>PISX010001733.1:56823-166823 GCA_004024625.1 Mellivora capensis | reverse complement strand
TCAGGAGGTAGTCTACTGAAGGACCTCCCTAAAAAGCCTTTCCTTCTTTGGTCAATTAATCATAGCCTACATTCTCGTTCTTAGGCTCAAAACTTATTTTGTCATGTCCACCCAGAACCTCAGAATGTGATCTTACTTGGAAACAGGTTCTTTGTAGAGATAATTCATTTGAGATGAGGTCATACTGGATTGGGGTGGATCCTAATCCAACTGCTGGTGTCTTTTATAGAAGAGATACACAAGGAAGAAGGCAGAGGCAGAGACTGGAGTTAAGCTGCCTTAAGCCAAGGAATGCCAAAGATAGTTGGCAATCACCAAAGGCTAGAAAAGGCAAGAAGGGATTCTAACCTAGAGCCTTTGAAAGGAGGAGCATGGCCTTACTGACACCATGCTTTCAGACTTTCAGCATCCAAAAATCTGAGAGAATAAATTTTAGTTGTATGAAGTCACTTAGTTTGTGGTAATTTTGTTATGGCAGCCCTAGGAAACTAATACAGATGTTAATGCAAGCTAACTCGCTCCTTTTTACACAAGTATCTGTGGAACACCAATGTTTTAAAGGACTTGAATTCAAATAGTGAGCTGTTACAAAAAGGGTACAAGAACAGAAAGCTTCCAGTTTCAAATCTTAGAATCTTTACACTATACTATATCCTTCCTTCCTTTCACTCACCCATCCATCCATCCATCCATCCATCCATCCATCCATCCAGCACGTTCACTGCTTCGCACATACTTATGATGTGGACAATGAACAAAATAACTACTGTCCTTTCCCTCATGGTGTTCTCAATCTAGTCACACTCAACAGATTGTAAAGTCCTCCCACGGCAATGCACACAGCCCTATACCAAGTATTTTTTAATGACTATATAGTGTTTCATTGATTGCATGCAGGATACCTTAAGTAACACCCTATCAATGAATACTTAGTCTCCAATTCTTCAATATTATTATACAGTGAGATTAACATCATTGTACGTACATCTAAACTATTCTCTGCTTAACTTCTCTAGATGAAAATCTTAGCATAGTATTTCTAGGTCAAAGGGTTTGTACATTTTACTTCATGATATATACTGTCAAACTGAACTCCAAAGAGATGGTACCAATGGATCTTTCCACCAAGAATGAGAGCCCATTTCTCTCACAAACTGGTACTGGTGTTTTCATTTATGCCAATATTACGGGTAACCAATAATATTACTGCTGTGCTTATTTGCATTTCTGAGATTATTAGTGAGATACAATCATTACAGGTACACAGTCTAGAGCCAGGCAATCTGAATTTAAATGCCAGTTCCACTAGTTCAAAGTTACTTAAACTTCTGGTGCCTATTTCCTCAACTGTAAAGCGCAGATAATAATACTATCTGCCAATAACAGTAGCTGGGAGAACTAAATGGATGAAAATCTGTAAACTGCTTACAAATATAAGTAGTCATCCAACCACATGACAGCTATTTCATGTCATCCAATCCTACTTCTTTCTCTATGTGTACATATTCTATGTGCAGATATTCTCTATGTGCACTATATTCACACCTATTTTTATACTGATGTGTTCCTTTCTTATTAATTTATAGCTCTTTGTATGTTCTAGATTTCCATCCTTTATCTGTCATGTAGTTGGTAAATACTTTCCCTAATGTGTCATTTATCTTTCTACCTTGTTTTTCTTGCTCTTGCCTTGTTTTTTGCTCTATTTCCCTAGAAAAATTTTATTTTATAATGTTTATATATTCAAGTTTCTCAATCTTATCTTTCTGGCTTCTAGGTTTTATGTGAATAAGAAAGCAGTTTCCACAAAATATAGTATTTTTAATTTAATGGTTAAGTGAAAGTTAACAATTTTGGTTTTGTTTTTTTAGAAGACTTGAGAAGTCATTTCCAGGTAGAGTCTCATTAATTTAATATTCAAGTTAGGCACTACTAATAGATGGAGAAACATTACAATCTTTTCTCCTTAAGGTATTTTTAAAGAAAAAAATGAAAATGTCTTCCCAGTTAGTGACTTGGGTCACTACTAAAAACATTTTCTAGAGCTACAGCTTCGTGGACAGAGTGATTACAAGTTTCTTGTTTCAAAATTTCTCTCAATCTTAAAATTTTTCTCTTAAACAAATGGACATCTATGTTTTGTGAAATTGCACATCTAGGTTTTACATGCTATGAAGTGATTTTGGTTTGCTGATATCCTGCATACATACAAAGAATTACAACATGAAAAGACAGGTTCTTAACTGAGGTACTCAATGTTTACTCAGATTGGCAAATGCCAAATTAGAAGCAAAACATTTTTAATGCATTTCATCCGCTCCATTTCCCCCTCAATGGAATTTTACAAAGGAAATTTCATTATGTTTATCTACCTAGGCATGTCTCATCACTTTTTAAGTTCTCTGTTCTAATTATAATCTAAAATCTGCATCCTTTGTGGATTTCCTTGCATGTCTTCTTCCAGGTAATTTAATTGATTTAAATAAAAACATATTTAACATAACACCTATGGCGCCATGCAGAGCTCTACCCCATTCTATATGGTGCTATCATATCATTACCTTTGGTATTATTCAACTGCTAGTTTCTAGTCCATATTTATAACTAATTTGAATTTAAATTTACTAAAATAGTCTTCATCATTTTAGTGAAAATTAGATATTAGCTTCCCTCCATTGAATATTAATTTTATAATTCTACTCTATTTAAAAGTAAACACAATGCTATTTGTGAAACATATGGTCTTATTCTAAATGACTAATGGATTTGTTTGGGTTTTTTGCTTAAGTTTTGAACCAAATCCTAGGGCCAGCTGATACTATGTAATAATCCGAGGACAGAAGAATGGTGTATTGGTAAATGGAGGTTCCTCCTTACCACATACGCGAGATTATGGAAGATGTTAAACATTTGACCCTCCCCCTCCCTTTTCTTGACTTTGTATTTTGCTCTATGTTTCCTTCATTTTTAAGCAATGAAGAGTAAATTGTCAAAAGAAAAAAAATAAACACACTAAGGGCATTCAAGTTTATTTTGCTTAATTTGTCCTTCACATACCCGTATGTTTATTGTTCACTCTTCAATTATAATGTACATATCTTACATGCATTCTAAATGGTGTCATTAGCTGGTGGCGAACATGCAAAGGCCAGTTTTATATACTTTACTCATAGGTTTGCATTAAAAAAAACCCACAGGATTATCTCCATTAAAAGAAATTTTCAAGATAGAAATTCACTCATTTAAATAAACTTTGTGTAACCGCTACTACATAGCACTTAATTAGACACAGTCTGTGAGAGGCCCATAGTCCATCAGAGTCCATGATTTTCAGTTCTGACCTAGCTGGGGAAAAAAAAAACAACTGAAACACTAGGAAACTAGTGTTTTTACCTTTACCATGTAGCTTTCAAATTGTCCCCAGAATTCCCTTGCTTCACTCAAATACTCAAAAAGAAATAGTATTTATAGAATTTCAAATTTCTCAAGAGGATGTTAAAGACCCTCAGGGTATATTTTCATTATATACTTCATGCTTTTTATACTCTAGTCATAACTGTCCATCCTGTGCCCCAAATATGTCCTATTCATTTTCTAAATGAGCTTTGGAGATTTTTATCTTATTTCTTTTGCTAAGAAGAAATAATTCCTCATCTCTTTTCCTTACCTACTTATCTCTATTACTCACTCAAAATATACCTCAAATGTCATCTCCTTCAGGAAGCTTCCCTCAACTCAGCACAATTTCAATTCTCTTAAAGTGATTTCTTCTCCAAGTAACTTTGACCTAAATAGCTATATCTTGATGATATCCATCTATGTAAGGCTTTTCAGTTGAGCTGGTTGCATAAATAGTAACTCAATTAATAGTCATTCTGTCTAATCACATTAAAAATCATACAGAGGATGGCTATTCAAGACATAACACTTAGTAACTGAACAATGGAATTTAGGTGTACCTACTTGAACTAGGGGCATATGTACATATGGCTTCTGAACTTAGAAAGGACTTTTGGAAACATAAGAACAACATCCCAAAAAGCTTTCTGAAGGAAGACAGATCTTATAATTGAATAATTTTCCCATTTAAACCAACAGTTATCTCCTTAAGTTTTTGACACAAAAATGAAAAGGCCCATATTGCTAAGGAATCTACCAGAAGAAGTGTGTCTTCTGTGTGAGGATAATCATATTTGCAGGTGATCCTTACACTGAAAGTATGACCCATGCCTTTGTTAAAATAAACAAAAACAGCAGGTAGTCCACTCCTTACTGAAATATGAAGGGCTAGCCTATATCCAGTGATCAAATGACTATTTTTGGCTATTTCTGGCAAACAGTGCATTATTTGTTTGCAATGAGATTATTTATGTGACGAGAATTTTAAAGAAAGTACACTATCCTATAAATCAAATTATATAAGAAGCCACTTATCAATGTTCCTAGTCAGGTAAAATAAAAGTTAAGCCAATGAAATCAGGTGACCTGGGTGCTAGTTCTAATTCTTGACTTTGTAATGTGATCCTGAGTAAGGTGCTTAATTTCTCTAGGTCTCAGGTTCAGTATCTGTATAATGAGGAGGTTGGACTAGATGATTTCTACGGTGTGTTACGGCTCAAAAAAATGAAGAAACACATCCTAAATTCATTTTATTAATAGAAGAAATTAAACTATCAGCATAAACTGACAATTTTTTTTCTATTTATTTATAAAGCTGATAAATAATATTCTGAAACTGGCCCTAAAATGCTTAGTTGGGTTTTTCAGGTCAATAAATCTAGCACTTTAACTATCAATTTCCCTTCATTTTAGAGATATCTTTCATCTTTAGTTTCAAAAGTTGCTGTAAAATTTCTTGTTTCTTTGCAATTCATGACATAATTCATCCCAGTCTGGTGTTTCATCAATTTAACAGTTCTAATTGCCTTATTATCTGCTCTGGTGCAGTAGTAAAGCCTCTGAACATTTTATTTACCGTACCAACAAGAAAACCCCATATATCTCAGCCTTAAGGATATTACCTCTACCTCTTGGATGAGCAGAGGCATGAAGAACTTGAGCTCTCTGGAAAGCCAATATAATCTATCACTATTTAACTGTTTGTCAATGTTTATGCCTGTCTCAACTCACATTTAATGGGGCTTTTTATTGTTATTTTCCACTATAAAATTTTGAAGACACCTAAATGTCACTAATTCCCTTCCAAGTTTAGCATGTGTATTGCAATGTTACTTGGAGACACAGCGATATGATGCAAAGCACAGGCTTCGAAGTTAGGCAGACTAACATGCATTAAGTTCAAATCTTAGTTCTGACCTTTGCTATTTATATGGTCTTAAGTGAGTTACCTACCTCTTTGTGCCTCAGTTTCCTCATTAAAGCAGAAAGACCAACTGCTCTAAAATAAGGTAGTGAATATTAAAGTAAGACCAGTTCGTGGTCCAATGCTACATCACGCAGGTACTGAGTAACTGTTAGTCATGTCTTCCCATACCAAGGGCTCCCACTTGGTTGTGATTCTGCTTGTTGGACTGGCTAGTTTGAAAACAGGTTCTAGTCACCACCTACTTCTACATAGGAGTGTTCTCAAATGGCTAGTTGTAACCCATTAGTCAGAGTTGTAATCCATTACTCCCAAAATCAATTCAGTGGGTTGTGATAATCATTGTTTCAATGAAAGAAAATAGAATGGAATGGAAATAACAGAGTGCTTCTTAAGTGGTAAAAATGGGACTATTTTGTTAAACTTTTATTTCAGGCGTGTGTGTGTGTGTGGGTGGGTATGTATACTGTCACGATGTAAAATAAAACACATTTTTAAAAATGGGTTAGATCAGAGATGTTTGAAATATACTCTACAGAGAAGGCCAGTCATTTTCAGTTCGATCACTTCACCGCCTTGCCCATCTTGTCCAGGGAAATGTACTACTGAGACCAGTATTTCAGTATATTGAAGCCAAAAGGCCGACCAGCAATGTTCCTTTGCAGAATTATATGTATATGTGCTTGAAGTTACCTGCAATGTTAATAAGACCAAAAAGAGGAAATGATACTTTAATTCTTCCCTTAGAAATATCTTTTTTAACTACTAATAGCACCCATCTCTTATTTTTCTACTTTTGAAATATATCAGCAACTAAGATGTTCCCTGGGGACCTAAAAAAAAAGAAATTTATAAATTTATAACCAGAAACCCAGTTATCCAAATGAGCATGCCACATTTAAAATCTAAAACATATTCCATAACCACAACTGTTTCAGGAAAATATAGTAATCATTTGGGGAGAATATTTGTCTCTTAAGTAGAGACAAATTAGATAGGAGTTGGGGGAGGGCCATTAAGAAAAGCTTTCCCCAGAAAGTGGTATCAAGTTAGGATTTGATGATTAAGAATTAGGAGAGCAAAGAAGAGGGAAAGGTTATGGTGACAGGAGCAGAGAGATAGCATTTTAGGTACTAAAAAAGAACATGAAAGATTTAAAGTGAGACAATATGGTAAGTTGGTTTGAGAATTAAGATATTCATGAATGTGGGGAAGAGTAGTAAGAGAAAGCTAATCAAGAGAGCAGGGGGAGCAGCATAACACCTTGTAAGATCATACTAAAGAATTTGGATTATTCCTAAATGTATTAGACAGTCATACCTGGAGAGTGACATAATCATATTTTAGTTTAAAAAGACCACTGTGACTGTAATATGGAGAATAAGGGGAATGACTAGGGCCAGGCAAACAAGGAAAGACTATGATAGTAATCCAAGAGAAAGACAGTGGTGGCCTACTCAAGGGTGGTTATGGGGGGGGAACTGAAATACAGATAAAGCTGAAAAGTACTTTAACTGTGGTGCATGACGGATGTGGAAAGACAAAGGAGAGGGAGAAGCCAAAGGTAAAACTGGGAAGATAGTGGTATGGCAGATAGTACCACTGCCTGACATAAGGACATAAGCAAGAGAGAATGTGGGAGAGAGAAAATATTAAACTACAGTAGTACCCCCTTATCCATGGGGGAGAAGCTGCAAGACCCTTACCGGATGCCTGAAACTGTGGGTACTACAGAGCCCTATATATACTACGTTTTTTTCCTAAACACACATACCTATGATAAATTTAATTTATAAATTAGGCACAAGAGATCATAACATCCATCACTACACATAAATAAAAATAAAACAAAACAATATACTATAATAAAAGTTATGTGAATGTGGTCTCTCTCTCAAAATATCTAATTGGACTGTACTCTTGTACAGTATTGGATTCACTTCTTGTGATGGTGTGAGATGATAAAATGCTTACAGGAGGAGATGAAGTGAGGTGAATAATGTAGTCATTGTGACATAGCATGAAGCTACTACTGACCTTCTGATGATATGTCAGAAGTAGGATCTGCTTCCAAACCACAAGTGGCTATGGGAAACTAAGACTGAAAATTGAGAAACCACAGACTGGCAGAGGTTGGGGGCAGAACTACTGCCGTACCTTTTAGTAGTACTTCATGTGGGAGTCATAAACAACTGAGGTCATAGGAATGGATGAAGCTGCTCATTGCAGTGTTCACAAAGTGAGAGGGGAAAAGAGACTCAGGTAGACCCCCGAAAACATTTAAGAGAGGGTAAGCTACATCACTGCAAGAACTACATCCTTTTTTTTTTTTAATTGAGGTGTAACTGACATATATTAGTTTCAGGTGTACAACATTAAGATTCCATATTTTATATATTGCAAAATGATCACCACGATAAGTCTAGTTAACATCCATCACTACACATAAGTTACAACTTTTTTTTCTTGTCATGGGACTTTTATAGCTGTTTTATTCACCACTATATCCCTATCACTCAGACAATATCTGTCATATATTAGTGGCTCAATCTGTTGCATAAATAACAAAGAAGAAAGGAAAAGTAGGACTGAGGAGGAGATAAGAGAATAGAAGGAAAACCAAAGGACTCCAGAATCACTATAGCAAGAAGAAAAAAGAAAAAGAAAAAAGAAAGGAAGATAAATTGGATTAAAAACTTTTAAGAAAGGGGAGAACAATTCTGTCAACTGCTGCTAGTAAATCAAGATAGACTATTATATACAATGGGTAACCTTTGTTTCAATTCTCTTAGAAAGGAAAGATTACAACAGGTTAAGAACTGACTGGGGGGGGGGGGCGCCTGGATGGCTCAGTGGGTTAAGCCTCTGCCTTCGGCTCAGGGCATGGTCCGAGGGTCCTGGGATCGAGGCCCGCATCGGGCTCTCTGCTCAGCGGGGAGCCTGCTTCCTCCTCTCTCTCTGCCTGCCTCTCTGCCTACTTGTGATCTCTGCAAGATCTATCTGTCAAATAAATAAATAAATAAAATCTTAAAAAAAAAAAAAAAGAACTGACTGGGAAGGGAATGCCTGGGTGGCTCAGTCAGTTAGGTGTCTGCCTTTCAGCTCAGGTCTTGAGCCACAGGTCAGCCCATGTGGCTCTGCCCATACTGGGCCCCTCGCTCAGCAGGGAGCCCGCTTCTTCCTGTCTGCTTGAGCTCTCTCTCTTTGACAAATAAATAAATAACATCTTAGGGAAAAAAAAAAAAGAATTGGGAGTTGGGAACGTGGAACCTGTGACTATAGACATGGCTTTTGACAAGTCTGGATCCTATGGAGGGAAATGAAATAAAGGTTTATACTGTTGATATTTTTAAGATGTTAGTGACTTCAGGGCACCTGGGTGGCTCAGTTGTTAAGCTTCCACCTCTTGATTCCCGCACAGGTCAAGATCTCAAGGGTTGGTGAGATCAAGCCCCGTCACTCCCTTGAGCTCAGCAGGGAGTCTGCTTGAAGAGCCTCTCCCTCTGCCCTTCCCCCCACTCACGTGCTCTTTTGTGCTGCCCGCTCCCTCGCCCCCCCCATACATAAATAAATGTTTAAGATGTTGCTGACTTCAGCATGCTTGAATACTGGTAAAGAGATTAAAGGCCAGAAAAAGAAGAAACAAACGCACAGGGCAAAGAGGTGGGATGCAAAGCACAAGTAGAATACTGGCTTTAGACAAGAGAAGAGGTTCAGATCTTTGACTTTAAGAGGAAAGAATAAGGAAAGTAAGAGTGCAAACTGCAGTTAAGTCTATAGGTTTGATGGTACGTGGGACACACACGAAGAGCATGTGATTCCCCCATTAGCCAGGGAAGACTTCAGGAAAGAAGTAATGATCAAGGAGAGACATAGAAACGAACGAGTGGCCAGTAGTATTCAGAGCAGTATACTGGGGAATGTTCTAGTCAAAGGAAGCTGCACATTTAGATAAGGTCTGAGCAGAGACTTTATATTCAAAAATGGGTATGTTTACCAAGCCCCAAAACAGAGTAGGGAAATTGGCTTGAGCCTAGATGTGGCCCTTGGCTCAATTTCATCTACCATTCAGGCTGCTGCTGATATAGTTCAGGAAGCAAATACTTTCTATCTTGAGAGGTCACTCTAGTTATCCCAATCAAAGCACTCTAAACAATTAAATATTCAAATATTCGAAAAACTGTGAGCACGGATTCATCCACCAGTCATTTAGCTATGAAAGGCTTCTTGAATAACAACTAAGTTCAAGGCACCATCCTGGATTCTGGAAACTGCAAAGAGAATAAAGCAGTTTTGGCACTCTTAAGGAGCTTAGTCCTTTAATGTTACCTGAGGCCCATCACCCAAAGCAAGTAAAAGCAAGTAAGATTACTATCCCTTACTTATGTTCTATCCCTTACTTCCCTTTCTATTCCTTACTTCCCTTTCTATTATCTTATGTATCTACCTGCAACAGGTCTCTCACTCATTCCTCCCCTTCTTCTCCCTACCTTAATGTTCATAAAAGTGTAGAATTCTTAATACTTAGAGAGTATTAGAACTTAGTAAGTTCTTAATACTTATTATTAATAATAATTCTTATATAATATATATATTATATATAATAAATATTCTTTTTTTTAAAATTTATTTATTTGTCAGAGAGAGAGAGAGTGAGCACAGGCAGACAGAGTGGCAGGCAGAGGCAGAGGGAGAAGCAGGCTCCCTGCCGAGCAAGGAGCCCGATGTGGGACTCGATCCCAGGACGCTGGGATCATGACCTGAGCCGGAGGCAGCTGCTTAACCAACTGAGCCACCCAGGCGTCCCTATAATAAATATTCTTAATAATAAGAACTTAATAAGAACTTAATAAGTTCTTAATACTTATTCTTACTGAACAATGTTTCATATTTTTAAGATCTCTAATTAAAAATTAGGTAAGTTCAGTATTTTACATTCTAAAGAAAAGAAAAACCTAAGTTATTTTTGTAAAAGGCCCTCAATAATTTTTCTTTATATGTCAATGGTCTCCAAGAGAATACAGAAGACATTTGGGGACTTAACATTAGGGGACTTAACTCAGTAACTACCCCAAAATGTTCTAACTCAGTAACTACCCCAAAATGTTCATATAATATAATATAATTTTAATTTTGCTAGAATACAATTCTGAAGGTTTTTGCTGTGAAGACGGTATTCAGGATAAGTCAGTCACCAATATGGTGACTGAGTCTGACAACTGTCCAACATCCAATCTCAATGTCACTATTCTGTTCCTTATTTTGTCCTCATGTGTGAAAGAATGCCGATAAATGGGGCACCTGGTTGGCTCAGTTGGTTAAGTGTGTGTCTTCAGTTCAGGTCATGATCCCAGGGTCCTGGGATCGAGCCCCATATAGGGCTCCCTGCTCAACAGAAAGCCTGCTTCTCCCTCTGCTGCCCACCCCGCTTGTGCACTCTCTCTCTCTCTTTGTCAAATAAATTAAAAATCTTAAAAAAGAACTGATAGTAAATATTTCTTGCTTTTACAAATTTACTGGTAATAGCTGCTCCAACGACAGTAAAACTGCATATGAAGAATTATCAGTTTTTGTCCATTTCGTTCTCAAATAGGGAATTTCAGCCTTTAGAACTATCTCAAACTTGCCATTCAAGACCTGTTCAGTTTCCATTATTTCTAATATATGAAAACAAAACTCCAGCTGAGCGGGACATTAAATTGGTGAATTTGATACTAAAATAATATGGAAAAATGAATTTATCTTAATTAATCAATTTACTTATTAGAGAGAGGACTGGGGACAGAGTGAGAGGGAAAGAGAGAATCTTTTTTTTTTTTTTTTTTTTAATTTATTTGTCAGAGAGAGAGGGAGAGAGAGCGAGCACAGGCAGACAGAGTGGCAGGCAGAAGCAGAGGGAGAAGCAGGCTCCCTGCCGAGCAAGGAGCCCGATATGGGACTCGATCCCAGGACGCTGGGATCATGACCTGAGGCGAAGGCAGCCGCTTAACCAACTGAGCCACCCAGGCGTCCCGGAAAGAGAGAATCTTAAGGAGGTTCTATGCCCAGCACAGAACCTGATTTGGGGCTCCATCTCACAACCCTGAGATCATGACCTGAGCTGAAATCAATAGTCAGATACTTAACCGACTGAGCCATCCAGGCGTCCTTATTTTAACTTCATATAAAATATCTATTCCAGGGGACGCCTGGGTGGCTCAGTTGGTTGAGCGGCTGCCTTAGGCTCAGGTCATGATCCCAGCGTCCTGGGATCGAGTCCCACATTGGGCTCCTTGCTCGGCGGGGAGCCTGCTTCTCCCTCTGCCTCTGCCTGCCACTCTGTCTGCCTGTGCTCGCTCGCTCGCTCTCCCTCTCTCTCTGACAAATAAATAAATTTAAAAAAATAAAAAATAAAAAAAAATCTATTCCAGGATAAGGGAGATTGACTGGCATAACTTGATCTTAATCAAAAGACTAATGCCAGCAAAAAAAAAACTACCATGCCTCAATATTACCTTCAATAATAAACTCAATTCATAGACCTAAATCTGCTCTTCAGGTATTAACTTGGTAGTCATGATAACAAGTTCACAAATTATGTAAGGCATTCTCAGTTAAACATTTTATTCCATTCCCCTCCCCTTGGTTTTGAACAAGCTTGAGACATAACAGAAATGCACTTTGAGTATGTCTCATTCATTTCTGTAGTCATAAAAAATGTACCACCTGGACAAACTAGGTACTCTGCTTCTGTTTTTAATTATCAAAGCCCCTGCTCCAGTCAAAATATTCAACATTTACTTACATCATGCAGTTTCTTCAAGACAAAACTGTTCTACAACCACATCATATCTCTATGAGCTTTGTAGCTGAAATTACTATGAAACGCAAAACATAAAACATCCAAAAACTATGTATTAATCTCTAAAGAACTGCTTTAAAAGCAATGCAAGCAAACAAAAATTTAAATTACTACTCTGATATGTAAGAAGTCAACATTAAAGTTTATTCACAACATTTTTAAAAGAAATTACACTTTTCAAATCCTTCCTTCTCATATATACATACCTATTATCTAGGCCACATCTTTAAGAATTACACATATTAATGGAAAACAACCAATTATAAATTATTATATATAACATACATATTATGTTATATGTAATATTTAGTTATATATAATTATTATACAATTATATATAAAATATTTGTATTTTATGTTATATATTATATACAACATACTATATATTATTTATATTTAATTATATAGATATAATATGTATAATTTCACTGACATAATACTACTGGAAATTTTCTGAAAAACATTTGGCCTTAATATGTAAATTATATAAATTTTTTAAAACACCAAATCTATGAATGAACACTTCCCATATTTATTACTGTCAATGAAAAATATATATTATTATTTACTCCTCCCATATAACTTCTACAAAAAATAGTTATAGTAATCAAAATGTAATGTAAAGTTATTTCTTAACTATATTAAGAAGTCAAAGACTATAAGAAATCTAAACTGTCAGAACAATTGCCTTTTCTCAAAAGTATTCTGGAAAATGCACTGAGTTGTAAGAATCAAATATACCTGTGGCTCTAACAGTTCACTAATGTATCAAAAGCTTAGAAAAACGAATATAAAGTGTTAGTCTTTCTTTAAAAGGCTAATGTCTATTAACAGCTTAAAACATGGCACAGTAGGGGGTTAATATGCTGTTGTCTGAATCACTTTCATCAGTTTAAGTACCTATTAGTCCTTATTAGCAATGTGCTAGCAAGGTGGTATTGGTCTTTTAAAGTTTCTTTCTGCTTCTTCTTAGTCTATTTGGCCAGAAAGAGTCTTTGGCAAGAGTGTCTGAAACATAAAATTTAGATTTCTATTTTTCTTTAGATTTTAAATTTTCCAATTTTAGGTGTATATTTGAAAAACGTTTTCTCCTTTCAGGATTCTGTTCTAGATTTAAACTGTTCAGCACATCTGTATACCTAATCTTTATCCATCTAAAGATTTTCAACAATATGAACGTATTCTCCAAAATTTCTCCAGTGGGGAGAAATCAAGATGAATATTCTCAGAAACCAAAGCAATTCATATGCTTTCTTAAGTAAGATCACTCATGTAGAACTGAATACAAAATGAATGTTCACAAAGTAAAGCTGGCCTGTTTATTAAACTTAGTTCTAGTATAACCAATAAAGTCTTTGGATATCACAAATTTATTGTTTAAAAACTGAAATTCAAATGTTAAAACTGAAAAGTATCTTATGGTTAAAGTTTATTGAACCTACTTTCAAGGACCAAACTTTGAATAAAATCTAACTTAAAACTATTTTTTAACAGTTCAGAATAGAAAAGTCATTCTGATTAGAGTGTAATGTAGCAATTTCAGAAAGTTTTCCAGCTCTGGCTCTTCTGATAATTAGTTAGGTAATCCTGAACAAATCATCTACCTCTCTTGTCTGTTTCTGGGAGGGGGCCAAAATGGGGCAGAAAAGGGAGGACAACAGGGAGAAAGGAGAGAATCTTTAAGGAGTACTTTATCAGCTGTACAATTTAGTGTTTCAAAAGGAAAGATATTCTCTTAGGGCTATATTTAGAAATGAAATGAATTTAAATTGCTTAGCATACCTACATGCCACATCCATTCTTGTCACTTTCAACAATGTGGAAAGTACTTTCCAAAATAAAAAAACAAAACAACTAAACATATCTGGGCATTCCAACTCATACAGTTTTATTCCTCCTTCCATGTTAACAAGATAATGTATTAAGTCATTAGTGGAATTATAAATAATAAAACTCTTTAAAGAGACTAACTTGCCAATATCTCTCAAAATTTAAAATACAAATGTCACTGAGCCAGTGAAGCATAGCAGATATGCCACCCCAAAATATGCCACTTTGGCATGTGGATGATTTTGAACTGAACTCAAGTGAGAAAAAGCAGCTATAAGGAGCCTTCCCCCATTTACCTAAAAAGCAAGACATAATTTGTGTCTCCCCACCCCTTCAACCACAGGACAGAGTTAACTACCAGAGACAACTCCAGAGAAGGGACAAGAGGAATCTATATAACAAACTTAACTGATCAACCCTTAACTTCCATTAGTTAGTTCTCCATAAATATTCACCTTCTTACATTTTGCTGGAAACTCAAAGTCCTTTCCCTTTGTCTTACCACTACTCTACAAATTAATTGTTCTTTTGATAAGATGCTAAGGTCAAGTTCTAACCACCCCCCCCTTAAGTTATTCATTACTAAATATTCATTCCCCTGTATTTGCATGTTAATAAACTTCTATTTGTTTTCTCTTATTTCATCTTTCATCAGTTTAAAGGGCCCCAGCCAGAATATTTAGGAAGGCAGAGGAAAAAAAGTTTCTGCTTCCTTACATCAGCAATTCCTCTTGCAGGAATTTATCTTACAGATACACCTGCAATTTATAAAACTACACACACACAAGAAATTCACTGCACTATCTTTCAAACCAGTAAAATAGTGTAAACAATATAGAGGTCCATCATTTTACACCTTTTTGGGGATTTAAAAAAGATGGTATGTCCATACAGAAGAATACACCCATTAAAAGGAATTGAGGCTGCTCTATATGTTCTAATAGGAAAGTGCAAAAAAAGAAAGAAAGAAAGAAAGAAAATGTGCACAACAGTGTCTAGAAAGTATACTATCATTTGTTTTTATTTTTAAGGTTTTTAAAATATTTTAATTTACTTATTTGAGAGAGACAGAGAAGGAGAGCATAAGCAGAGAGAGGGAGAAGCAGACTCCCGGCTTAGCACGGAACCAGATGTGGGGCTCAATCCCAGGACCCTGGGATCATGACCTGAACCAAAGGCAAATACTGAACCGACTGAGTCACCCAGATGCCCCTTGTTTTTGTTTTTAAAGACATAAGTGTAAATACTTGTGCATGCACAAAATATCTCTAAAAGGATATACATACACACAAAAAAGAGTAATGAAGTTGGTTCCAAGAGGGCAAATCTGGGTGGCTAGTGCACAGGGGGCAACAGACTCATGTTTCACTGCGTATCTTTTTGTACCTCTGGAGTTTTGTACCATGTCTTTTCTGAAAATTGTTCAAAAAACTGTTCTAAACTGTTTTTAAATCTATTAAAGGGAGATGAAGAATAAGACACTTTTCTGTTCTCAAGAAACTTAAAATGTCACAGAGATTAAGTAATTTGTTCATTTTATAGTATTTATCAAAATTGTACCAATTTTTGTGCTAGGCCTTTGGAGAATGTATCCCTGCTTCCGGAGCTTGTATCCAGGTAGAGATTAATGTACAATATTATGGTAGCTAGAGAAAGAAAGTTTGTCCAAGTAAGGCAATAATTAGACAACAGACTTCTGACAATCTGTATTTTCACATCATACCTCAAAATCAGTAGAAACAGTCTGAGTTCCCCTAAAATAGATTAGTAGTAGCAAAAGGAAGAGTGACAGAAGAGAAATTATTAGAAGCCGGAGTAGTAAGAGACACATAAATGGCTGACAATATATATAAAAGCAAGAGACAGAAAACAAATTAAAGTAAACATGAAACTAAGTTATCAAACAGTGTAATTCAAGCATTTTCCAATTAGGGACACAGCTATACTGCAAAGATGTTTATTACAATCAGATTTCTAGAGATCTCAGTAGATATGTTTTTCACAGGAAAAAATGCTATACTTGGTATTAAGTTTTATAAGTTGTCCCACAAAAGCCTAGTTAACCATACTTAAGTATTCAATGTGCATGAAATACTTTTGACAGAATACTATGTATATCACGCATAACTATGCTTCTAACAAGAAAAAAAAATCAGAATTTCAACTTGGATGCCAAGAATGCCTCCTAACTCATTATTGCATTACATTACTATAACTAATTATTTTTACTAATTTTATTTATATTAATAATGTATACAAATATTATTTATGTTAAATAATTTTAATTATAATTATTATTAATAATTACTACATCATTACATTATTACATTATTAAAATCCTTGCCACAGAAGCAGTGACTCTCTTACCACCTGGGAGGTAGGATAAGCAACTGGAACAGAAGTAAGGGCAGAGTCTGTGAGAACAAAGGGTTGCTGGGATTTCAAGGCAAAATAGGTTAATCTGACATTTCCTCTTCCTCCTCTTCTCTCTTCCATTCCCAGCTAACCAAAGAATAGCAGTGAACTGGACAAAAACAGCTGGGAGGTGAAGGGGAGGGTTGAAGGAAGAGAACTGTTCTTCCCTACTTCTTATACAAAGGGTAAAACCTCAACAGGACACTGAAATGGAGGAAACAGGGAACAAAGTTGAGCCTAAAGCAACAACAGAACTGACAAAAAGCAAGACAAAACAAAACAAAAAAACCCACAAAAACAAAAACAGAGAAAAATAAGTAAATAAATTGGGGGCGGGGCGGGGGGGAGACAAAGAAGAGAAAGCAGTCTCAAGCCAGTTCAGTAAAGGACATTTCTCCTTATATTATACATAGCTATACATAAATTAGAAATCAGAGTAAGGATCTCAAATACTACTCAGTTGCAAGTAACATGATTTCAATTTAAGGAACTGAAACAATACAGGAATTTGATGGTTTGTGTAATTAAAATCCAAGGGAGGATATACTTCAAGGTTGTCTGATTCAGCAGTTAACAGCAGCACCAAGAAATTTCCCTTTGTATATCATTTGCCATCTATAATACAAATTTCATCCCAAAGCCAGATTCCCTAAGTGCTAAAGGATGGCTGCCAGCCACAGAGTACTTTGAGCCAGAATTCTAAGCAAGAGTTCTGAAATGTACCTTGTTTAAATGAGCCTAAATCACCTATCCATCTAGAATCAATTTGTCACCAGGAAATGGAATCTGATTGGCTAAAACATATACCGATGGAGCCGTTTCCTCAAACAACATGGGCTGTATGTACATGGGTAAGGATGATGGATACTGGCATGAAAATACAGGCAGATATCAAGACAAGAAAAAAAAAAAAAAGATACCAAGGAAGTAGCCACAGTGTTCACAACAAGATGTATGAAATGCAGATTCAGAGTCATCACAAAGTATTATCTATAATACTGCCCATTTAAAAGACAGAAAATCATTAGTTATTCTTTTTATGAACAAAAGCCAAAGTTGGCTCCTGAGACTTTTATTTAATCTAATACTAGAAATGCCATGACAGTTTAAAAGAGTAATATAAATTTTTTAAAAAGTATCTATTTTGAGACCTATATAGAATATGTAAAGGAAAATATAAATGAATATAAATGAGTGGAAATAAACACCTTGCATTTGGTTGGGGGGACAAGTGGTAAAGATTAAGGGTATGTCCATCGGCTAGATTTTTAAACCTATGATAATGACAATTATAAAATTTATGGAATAGGTTAACAATTAAACATTATCAAGAATAAATTAAAATCATTCTATAGAAGTGCTCGCCAAACTTAAGAACTTAAGGTATCATATATGAGAATGAACAGATATCACTATCTCAAAAAGATATCTGTACTCCCATATTCACTGCAACATTATTTACAATAACCAAGACATGGAAACAACCGAAATGTCCAGTGACAGATGAAGAGATAAAGAAAATGTGCTGTATACAAGTTGGCCCTGAAATACAAAGGTCTGAACTGCATGGGTTCACTCATATATTCACGTAAAACATACTCATATTTTTTTTAATATAATATAGTACCGTAAATGTACTTTCTCTTATGATTTTTTTTTTAAGATTTTATTTTATTTGCCAGAGAGAGAGAGACACAAGCAGGCAGAGCAGCAGAGGGAGAGGGAGAAGCCACTGAGCAGGGAGCCTGATGCAGGGCTCAATCCCAGGACCCTGGGATCATGACCTGACTGAAGGCAGAGGCTTAACCCACTGAGCCACCCAGGTGCCCCTTCCTTATGACTTCTTAAATAACATTTTCTTTTCTCTAGCCTATGTTATTGTAAGAATACAGTATATAATACATATACAATATATGTGTTAACTGTTTATGTTATCAGTAAGGTTTCTGGTCAATAGTAGGCTATTAGTAAAGTTTTGGAGGAATAAAAATTATAAGTGGATTTTCAACTGCACAGTGTCCCAACCCCCACACTGTTCAAGGGTCAATTATATATACACATATAAAATGAAGTATTATTTAACCACAAAAAAAAGGAAATCCTAACACCTGTACCCCTGGGGCAAATAATATATCATATGTTAATTAAAAAAGAAGGAAATCCTGCCATTTGCAATACATGGATGGACACTGATGGCATCATGTTCCATGAAATAAGCCAGAGAAAGGGAAGATGTTGTATGATTTCACTTTTATGTGGAATCTAAAAAAAACCCAAATTCACAGAAACAGAGAATGAACTGGTGGTTGCCAGAAATAAGGGTGGGGGAGTAACAGGTAAAGGTAGCCAAAACGTAAAAACTCCCATTTATAAATAAGTTCTGGGGATGTAATGCTCAGCATGGTGACATACAGTTACCATCAAAGTACTGTATTATATATCGAAAGTTGCTAAAAGAGTAATCTTAAAAGTTTTCATCACAAGAAAAAAAAATTATGTGAGGTGACTGATGTTAACTAAACTTACTGTGGTAGTCATTTTGCTATACACACACACATATATATCAAATAATTATGTTGTGCACCTTGGACTAAAACAATGTTATATATAAAATATATCTCAATAAAAGTGGGAAAAAAAAAAACAAAAGAATTAACACAGTAACATGTGAAAGGTCATTTACAAGATAATATTGTTGGCCTTCTTTAGCCATGGCTCCTGCTCAACCCAGTACCAAGTGGGTTTTCAGGACCTGCCTGCAAGCTTCCCCTCACTCCGTAGGCATTCAATACTGAATGTAGTGTCCTGGAAATGGATAACTTTCCAAAGGATCTTTCAAAAGAAGCTCTCCTTTCTACCAGGTTAAAAAACCCTGGGTTGCCAGAGGCATATACATTATTCTACACAAGGAAGAAAGGTGTGATTAAGTATGTGGTTGGGGGCTGAAGCTTCATACCTCCTTTACTCTATCTGTGGGGATGCTTGTTGAAAAAAATAATCAAAATAGTTTAATTTTTCTACCAAATGAAAAAACAGTATTAGAATAAAACTAAGGCCTACCAAGCTTTGGAGAGGATGTGGATCAACAAAATGAACTCTCATATAATGCAGCTGAGAAGGTAAAGTGGTATAACTGCTTTGGAAAACAGTTTGGCATGATTTTACAAAGAAGAACATTCATATACCTGTCACCTAACAATTCCATTTCTGGAAAAATATCCAAGAAAAGCTCTTATATATCATCACCAAAGACATGAACTAGAATGTACCTAGAAACACAGTAATGGGAACAATCCAAATGCCCACTAATAGAAGAATGGATAAATAAATTGTGATATTATCAGACAATGAAATAATACACAACAGTCAAAACAAATGTAGTACATATAAATGTAAAAATATGGATAATCTTATCAACATAACATAAGATTAAAAAATAACTAAACAACAGAACTCCTTAGCAATATACAAATGATAAAATTATATAAAATAAAAAAACAAGATAAACTTACTGGCCACTGGTGACTGACTACACATCTAGCCCCTTTCTCCTCCCAGGGGTCAGGAGATGGGATTAAAATTTCTAACCCTTTAATCAGAGTTGGTTCCCTGGCAACAACCCCAACCTTCAGTTAGTTACCTAGGGGCTTTCCAAAATTCGTCTTAATACAAAGAAAGATCTTTATTGCTCTCTTCATTTAGGAAATTCCAAGAGTTTTAGGAGCTCTGTGTCTGGAATGGAAAGGGAGACCAAACATATATTTATTTTTATAAATCACACTATCACAGGACCCCAAGGAGCTTTTATTTATATGTATCATATCTATTAATACTTATTGTATTAGAAATAAAAATTAACAATTTTTTTAAAGTTTAAAAAAATTTTTAAGGGGCGCCTGGGTGGCTCAGTGGGTTAAAGCCTCTGCCTTCAGCTCGGGTCATGATCCCGGAGTCCTGGGATCGAGCCCCACATCGGGCTCTCTGCTCGGCGGGGAGCCTGCTTCCTCCTCTCTCTCCCTGCCTACCTCCCTTGCCTACTGGTAATCTCTGTCTGTCAAATAAATAAATAAATAAATAAAATTTTTAAAATTAAAAAAAAAATTGTTTTAAAGTTTAAAAATTTTTTTAAAAATGTATTTACTTATGTAAATGTAATGTAAATGTAATGTAAATATAAATGTAAACCTTAACAAATGTTTTACATTTTTGCAAATTTTTAAAATGTCTGTACTAATAGAAGCATCTAGATTTTCATATCTTCTTCATTCAATCTGTCCCACTATCACATACCATATTGCCTTTGGAAAACTGTACTGTAAAACTGTTAGCAAATAAAAGTGAAAAAGGCAAATAATGTCTCAGTATTACTATGAAAATAACTTTCACCTTGCAGACACACTGAAAGTGTGTCAGGGATCCCATGGGTCTCCTAGACCATACTTTAGAAACCACTAGTCTAGTGAATCCAACAGATAATGTATTTTTAGTACACTCTGACTAAAAGCTACAAAGTTCTTTAAGAACACAGACAGGGAAACACGAACTTCAGAAACATCAAGGGAAACTTCTACTGAGGTGGTATCATCTGATGTGAGCCTCAAGCCCAAATCCTTACAAACTAGACGCCGTAAGAACTGTACCCTCTCCCTCCTACTTTTTGGTGTGTTTCCTACCTGTCTCCTCTTCTCTCTCACTTGGTTGCTATTCCTCAAACGAGTCACGCTCGCTCCCTTTTTCAAGCCTATGTATTTACTGTTTCTTCAGTCTGAAAGGCTCTTCCCCCATATTTATCCCAAGGCCGTTCTTGCCACACCTGACCATCCTGAAGATTAAAAGCTGTATCTCCAGACACCTATAATCCACTCAGGGCCCACAATCCTTGGGAAATTCTGCCTTACACTGTCATATGTGTGCACTAGGAGCTATAATTAACATAGCATATGATAGCATTATTCGTAAAAGTGAAAAATGAGTGGAAAAGAAACCTAAATATCCATCAAGCCTAAAACGAAAAACCACTAGTGCAAAAGAATGAATTAGAGCTACATATTCTAACATTAAGTCTCAAAAACAGTAACATTATGCACAAAAAACCTAAATGTTCATCAACATGATAATGAAAAAACCACTAGCACACCGACATAAGACAATGAATTAGAGCTACATGTTTCAACATGAGTCTCAAAAACAGTAACATTAATATGCACGGAAAGTAATAAGATTCCTAGAATTAAATAGGAATATTAGTAGGTATGAATATTTATAAATTTAGGAATAGGTATACTATTTACAATGTAAAATTTCTTCATTTATATTCTGATAGGTAACAGATGATTTAAAGTTATAAGAATTTTCTCCCATTCTTGCCCTCCCTCCAGCTATACAGCTTTCCTCCCAGGAGACAACCAATATGATTAGTTTCCTGGGTATCCTTCCAGATATATTTTGGTATATAATGTTCACAGGACATACTATAATATGGCTTATGTATCTCCAATATAAATTAAGTTTAAAATATGGATTTTAACTGGAAACGATAGTCAAATTCAGAATAAAAATTAGGTAAAGAGGGAGAGGAACGGACTTAGAAAGGGGCATTTGAATGTACCTATAGTGTTTCGTTTCAGGTTTACTGTGTTTTCTCTCGATTTTTTTTTTATACATAAAATAATTATTGTTCAGGGTGCCTGAGTGGCTCAGTCGGTCCTGGGTCCCAGGGTCCTGGGATGGAGTCCAGCATCAGGCTCCCTGCTCAGTGGGGAGCCTGCTTCTCCCCTTCCCTCTGATGCCCCCTCTGCTTATACTCTCTGTCAAATAAATGAGTGAAATCCTAAAAAAAAGGAAGAAGAAAAAAGAGAAAATAAAAAAAAAAAGAAACGAGGTTTTTAAAAAAAAAAATTTTTCTGCATAAAAGAAAACAGGTGAAGAGGATCAGATTTGAGAAGGTAATTAGTTTGGTGTTAGGTGGAGTGAAATCAGATGGAATGAAAACAGATTTAGTGAAAATTAAAATAAGGGCATTCATTCAATACTTTAAAATGAGTCTAAAGTTCAGGATAAAGCTAGAGACCAGGGATTTATATAAAGTGATAGTTGGAAATTCTAAGAATAAATATTCAGATACATGTACACTGCATAACTTAACACAGATTCCTTAAGGACAGAGCCCAAAACTTTGATAGATTCTCTAGAATACTACCTACTGCTTATAATAAGATTTCAATTTACCTATAACCCTCCATTTTTCTTTGATTTCCAAAAAAACCCTGGAATGGGTGAGCCTATTTTTGTAAGTAACTTAATGGACAGTAATATATATAGACACATACCTACTGCTATTAAAATCAAAGGGAGAGGGGCACCTGGGTGGCTCAGTGGGTTAAGCCTCTGTCTTCAGCTCAGGTCATGATCTCAGGGTCCTGGGACTGAGCCCCGCATCAGGCTCCCTGCTCAGCGCCACCCCCACCCCCCCACCCCCCGCCTCTGTCTGCCTCCCTGCCTACTTGTGTTGTCAAATAAATAAATAAAATCTTAAGAAAAAAAAAAGGATCAAAGAGAGACAGTGTTCTGGTTAGTTCTAGGTAAACTACAAAACCTTTCTTGATTGTAATAATTAAAAATTCTTCTGTAAGTCTCCAACATAGCTTAAAAATGCTGTAAACAGATCCTTGATACAAATCATTTTCTAGGGTGCCTGGGTGGCTCAGTTGGCTAAGCTGAGCCTTCAGCTCTGGTCATGATTCCAGAGTCCCGAGATAGAGTCCTGAGTCCCGCATCAGGCTACCTGCTCAGCAGGGAGTCTGCTTCTCACTCTGACCCTCTCCCCTCTCATTCTCTCTCTCAAATAAATAAATAAATAAATAAATAAATAATTTTCTGATTTTGTTTCTCTAATAAAAGTAATATCCTGAGAAGCCATTGAAGGAGGCAATTATTTAGAGCTGTTGTTGCTCCTAAAGTTTAACTAGAGTATTCATCAACTTTTTCGATCTCTCATGGTTATAAAGCAAACCTTTTCCAGATTCTTGAGCTGTTCCCTCCCATATAACTGACCTCTTCTCTAGTTTCCTCCTTTCCTTAACTCATCTGACAAGTGTGTATTAAATGCCTACTTTGTGAAAAACAATGTGTTAGACACCATCCCTCTGGTCCCCAAAAAGGTGACAAAAAAAACCCTGTATGGTCTTAAGAAAATCTTTGTATATCTTGACATAATGCAGAATCCTTGTAATTTAACATTCTAGGTCTGGAGATCAAAATTATAATGCTGTACCAGTTATCTAGGTAGAAATACATTTCAGCAGACTTACAGGTTTTCCAAAAATAAAGTACAGATATTTTTCAGGCAATGGATGCCATATTAAAAGCAGGCTATTTTGTACTGTTTAGAACCTGAGGGTCATGCAGTTAAAAAGTAGATGCCTTTAAAAAAAAAAAAAAGTAGATGCCTACTTGTTCTGATAACCTTTATAGACAAACTCTGAGTTAGAGCATATGTATATACATAAGACTCCCTGAGATACTTCTTTAGCACAAGTTAAAGGATCTCAGTGACAACAAACAGGGTACTCAGTAAAAAAACCAGAGATAAAACCTTGGGGTGCCTGGGTGATGCAGTCTAAGCTTAGGCCTGGGGCTCTTGATTCAGCCTAGGTTGTGATCTCAGAGTCCTGAGATTAAGCCCTGCATCAGGCTCTGTGCTCAATGTGGAGTCAGCTTGGGTTTCTTACTCCCTCTCCCTTAGCCCCTCCCCATTATGCAAGCTCACTCTCTCTCTATCAAATAAAACAAACAAACAAAAAACCAACCCACAAAAATAAAAACCAAAGATAAAGGAGGGTCTGGAAATAACTATAATCCAGCATTAGAACTTTAAGAATGTCGTTCTTTGGTCTCAGCCACAGAAAAAGAGCTGAGGAAAGAGATTTCATCATTTGGAAAGTATAGCAGTAAGATACCCATGTTGTGCCCCTGCTATGGCTCTAGGCCTACTGCCTTCGGAAGTCAACCTGTGGCAAATGTGGCTATCTTTGCCAAGTGGAAGAGAAAGTAATACTGGAGAACCAAGGTTAAGTGATGAAATACCACTGGGACTGGTTGAATGAGGTACCTAAAAATTGTACACCAAAGATTCAGGCACAGATCTGTGAAGGAACAACACGTAAACCCAAGAGGGCAGCTGCTGCAGCATCCAGTTCATCTTAAGGATTTCAACAATTAGTTACAAAATAAATGTTCTGGTTAGAAGAAGAAGAAGAGGAGGAAGAAGAGGAAGAGGAGGAGAAGGAGGAGGAGGAGGAGAAGGAGGAGGAGGAATAATGTCTTTTGATAGTTGTGGTGAATCATTGATACATTTTTTAATAACAGCCTCTCAAAAACTCCCTTGACCACTCTTCCCTACAATAAGCTTTACAGAAGTGCACTAAGAGTGAAACTGGCTTTGTTACATTGTTAGTAATATTGATACAGTATTTTTTAAACTGTTAAAAAGATAAGGTCTCTGATATAAACAGATTTTTAGGGGAAATAGGGCATTAACTGCCTTAGCAGTTTACAGAAAGATGGTCATTATGAAGTCCTACAGCTGACTCAAAAACACAAGCTTCATATTCCTCCCTTCTCTCTCTGCAGCCAATCAGTGAACATAACAAACAACTAAAAAGTTCATTTTTGTCACAATTTAAAAGAAAGCAAGTTTCACAGTCTCTCCAGGGATCAGATCATTCATCTTTATGTCCTATATACACATTGTTTATGTATCTACAGAATGATGGTAATGATAATAATGACCGCAGTTAACATAATTAAACATTTACTACCAATCAGGGTTTTGGGCCAAATACTCTTACATGATTACCTTATTTAATTCTCCTAACGACAATATGAGAATGGTATTGTCACTAACCCATTTTTCAGCTAAGAAAACTGTGGCTTTTAAAGGTTAAATAACTTGCCTAGGGTTCCATATGTAGTATGTATTAAGTGGAGCCTGGGATTCTATTTGTTTAACTCAAACTGTAACAATAAATAGCGATAGTAACTATTATACTGTCATATTGTAATTGATTCAAGGGCTCCCTACTGCTTATTGTATCAAAAAATCCTTACAGAATAAGGTTCCATTCATTCATTTGTTCAATGGAAAGACTTTTGTTGAGTACTTATTAAGTGCCAACACTATACCAAGTGACTAAAGATGTAGGTTCTGAGTGAAGCTGCTAAATAAATGACTTCTGGATCAGTCATATGACTGATGTTATTTAAAAATAATCTCTAGGGGCACCTGGGTGGCTAGGTGGGTTAAACCCTCTGCCTTCGGCTCGGGTCATGATCCTAGGGTCCTGGGATCGAGCCCTATATCGGGCTCTCTGCTCAACGGGAGCCTGCTCCCCCCCCCGCCTCCCCCCCCCGCCTGCCTCTCTGCCTGCTTGTGATCTCTGTCTGTCAAATAAATAAATTACATCTTAAAAAAAAAAAATCTCTAAGGGTGCCTGGGTGGCTCACTGGGTTAAGCATCCAACTCTTGGTTTTAGCTCAGGTATTGATCTCAGTGTGGTGAACTCCACACTCAGCGTGGAGTCTGCTTGAGACTCTCTCCTTCTCCCTCTGCTCGCTCTCTAAATTTTTTTAAAAAGTTTCTCCTAAAAAAATAACAAAACAAAAATCAGCTCTACCCTTTTAGGAAGATGGTGCTGAAAGCTAAGAAGGAAGCCCCTGTCCTTCCCAAAGCTGAAGCCAAAGCAAAGGCTTTGAAGGCCAAGAAAGCGGTGCTGAAAGGCATCCACAGTCACCAAAAAAAGATCCATCAGTATGTATCTATGTTCCAACAACCCAAGCAAGACTCTGTGTCTCTGAAGGCAGATCAAATATCCTCAAAAGAGTACCCCCGGAAGAAACAAGCTGATCCCTATGCCATCATCAAGCTCCCTTGACTACGGAGTCAGTCGTGAAGAAAACAGAAGACAACAACACATTTGTGTTCATTGTGAATGTCAAGGCCAACAAGCACCAGATCAAACAGGCTATGAAGAAGCTCTATGACACTGATGTGGCCAAGGTCAACACCCTGATCAGGCCTGATGGAGAGAAGAAGGCATATGTTCGAATGGCTCCTGACTATGATGCTTTGGATATTGCCAACAAAATTGGAATCATCTAAACTGAGTCCAGCTGGCTAAATCTAAATAAAATTTTTTTCACCATAAATTAAAAAAACTCAGCTCTATTTGGGCAAATAAAACAGCATCATTATAGGAAATGGAACCCTGAAATAAACACATCACACATTCAAGCATTTATATTCTAAGGATTGTGGACTAGTTATTATTAACAAAATTTACCAACTTTGCTCTACTACAGATTTTCAAAATTTTCTACCAGACAAAAAATGCAATGAAAACACACTCACACATTCACGGGCACACACACACACACACACACACACACACACACAGGTCAAAAGATCATTTACTTCCACATTCAACTTACAGAATAATATAGCTTGTGTTGGGAAAACCATGGTCATGACTGGCTTTAAATAACTCCCTTTCCAGCTTGAAGAGACATCTGGTTGCCAGCTGTGTAGCTTCTAAAAGTCACTGCTTGCCAAGTACTTGGCAGAAGGTGGTGAAGAGCTGACCACCTGCAATCCATTTTGACACTGCCTTTGACCATCGCTTTGGAGAACTGAATACATTACAAAAATTCCATAAGGAGTTGGCTAAATTTCAAGGCAGGAAGTTGGCCATTTTGGCTGAACTTACTTTAACTCAAATCAAAGGGTTATGATGTGGGAGAAGAGAAGATAAAAAAAATTACTAAAGCTTACAGGAAATTTTCAGGGTGATATCCTAAACCTCTGTCCACCATACTTCTATCCATCTTTGTAAGAAGTATATAAACAACTAAAGCTACAGGGGGGAAACTGTATGTCTATGCAAATATATGTATCATTACTATTTTTCACTTTTATGTCAGTACAATAAATGTATTCAGTATATACATACAATGTATATCAATAGGGTATATTATATGCATTATATATGAATATATATTTAATAACATGGAAATTTTCCTTTTATGTTGTTATTATGTCTGCTGTACACAGTATATATATCATAAACAACTGTGTATCAGAGGTAAAGGTATAAACATTTGGGAAGATGCCACAGTTTGGGAAAGGTGCTTGCTTAAAAAAAAAAATCAATACAATTTCCCCACTGATTCATGATGTAAAATTCTATAATCAAGTCTTGTAGATTTGTAATTATGGTATGTCAGCTACATTTAAACAAGAGTGTTAAAAGATTGTTAAAGTTAAACTAACACAATTGCAGTGTGAATTGTCCTAGTCTCATTCTAATCTACTGGTGTCACTTTCATTTAATCAGAGGAAAACTATGGGCCAATGTCAGTGCTATTTCCAATGCCCTAACATTCTTTGTTCACATTGGATTTTAAACCACTACCAATCTAAAATGGTTATGAAAAGATATATTTAAGAAAGTATTTTTAAGCACTTAATTCACTCACCAGTGGGCTAATTTAGCAAGCTTTACTGAAAATAACTTGGCTTTAAGGTTATTAAATAAACTCTCATGTTAAATGCATGATAACAGTTTGTTTTTGCAAAAGTATTTCTTGTATTTACTATAAATCTAGCAAAAAATACTTCTTTTATAAACACAAATCTTACTTGGGAATTTATGGTAGACACAGATCATTGAGCTGAAATACTGTATCAACATTTAAAACATTGAGCCTCTATTTTCTTCTACTTTAATGAAAGTTATTTTCTAAACCACTAACAATTTAAACTGATACAGAAACTACTCTGGCAAGGATTCATATTTACAGGACACAGTTAAGTTTAAAGGTACTACATTCAATTCACAGTTGTATTATCAGCAAATAGCCTTCAAATAAATCATGGCACACAGAACAGTGCTATGTTAGCTAGTTACAGAAATACTAATACAAATCACCCTTCTTTGACCAACTTTCCCACTTTCCCACTGTTAGCACCAAAGATTCTCCATCTTAGAAACCCCTCAACCCCAGGTAAATTGAGACAACTGATGCCACCAAATATATATATATATATATACATATATATATATATATATATTTTTTTTTTTTTAAAGGAGTGGGAGGATTTTCAGTTATGCGCTGGAGAAAATAAAAATTGGAGAGGTATTTGGTAACTCCCTCCTAGGGCTTCTACATTAGCTGTGACCCAGTGACAGATACCAGTAGGTCTAGCAATCTGCTTAAAACACAGATCTGTAACTTTAAAAAGCACCTGCCAGACCCGAACCCACTAATACTCATTAAATAATGACTCACATGTGAACAAAGGCTGCTGCTTGAAGAAACTGCACCCATCTCTCACAGCCATAATTAGCTCTGGAAAAACAATCCTGTTACTGGGAAGGGGATATTTAAGGAGTTCTCAAGAGGTTCAGTACAAGTTAGCCTCACTGCTGTCCAACTCTTACAAACCATTCCTAGTAATTGGACTCTTCCCTTGTTTCTAGGGTTCTAATCTCTCTCAAAATCTATTTCCAGCAATCAGATCCTTTCCCTTTGTTACCATATGAGATAACAAAGTTTCTTTAGGTCTAGGGTACCATAAGGCTTCTGCCTGTTTCTGTAGGGCCTTCCCTAAAGCACTTAAAACTTGCTTCTAGGAGGCGCCTGGGTGGCTCAGTGGGTTAAGCCTCTGCCTTCAGCTCAGGTCATGATCTCAGGGTCCTGGGATGGAGCCCGGCATCCAGCTCTCTGCTCAGCGGGGAGCCTGCTTCCCCCTCTCTCTGCCTGCCTCTCTGCCTACTTATCTCTCCCTCTCTGTCAAATAAATAAATAAAATCTTAAAAAAAAAAAAGAAGAAGAAGAAAAGAAACTTGCTTCTACTTTGCTAACATGGCTGCCATCACTGGGTTTCCTTCACCATTTTGCCAACACACTGAGACTCTCATATTTCATTCATTGATCTCTCTGTTGCCAAATACCATCATCTACTTACTGCCTATTTCCATACTCTAGTAACTTTCCACCTCCCTGCTCAGATTTCTTACTAAAACCCACTATGGGAACTTCTAGATCACCTGAAGTATTTTAGCAGATTGATTAGACACTAAACTCTAAGAATTCACCCTCCCTAGGAGAGCCACCGATACTGAACTCTAATAACTAGAATATAATTTTAATGGCTCTCAACTACTGGAGAGAAAAACTGAAATAACTGGAGACAGGAATGATGACTTTTTTTTTTTTTTAAAGATTTTATTCATTTATTTGACAGACAGAGATCACAAGTAGGCAGAGAGACAGGCAGAGAGAGAGGAGGAAGCAGGCTCCCCGATGAGCCGAGCCCGACGCGGGGCTCGATCCCAGGACCCTAGGATCATGACCCGAGCCGAAGGCAGAGGCTTTAACCCACTGAGCCACCCAGGTGCCCCAGGAATGATAACTTTAAATGTCTTCTTTCAAACAGAAGTTAGGACTTCTGAAGGGAAATGAGGCTATGGGAAATTAACATCTGGATAGAAAAAAAGGTGCTGAGAACAGATATTGGGTTTTAGACCACTGCTTTAAAAAAACCACTGAATTTGTTCACAAAACATGTCTGAATCATAAAACTATTCAAGAAGTCTTTGAAACTAAATTTGGAGGAGAGAAATGCAGAACTCTGAGGATCTTATTATTATGAAAAATTTTAAACATATACAGAGAAGAACAATGAAGCCCATGATTATTCAACCCTAACAATTATTAATATGTTGCTGTTATATCTGTGTTACTTACTTTTTTCTTTGCTGAAGTAAAATGTGTAATTTTAAAAATAGGACACTAAGACAAAAGATGGAAAGAGTCATAGTAAAATAAATTTCCAGCAAAAAATAACAGAAGAGAGACAGGGAACAAAATTTATGGATTTAGATAGTTGTCTACCAAGGTAAAATATAAATAATGAACAGTTAAAATAGAAGTTTTAGGTTTTCTAAAGAATGTATCTTTTAGTACAACTGGGGAAGCTCTACACTAAACTGTCATTAGAAAAACTACCAAAAAAAAAAAATCTGTGGCAGACATTTCCAGTAATTTATAAGCAATTTGAGTAAATACGTAAATTTTAAGTAAATAGTAAATTACAAAGGGGTTTCACAAAAACGATAAATTTTTTGTACTGAAGTATGAAGTATCAAAATTAAAGTTTGATAATGCTTTACTACTGAAATAAATTGAAAACTAAACTTTATTTCCATATGCACTTGACAATTTTTGAAAGCCAAAAATTTTAGATTATTAATTATTTAAATGGGTGTGTTTTTTCTAGAATATGTATTATAATCATGTAACTACTAGAACTAATTTTATAAGCTAGTGTAGACCACTAGGATGAGAAAGGACAAGATCATACAGGTAATTAACGGAAAACTACCATTAGAAGTAATTTCTCATGACTTTTGGCCTACCCTGGTACTTCTGGCAAATAGAGTTACTAAAACGACATAAACAAAATCTAGCAAAAGTGAACAACAGAATTTTAGGGTGAGTGATAGTGCAAATTATTTATATTTTCAATTATACATGTCAATTTCCCTCCTACTTCACATATCTTTAAAAATATTCTTTTTTAGAGCATTGCAGTTTAAACAGTTGTAGATTGGAAACTTTGGATCTTTTCCCTGTTCTGCCATTAACTAGCACAAGTGTGGTTTTTCTACTTTAACTTCATTAAACCTCAGCTTCTCATTTGTAAAACAGGTACACAAACAATATTATTAAGTTAACATTTACTAGCCACTTGCTATTTGCCACATACTGCGTTAAACAGCATAGCAGGCATTTCTTCCAATAGGTGCAGGAGGTGGTTACTAATTCCATTGTACGGATGGGACAAATGAGCCACCGCGCAATGTAAGGCATTCAACAATATAATAAATGGCAGAATCAAGATTTGAACCCAAACAGTCTCACTTGAGAAAAGGCTGTGCATTTAAGTACCATTCATAGAATCTTCCTACTGCCGTAACAATAAAGCAATCCTGTGCTAAGCCTCAGAGGCTGTATCTCAGTAAGTGAATTTATTCTTCCCTTTGCCTGTCCTTCCTCCGGTGGAAATACCAACAAAGGGAGGCAAGGTAGGCAAAGAGGAAGAAGCCAAACGGCTAGGATCAGACATTTATTTCTACTGCAAGATAACCTGCTTCTTCTGGGGGCTGTTTATCTTTTTTTCCGAGAATGCCCCATCCAAAAGTTTGATTTCTCGGGTCTGAACCATCAAAGTCTAATAAGTACTGAAGTGTCTAGCAGCCCTCAGAATTACGGCCAATTTCAGGACTGGCCTACCCAGGATAGTTATTTAAACAGCATCCCACAGGCTCCGGGGCGAGCTTCGGGGAAGCTCACGGGGGAGAGGTAGGCCACAGAAGTTTGATGAGTGTGCTGGAAGTTCTCAGAGACTGGGAGTCCCGCCTGCCATGTTAGATCACAGGGCCGCAACAAGGCCTCCTTTCGGACAAGGGCCCGGATTTCGGCGTCCCCTCTAAAGTTTAGAACGGGCTTGCGCTTCCACCTGAGGGCTGGTAATGAACTGATCCACCTCCCACCAGTCCAGTCGGGCAGGGAGACCCGCGCTGCGTGCACACCGGAGGTACGACCCCAAACGGAGTACTCTCCGCCTCCGGGCCGCCGCCCCTCCACCTCCCCGGCCGCCGCTCCCGGGTCTCCCCAACCGCCCGCGACCGAGGGGCGGGGCGCGCCGACCCTCACCGCCCAACGTCTCGGTCAGTCCTGGAGAAAAGCAGGGGAGGGGCGTGTCCCGGCCCGCGGGCTCAGGCTCAGACGCGTCCCATACTGCGTCCCCGCCCTAGCCCCGCGGGCCGCCGAGACCCAGGTGAGGCCTGGAGTCGGAGGCTCCGCCCAACCTCTCGGGCCGCCATAAGGCTAAGGAGACAAGGCGCTGGCGTGTGCGCCGCTCACGGCTCCTTACCGCTTCACCACGCCGGTTTTGATCTTGATCTGCCTCACGCGAGGATCGGCCATGATCCCTCGAGCGCCGCGGAAAGGAGGGGTGGAGAGCTATGGTAACCGCGGAGAAAGACGGCGCGTAGGAGGTGGTACTGTCGGCGTAGTCGCCGCGGCCCCGCGCGCATGCGCAGGCCCTGGCGCGGCCCTGCTGCGGGCCACACCGATGGGCGGGGCCGGGTGGATCGCGGGCTTTGGGATGGTCACTCTCTGCACCTACTGTCATCCGCTTCCACCCACTTTCCCGCTCGTGGAACCTGTCCTCGTCTCGCTTGGACAGCCTTCCTTTTAGTGTTTGAACAGCCCTTTCTTTTAGTGTGGACACAAGTTACACTTTTCCCGGTCTCCACAGCCTGGGCGTTGTGGGAAACTTCAGTATCTTCTCCAGTAGATTGGTTTGGCCATGACATTGCTTTGCGAAATTATCTGCTTAATGGACAGAATGACCTAAAAATTGTATTAAGGATATTTTTGGTGTCACTATCTGGTGTCAAATGGGACAAAGTAATGTATGTTTAATGAAATAAACTACCATCATGCACTCGGTCAAGAAAATCTTTACCCTCTACCTCGGATCTTTGCAAAACATGTTGGTAGACGTGTAATTCACAAAGGAAATAACTCTAGGACTTATTAAAATAATCACCACCACTTGCTTATCTTAAATATTCAACTTACAAAAATTAATGTGGCATACAAAAGCTTGGGCTTGGTGGTCACACAAACCAACCGACACTGGAGTTCAATTAAACAACACAGGGCACATGGGCCACTTAACCTCTCTGCTGAGCCCACTGCCTTGTATGCAAAATGGAAATAATGCCCACTTTACAGAGTAGATATGAAAATTAAATCTCAGTGTCTGATGTGCAGTAGGTACTCCACTTTTGACTCTTGTTTTATACTTTCAAACAACATGTCTGTTGCATAAAGAAGTGCACCTCCACACAGCCTCTTCCTGATGAAGTCCCCCAAAGGATGCAGGGCAGAGCCTCCTTTGTTTTCTTATTTCTTGGTACCATCCTTCAGAGACATCCACCCTACCCGATTGTCTTTTCCATTCCCTACACTTGATTTCCTCATTCGTGGTTAGCTCTGGAACACTCTCCCACCCCTGCCAGTGTAAGACCTTTAGTTTAAATCTAGGATCAAAACCCACCTTCTGGAGAAAGTCTACCATGACTGATCTCTCCCTATTCAATGCTGCCTGCATGCTTTTGAATCAACCAATATTAAATTTTATTTTTAGTATATTTCTTTTAAAAATCATTGTTTGAAAGTCCTTCAAGACCCAGGTTCCATACAGAGCAGATCTTAAGTTCAATAAATAATGTCAACTGACTGGTGGCACACTGAAACACAATTTCAAGTGACACAGCAAATTTATGACCAACTGGAGGGGGCGGGCAGGGATGGGGTTCCAAAACAAAACAAAAAAACAGCAGACTTACCAGAGCAAAATGCTATGGTTAGAAATCTAGTTGATTATTAATATTAAGTTACTGGGAATCCCTTTAAGGCAAAGAAACAACAGCAGCCAAACCCACAAACCAAAAGATTGTGCAACTAGGGGTCTGGAACTGTCAAGGATCTTCCTTCAGTTAGGCAATAAAAGCCATGTACTCTTCATAGTCTTTTTGCCTTGATTTCCAGAACTCCAGAGCTAAGTTGCATGCTAATTTGCAGGAGTTTCCCTTAGTCTAGGTTTTCTAATGTAAACACTGACTGTCTTTTCCAACCCAAATTCCAACTCTACCCTTTTGTCCTTTCTTTCCTTTATTTTAATGATTTTGTATCTGTGACTTTACTGTAAACCAGTAATTACTATAACCCAAAGACAGTTGCTGTTGCTGTGTATACCCAGGTCCATGCCCAGGCCCTTAAGGACAGTGTGTGTTTATCTGTGTCTGTCTATATTATATTGTACACTTGAGGCTATGGGTTAAGATCATGGAGTTTGGCCCCAACCTTAAGGATAAGGAATCAGGTGAAATTGTCCCTAATGTCAGGAGTTTACAGTAGTGGTTAAGAACACGAACTCTGGCCCTGACTACCTAAGGTCACATCATAGCTCTGCTTCTTACTGTGTAAAATTGGACAAGTTACTAACCTCTCTATGCCCCAGTTTTTTCCTCTTTAAAATGTGGGTGATAATAATACCCACCTCATCAGGTTGTTATAAAGCTTAAAATAAGTTAACATTTGTAAAGTGTTTAGGATAGTGCTGGTACTTAGTAAGCCCCATACAAAGGGTTCCTTAAATAAATAAGTAATCTGGGAAAGAGGTCCTAAACAGGAAACTAAGAACCCAGTAGGATGCACATTCATATGAATATAGAAATGTACAAAATGGGGCACCTGAATGTCTCAGTCAGCTGGGCATCCAACTCTTGATCTCAGCTCATGTCTTGATCTCAGGGTCATGATTCAAATCCCATGTTGGGTTCCAAGCTGGGCTACTTTTAAAAAAAGGAAGGAAAAAAAGAAATACAAACTATGTAATGTACATTTCTCACTGTTTGGCAACCTTTTGTTCTGCTACCCCTAAACCTTAATTGAGCTGTTTTTAAATATTCCAGCCTGGGTCTTAGGTGAACTATAGGAATGAATCCATAGGCGACCCTGTAAGGGATACATTTATCAACATTTGAGACTGAGGGTTGAGGAGATCTCCCCAAACTGGAGGAATCTGTCAGAGAAAGAAGAGGAAAGTGTAGTTATCTCCTCTCTGAGTAGCAATTCTTCCGTTGCTGATTTTGGAGGGTGGTGGTAATATTTTACTAAAGAACACTGCAGATTCCCTCACAAATAACTAGTTCTTTTCCCTATATGCTTACAGAGCTACAAACTCAGTCTCACCATCCCTCCATGCCATTCTCTCCCAATTGACTACAAGCTCCTCAAGAGAGGCCACATACATTCATTTTAGTCTCCTCAACACTGAGCTCAATGCTTAGTTCTTAGGAGATGCATAGTAAGTATTTTCTGAGTTAAAGAAAAGTCAAATATGGGACTGAGATAGGTTTCTAATTTTGACACAAACCAAAGACTGGTCATGTCTTTACCTTCCTTGAGCTCTGAGACAACCTGCACTCAGTGAGACTTATATAGGCCTAACATGCAGTTGCTCTGATGCTATACTTCTGTTGAGTAGAACCAGGTGGCCAACTGGAGAAGACATCTCTGGAGAGATCATTTAAATAAAGGAAGTACTCCTGATAGAAGTACATTTTTGTGAAGTGCCTCTGATAATTATGTCTGGGTGCTGGTAAGACTTGAAATGTTTCCTTTATCATTAGGATTTGCACCTCTTCTAAAGAGATCTAGAAGATCCACTTTCTTCTCTGCTACTTGTACATTTTTAAAAAATTCTCTTGGTCCTCCTTGTAACTGAAACTACTGCGGTGGCATCCAGCCACACTCAGGCTTTGACCAGCATTGCAGGACTGCAATCTGGAAGTACCTTGCTTCAGGCCTAGGCCAGAGCCCCACAGACAAGGGAGACACACATGGGAAACTTCTCAGTACACTATGTGTACAACCCAGTACTTCAGTGGCCTGTAGATCAAATGCTCCCCCTCTTTAGCTCTCCACACAGTAGACATATTTCATAAATCTCTTCAGTTGATCCCATGGAATCAAATACCAGTCACCTGTAGCAACTGACAAACTCAATAAACCACGCTTGCATTTCCTTTTCCCCTTTCCCAGTTTCTTTTATCCATTGCTCATTCCTGGCCTCGGAATCACTTTCCAAGTAAGTGGGGTAGTAATATGCTGCCCTTGGGAATACTATTCTGGCAGATTAAGCAGGTGAAGCAGAACACAGCAGCTTTGAGTGGGGGACAGAGCAAGAGTGGGGTTCTGCATCTAGTTTGGGCTGCAGGAAAAGCTCCCCTACTATTTGCGGCACACAAACCAGGAGATTCAATGATGCTGACGCATCTCATGGCTAAGGATACTGTGTGGAGTCTCTGGTAAACCCGAAGAGCAGAAAGGCATATAGGTCATGCCTGTTGTGGCAGAGAAATACTCACTTTTTTTTCCCCCCTTTTTTTTTTATTTGGATAATGCCTTTTAATTAAAAAAAAATAGAGCTATTAATTAGAATTGGTTTTGTGACAAAAATGATATTATTTTTCATTATAAAGATACAATATACCCCTGACTGGAGATTTGGAATATGAAGACAAGGATAAAGAGCACAGTGTGTCCTTATAATCTCCAAACACTAACAGAGAAATACTTACTTTTTGAAAGACAACCCAGAAACACTGTGGGCCCTAGGAGAGACTTACAATTAATAATGTGCCACCAAGAAATTAAAGGGACCAAGCCACCAATTATCAGAGGAGTGTTACCGGATTCATTATAGGTGGGCATAATAGTAATCCATTGTGCAAAAATGGTACATCTGGGATTGAGCCTGGGCAGATCCAGAAGTTACCTGTAAATTCCTAGGACCTCTAATTCTGTTAGTTTTACCAACACATCTCCTTCAACTCTATGGCTTCCCTGGGGGTTCCCTTCAACCAAAGTTTTGTGATGGAGAAGGGAAATATGGACCTCATCCACAGATGGGTCAGTACAATAAGTAGATGTTAACTCTATAGGGACTGCTGCTGCACGATAGTCCAATTAGAGGTTGCCCTAAAGGACACTTGGAAAGAGAAATCTTCCTGCTGCAAAGTGGCTAACAGAGTACTTGGCCAGTGGCTTTATATTGAGGGTGAGATGACTTTTGAGGTACTTTGTTATGCAGCAATAGATAACTAATGCAGAGACTATGCATGGACTCCTTTACCTAGAGGCTGACCTAGCTGCTGCTGTTGGTGAACGTCTAACCTACCAGCAGTAGAGATCAGTACTGAGCCCTTGATATGGCGCCATTCCAGGAGAAGACTATCTGGCTGAAAGCTTGATTACATAAGACCTCTTCCTCCCTGGAATGTACAGTGTGGGAACCATGAGAGTACATGTTCAGGTCTACCTTTAAGAGAAACTTCTGTGTGAAGGATAGTTAACTGTCAGCCTTGAGCTTCTACACCTTCGGATCCATGTGTTTACTCCAAGAACGTGCTTCTCTTCCAGCCAGTTACTAAGCACAGCAGTGGTATCAGAGTTAAACGATTCCTGTCCAAGGTGGGATTCCTCTAATGGGAAACCTTTGCTCAGGAACGCCCCCATCAACCTGGGAGGACTTCACAAGAACTTCACTGAAGTCTAAATCTCTTTCTACCCAATCTTTCCTTCCTTCCTTTTCACAGGTGTCAGACCAGATCTGTATTGCAGTCTGAAGTTTCTCCTAGTTCATGTCCTTCACACGTGTTTCCTTCAATAGATCCTTGCATGTCTAATCCTATCTTGGTTTCTCCTTCTTGAAGGATCTAAACTGACATAGACAGTGATCCATCCTTACCAGAATTGACATTTACTCTAGATAGGGATTTGCTTATTGACAGAGTATCACACTCAACATTGCCTGAGATCAAAAGACGTATAATAATGGGACCACAGAATCCTCTGATCTTACCATATGCTTCATCACCTAGAAGCAACCACTTTAACAGAAAGACAGAATAACCTGCTAAAGACTCAGCTAATGTTATAATTTGGTTGGGGCTCCATTCCCCAGGATATGACATATGCACTGAATAGCTGATATACTGTACCTCAATAAATAGAATACATGGAATGGAACCAAGAAACCAACTGATGGAAATAGGATGGGTACCTTTTACCATCACATCCAGTAAACTGCTTGTGGTATTGTTCTTATTGTCCATATCATCTTAGGCTCTATTAAAGTTCTTGATTCCATGGAGAATGCTTCCACTATAGGAAATAGTAAAAATTCCACTGAATTCGAAGCTATGCCTACTATTGGATACTACTATACTATTGCTTTGGGCTCCTTATGTGAGTGTACTACTAGGTCCCTCCCCCCACCAAAAGAAAGAACTTACTCTACTGGTAGTGGAAACTGATCCCAAATACCATGAGGATCTAGGGTTATGACTTCATAGGAGATGTAGGGAAGAATGTGTTTGGAACTTAGGGAATTCCCTAGGGGTGTTTTCTTAAGCCATTACATTTTTGGTAATTGTCACAGCAGCAGTGGAAAACTAATACACCAATTGTCAACTGATGTCACCTGTGACCCATTCTTCTTTTCTCTCCCAAGGTTTCTATTAATCCAAGAGGGTTGGCCAGGGCATTAGACATATCACTTCTGGCTGAACACATGACTTCTTAGGAATTCATGGAGGAAGGTCTGGTTGCAGCTCACCATGCATTGGGCCCTACCGAAGATGATCTGACAGAGTATACATATGGTGAACATATGCATGACCCATGACCACAAATTCTTCTGCAAGTATCAGTACAAATGCTCACATATGCTTTCTAAAAGACATGCACAAGAATGTTCAGGTAGGATTATTTATAGCAAAAAACCAGAAACAACACAATTCTTGGCTTGCTTTTTCACCTTTTGGGTGGTATATTGGATGAACAGAAGTTCTCAATTTTATATTTTGATTTTAGCAACCCAGTTATGACATTTTTCCCTTTATGGCGTGTGTTCTTCATACCCTATTTAAGAAATCTTTTCCTACATACAAGGTCATAAAGATATTATCTTGTCTTTTATTATAGATGATTTTTTTTTATCTTTCACACATTTACACCCACATTCCACTAGAATTCATATTTGTGTGTGGTGTGAAGTACAGGTCAATAGTAAATTTTTTACCATATGAATTCATCACTTTTTAAAGCCTTCCCCATACTGTACTTCCTGCTCTATTTATAAATTATTAGTAGCATCTATAATAGACACTCCTAACTGGTCTACCCAACGTTCATTCCCCAAACCCTTCTTCCTTGCCTGCTCCATTGCAGGGCCTATTTTCTCAACTTCTGTTGTTACTAGAGGTCTCCAGGTACACAGTGCTGGACAATTTGATATAAGTGGGATATGTAGGTAGTTGCTGGAATTGATTTGGATATCTTGATAAGAGCAGTAAAGACAGGGATCTGCCCTATTCCCATTCCTTTCATGAAAGTAGATGGAGGGGTGCCTGGGTGGCTCAGTGGGTTAAGCCTATGTCTTCAGCTCAGGTCATGATTTCAGGGTTCTGGGATCAATCCCTGCATCAGGCTCTCTGCTAGTCAAGAGCCTGCTTCCCCCTGCTCCCTGGCCCCCGCCTCTCTGCTTACTTGTGATCACTCTCTCTCTTTCTCTCTGTCAAATAAATAAATAAATCTTTTTTAAAAAAGTAGATGGAGTAACTGAAATTAAAACATCCATCTTTCACTCATAAGGGAAAGAAAATTTTCAGAGACACCATCCTGACATCACTGAGCTATTGTCTCAGAACCAAAATCAAAACCAAAACCAGCAGCCGTATATCACTACTCAGGTGATAAAAACAAATCCTTATGTATTTATGCTATTCTTTATGGGCTTTCTCTTACTAGCAGTCCAAAGGACTTTCTAACTAATACAGAATCCATTAGAATTCCATGGATATGTCTCTACTGGGGAGAGGGGAAGATATAACTATTGGATCTTTGGAATATGCCTCTGTAAACAAAAATATCTCCAACGGTGGCTTCCATAATGTGTTGTGTTCTCATTGTATACATGTAGTAAACATGTAACTTAAATGGCCACAGGTCACAGAGTATGAATGTTGTATGGCTACATGTTTTAGACAATAAAAATTCTCTACAGGCATCGAGAGAATATAATCCTTTTGTCAGTGACTTAGAGAGGGCCCTATTTACAGCTGAACAGATATCTGATATAACAATTCATTGTTCTGACACATATTGCAATCATGATGTGCAGTTTTTAATGCATCATGTTACATTAGCTAGGCCATAGTCTAATACCGTGTAACATAAATTTTGCCAAAAGGAATGACATTACATGACACTGACTTTTAAAAGACACACACTATTTTTTCAGATCACATACCTTTTATCCATGAGTGCCCAATTCAAAAATCAAGCTGGCAGACAAAAGTGGAGTGAATGTGTAGCCTCAAAGCAGCATATTTATCTTGAGTAGTTTTGCACATTTCTACCTGTAGTCAATGATTCCATTCCATTTTTATGTTGAAATGCATGAGCAACATTAATGGACCTTTTTTTGTCACCTGAAGTAAGACTTTTATTCAGGGTCAATCAAGAGAGACCTGAAAGGTGTTTTTGGATTTCACGCTATGGGTAAAGTCTTTTTATGTGTTTATCATGAGCTCTATGACTGTTCTATTTGAAACTACCACAAAATATTTATGATTGGTTTATTTTTATCCTATCTATGACTCTTTATCCTTTTCAATAAGATTTCTTTCTTAGGTGTGAAATATTTTCAGTTGTCATTATGTATTCTTTTTTGATAGCAATAGGAAATGTAACACAAAAAAGATAAGGATTGGGGCACCTGGGTGGCTCAGTGGGTTAAAGCCTCTGCCTTTGACCCGGTCATGATCTCAGGGTCCTGGGATCGAGCCCCGCATCGGGCTCTCTCAGTGGGGAGCCTGCTTCCCTTCCTCTCTCTGCCTGCCTCTCTGCCTACTTGTGATCTCTGTCAAATAAATAAAATCTTTAAAAAAAAAGATAAGGATTTTGGAAAACAGATTACAGTTTCTAGATTACCAAAATAATACTCTAAATACTGGTTCACAAAGATTCATTCATAGAGGTTTTTAAATTTAACTTATTTACTTATTTTAAAAATTATCTTCCAACAGAGTTTTTGCTTATTGTAGTAAACTATGTAAGGCTTGGAGAATTCTTCTTGATTTATAAACCTAACTTCAAAAAAAAATGGGCTATCATCTGTGAAAGCTTACTAGGATTCTGCAGAATAGTCTGGCAAGAGGAAGGCAGACTTTTTGAAATGGGTTTTCTCCCCCAATATTTTAAAGTAATATAAAGATATTACTTCTTAATAGAAGACAGAAATTTCATTTAAACTTCTACAACTTCCAATTCTAACATTACTACTCTAATATTTGATTATTATATTGTTATTTAATTATAACCACAATTATTTCTCTTCCCTTATTACCATATTTTTTTGTACATGATGTGTAGGTGTGATTGCCATTTAATCATATAATTGAGATTCTTGAGAATTCTTTTCCTAAATGAGTTACATGCTTCCAAATGGTTTGGAAACTTTAGAGCTGATAGAACTCAACCAATTTCCTTGGATTTTTAGCCACATAAGAAATCCAAATAATGGAATTCAATACAGTTGAACTCAGCACAACAAATGAAAGTCTATATGACACCAAGTAACTGATTTTCCCCCCACTTTTACTCAAATGTTTTGGCATTCAGCCATGCAGTGAAGTTCCTAAAATGATTAAAAGCAAGGATTTAGAACTTGGCTAAGATACATTCTTACTGGATGAATGTCAGTAACTAATTCTGAGACTCCATTTCTTCAACTGTAATGTGGAGATAAAATATCTGTCACACAACAGGTGCCTGGGTGGCTCGGTCAGTTAAACATCTGCCTTCAACTCAGGTTATAATCCCAGAGTCCTGGGATTGAGCCCAGCCTCTGGCTCTCTGCTCAGCAGGAGCCTTCTTCCTCTTCCTCTTTCCACCCCACTACCACTCATGCTCTCCTTTGCTCACTCTGCTCTCCGTCTCAAATAAATAAAAAATCTTTAAAATATCTGTCACACAGGGTTGCGGTTGTTGTGAAAATTATTTAAGACAATGTATATAAAGGATCTAGCACAATGCCTGGCACATTGTAAATACTCAATAAATGGTAACTATTATTATTATCCTTACTCATGTAGGCAAAGAAAAAAATTATCCAGGATTGATGTTATTTAGTAAAATAATAAATCTTTAAAATAATAATTTATGATAATTAATAAAAATAAATTGTAGAGCAAGTTTATTTTTTTCAGTGAACTTGCAAAGAATTCTCATAGAAACCACTACTTATCTATAAGTGAAGGTTTAATTTGAGATATGAATATCATAGGACTGATTTTCTGCAAAGAGTAAGTGAAAGGAATCCTCACAAGTTAAATCTATTATTGATAATTTGCAATATCGAAATATCCTTGAAATGAATACATTTAAAATATTCCACGGTGCATCTGGGTGGCTCAGTTGGTTAAGCATCAGACTCTAGGATGTTGTTCTAATTGTTTAACAGATTAAATAACACTGGCATAAATAAAATAGACGGTAGGTTTACTTTGCTCTATTAGGTTCCAGAAGCCTAGATCCCTCTGAGTTGTTCCATGCATGCTCTAGGATGCTGCCCTTTCCTGCGTGTTCCCAGATGGCTCGCATTCCAGTCTCACTTTCCACGTAAGGGCACAAACTGGAAGATACTTGAAAATGCTTCTGATCACATCCCCATTGGTTGGAATTTAGTTATATGGCCACACCTACTTACAAGAGAGGAGGAAAAATATAGTCTCCAGTTGGGCTGCCTTGTGTCCCATTAAAAGTCAGGAATTCTATTACTAAAAAAGAAGGAAGAAGAAATATTTGAGGGTAAGTAGAAGTCTCTGTCACAGGCCTGCTTTGGAATACAAAATATCCCTGATTCCACTTGTTTCAGTGTATACCTGGGAAAGAGAGATATGTAGGTTGGAGGCAATGTGCATGCCTTGTAATCACAGGTCTTTACCAATTACCACACTTTCCTGATTATTGCAACTTTGTAGTAAGTCTTGAAATCAGATAGTATGAGTCTTTTGTTGTTCTTTTTCAAAATTTTTTTGGCCCTTTGAATTCACTGGCTTTTACATCTAAACTCAGAATCTGCTTGCTGTTATCTACAAAAATTCCTGCTGGGAATTTGATTGGGATCACATAAAATCTATAGATCAATTTGAGGGAAATTGACAAGTTAACAATATGGAGTCTTAGAATTCATGGATACAACATATATCTCCCTTGACTTCTTTCATTTGTATTTTATAGTTTTTAGTATATAGATTCTGCATGTATTTTGTAGTATTTACAGCTAAATATTTCCTTTTTTGTGTGTGCTCTCATAAATTTTAAAAATTCCAATTTTGAATTGGTCATGGGCAAATATATAAAAACCAACTGAATTTTTATATATTGTTCTTGTATCCTGTAATATTGCTAAATTCATTTATTAGTTCTAGAACCTTTTTTTTTTAAAAAGATTCCATGAATTTTCCTACATGAACAATCACGTCATTTGCCAATAGAGACAGTTTCTATCTTCTTTTCTACATCCTGCCCTTATTTTTTATCTTAGCATTCAGGTTTTCTTTTTTAACCATTAAGTAAGATGTAGTTATTTTGCAGATGTTCTTTTTTTTTTTTTAAAGATTTTATTTATTCGACAGAGAGAGACACAGTGAGAGAGGGAACACAAGCAGGGGGAATGGAAGAGGGAGAAGCAGGCTTCCTGCCGAGCAGAGAGCCCGATGTGGGGCTCGATGTGGGGCTCGATCCCAGGACTCTGGGATCATGACCCGAGCCGAAGGCAGACGCTTAATGACTGAGCCACCCAGGCGCCCTGCAGATGTTCTTTATCAAGTTCAAGAAATTCCTTCCTATTCCTAGTTTTCTGAGAGTTTTGCTCATTAATGGATGTTCAATTTTGTCAAATCCTTTTTCGTTTTCTGCATCTACTGAGATGATCGTGTGGATTTTCTACTTTAGCCTGCTAATATGATGAATTACAATGATTGATTTTCAACTAATAAGTTGAAATTATAAGTTGACTCAGCCTTGCAGTCCTGGAATGAATATCACTTGGTCATGATGTATTATCTTTTTTACATATTCCTAGATCTTATTTTCTAACATGGTGTTGAGGGATATTTGTCTGTAGCTTTCCTTTCTTGTCTTATCTTTTTCTGCTTTAGATAATGGGGTAATTCTGGCCCCATAAAATAGCTTTTCCACCTTCTCCTATGTTCTGGAAAAAAATAAGTAGGAATGGAATTAAAATTAGGTAGAAATTTTTCTCTTTAAATGTTTGGTAGAATTCACCAGGGAAACCGTCTGAGCCTAGAATTTTGTTGTTGTTGTTGTTGGAAGATGTTTATCTATAAATTCAATTTCTTTACTAGGTGTAGGACTATTCACATTACCAAATTCGTCTTGCATTTTGGTAGTCTATGTTTTTCAGTGGAATCATAAAATATATGACCTTTTGAATATGACATCTTTCTCTTGGCATAATGGTTCAAGGCTCATCCACATTGTACTATATATTAGTATTTCATTCCTTTTTAAGGCTGAAGAATATTCCACTGTATAAATGTGCCATATTTCGTTTATCCACTCATCATCATGATATCCACCATATCATCATCCACTGTAATGAATATTACAATTGTTTCTCTTTTTGGCTATTGTGGATAATACAGATACAAATATTCATGTACAAGTATTTGTTTGAATATGTGTTTTCAATATCTTTTCTCTTTTTATACCTCACTGGTCTGGCTATATGTTTATCAATTTTTCATCCCTTTCAAAGAGCTAGCATTTGGCTTCATTGACTTTTCTCTATCATTTTTTACTATTTTTAATATCACTGAGTTCTGCTCTTATCTTTACATATTGGCTTTATATGCTGGGAACCTGCTAAACTCACTTATTTATCTTAGAAGCTTTTTATTCCAATTGCTTTTTGTTTAATTTAATCTTCTTGGTTTTATAAGGGGGTAGGTCAGATTATTGTTTTGAAACCTTTCTTTTGTTTCTAACATGAGCATTTTTAATATAAGTATATTAACATTTTTTTCTACTATTAGCATTTTTTAGGAAAAAGATTAATTTTATTTTTTTAAGTTTTTATTTAAATCCCAGTTAGCTGTGAATTGTGTAAACCTGGCAATTCACAGACATGTACCCCTGGGGATAAAAATACATTATATATTTATAAAAAATAAAAAAATTAAAAAAAAATCCCAGTTAGCTAATATACACTGTAATGTTAGTTTCAGGTGTACAATATAGTGATTCAACAATTCTGTACATCCCCTTTAATATAAGCATTTTCTAATATGAGCATTCATAAGTGCTATAAATTTCCATCTAAACAATAATTTAGCTGTAGCTCACAAATTTTGTTGCATTTTTATTTTCACTCAGAGCAACATATTTTCCACTTTCCCTTGAGATTTCCTCTTAGACCTGCAGATTATTTAGAAATGTGTTATTTGTGGATTTTCCAGATTATCTTTCTGTTACTGGTTTCTAATTTAATTCTCTTATAACAGAAAACACACTTAGTATAAATTCAATGTTTTTAAATGTGTTAAGGTATATTTCATAGCCCAGGGTATGGTCTATCTTGGTGAAAGTTCCTTTTGCACTTACAAAGAATTGTATATTTGGAGTGCCTGAGTGGCTCAGTAGACTCAATAGGCTTAGTAGTCACAGCGTCTGACTCTTGATTTGGGCCCAGGTCATAATATCAGGGTTGTAAGATCCAGCACTGCATTGGGCTCCATGCTGAATGTGGAGACTGTTTAGGACTTTCTCTCTCTCCCTCTCCCTCTGCCCTGCCCCGTCTCTAAAAACAAAACAAAACAAAACAAAAAACAACAACAACAAAGAATGTGTATTCTTGTATCATGGAATGGCATATTCTATAACTGTCAATTAGATCCAGTGACTTGATGGTATTGGTCAATTTTTTATATGCTTGTTGAATTTCTTCCTATTAGTTCTATTTATTACAAAGAGAAGAGTGTTATAGTCTTCTATCATTATTGTATGGTAGTTATGAAGTTCTGTTGTTAGGTACATTCACATTTAAGACTGTTACATCTTTTTGGTATATTAACTCTTTTATTAACCTGTAATGTCTCCCATTATCCTTGGCAATTTTCTATGCTCTGAATTGTGCTTTGTCTTATGTTAGTATATTCATTCCCTATTTCTTTTGATAGTGCTTGTATGGTATACCTTACTCTATCCTTTCACTTTAATTACATTTGAAACGAGTTTCTTATAGACAGTATATATTTTGGTCTTGATTGTTTGACCAATCTTTGTCTTTATATATATTTGGTGTGTTTAGACCATTTACATTTAATGTAACTATTGATATGGTTGGATTTCTATTTTATTACTTGTTTCCTATTTGTCCCCTTCATTTTTTGTTTCTCCGTTTTCCCCTTTGCTGTTTTGCTTTCATTGTTTGAATATTCTTTAATATTTTTAATTTATCTATTGCCATTTGGGCTATATCTCTTCATGTCTGTGTGTTATTCATTCTAGGGATTATAAAATACATACCTAGCCATTTATGGTTCACTCAGAGTTAGTATTTTACCACTTTAAGCAAAATGCAGATGCCTTACAACCATATAGGTCCTTTTATATTCCCACTTTTATGTTACAACAGCCATATGAATTATGTTATCATTCACAGAAAATGATGTCTACTAGTCTGCTTTCTTAGAAGATAATTTACATTTGACAGAAGAGGATAATTAAGAAAGTTGTGTGAATAAGGCAAGACAAAGATTAGAATGGAGGTTTTACTGGTGGTAATGTTAAGACTGCAGCAAGGGATCCTGAGTTAAATGCTTTGGATACACAATGCCATTTGATCCAACCAACTTTGGTACAGTGCTTGGAAAAGAGGAGAACAAAAACAGACAATTATTTCCATAAACCCTGCCTTGAGCTACATCTTTGTAACCTAGCTAGACCTATAATGGAGGGAGGTTCCAGCTTTCAGGGAAAATGAAAATTTATGCCTTAAGCAGGTGATCCTCTGGAAGAGTAGTGCTGATGTGATATGATGGTCAGGGTCTGGAAACAGTCAAGAAAAATTCTTGAGACGTCCTAAGTGCAAAAAAGGTGGTTTTATTAAGCACAGGGACAAGACCTGCAGGCAGAAAGAGCTGCACTGAGATTGTGAGGAGTGACTGCTATATAACTTTTAAGTTGCGCTGGGGTTAGGGATAGTGTAAATCTCTTAGGAATTTGGAAGCAAGGTTTTCAGGATATTGAGGGGCTAGCTGCTGTTCAAGATAAGGTCATTTATTACTGTCTAGGAAAATTTGTCATAAGACTCTTCAGATGTTTATCAGTGAGACATGTTTTAAGGATGACTGCTAACATATATATCGGGGGTTAGAGATAATGAAAGTTTCCAAAGTGATTTTTATATGTTAAAGAAGACTTACAGAATCCTGTAAGTTAGGGTAATGTTGAAATACGGTTGCCTTTCACCTCCAGCTGAATATTACCATTGAGGCACTTGAGTTCCTAGAGGAAGGTCACTCTGCCTGTCCTAAACAATATGTCAGTGGGCTACAAGTTACAAGGAAATTTAATTTTTTTTTACATTTCTTTTGCCTTTATTCTTCACGTTAGTACTGCCTAAGAAGCTTTCCTTTCCAAATTGGGGCATCCTTTTTTTTACTTTTTTTCCCCCCAAGTAGGTTCCATGCCCAGAGTGGAGCCCAATGAAGGGCTTGAACTAACAACCCTGAGATCAAGACCTGAGCTGAGACCAAGAGTTGGATGTGAGAGGCTGCTGGGAAGATGGCTGAGTAGGAGGACCCTGTGTTCATCTCTTGTCACATAGCTGCCTAGAGAGCACCCATATCAGCATAAATAACCAAGAAAGCAACCAGAAAAATGGCAGAACAGACTCTCCGTGGCCTGACATAGACAAGAGACCACAGCAAAGCAGATCCATCCTCTCCAATCGCTCTTGGCAAGATCCCATCAAGGTGCTGCCACAAGCCTGCCAGGGTGTGTGCAGCCCAGACGAGGGCCAGCACCACTCCAGAGTGAGTCCTGCTCCAGGGAGAGGGAAGGAGAACCACGCACTAGTCTGACTGTGACCCCAGCAGTGGGCTGGAGGCAGGCAGCTAGTCTGACTACAGGCCCCACCCACACCAAAAACTTCTCAGGGGACAACACAGGGAAAATGCCTACAGTTTGGTGCTCCTTCATGTCTGGTAAATGCCTGGTCTGACTCAGCGCAAGCCCAGGGCAGCCCCTGACCAGCCCACTAACACCACAGGGAACAGACTGCCCACAACAGGCAGAGAGCCATCACAGGCTGGACTGAGGGCAAGCACAGCTCCACCACAAAGGTAGGACACCCCTGTAGCAACACAGATAGGAGACACCCCTGAAGTGCCAGGTTCTAGGGAACAGGAGACACTGCACTGTGGGACCTCTTCTTCATAAAGCCACTACTTCCAAGGGCAGGAGATGCAGCTGACTTTCCTAACACAGAGAAACAGACACAGCAATGGACAGAAAGAAGAGACAGAGGAATATGTCCCAAGTGAAAGAGCAGAAAAAAATCCCAGCCAGAGACCTAAACAAAATGGAGATGAGTAATGTGTCTGATAGTGAATTTAAAGTATTGCTCATAAAGATGCTCACTAGAATTGAGAAAGGAGTGCAGAACCTCCATGAGACTCCCCCCTGCACCCCAGGAGACAGCAGACATAAAAAACAAACAAACAAACAACAAAACCAATTAGAGCTATTGGACTCACTGAATGGAAATAAAAATAGATCACCTGGAATAAATAGCAAACAAGAGGAAGTAGAAGAACGGATCAGCCACCTGGAGGACAGAGTCATGGAAAGTAATCATGTGAGCAGATGAGGGGAAAAAATATGCAGGATGAGAATAGACCCAGGGAACTCAGCAACACAGTCACATGATAGGGATCTCAGAAGGAGAAGAGTGAGAAAAGGGGGCATAAGATTTGTCTGAAGAAATAATTGCTGAAAACTTCTTGAATCTGGGGGAGGAAAGAGAAATCCTGATCCAGGAAGCAGAGCAAACCCCCCAAGAAAACCAACCCAAAGAGGTCTGCACCAAGACTCAAAGTAAATAAGATGTACAAAAGTAATGAAGAGAGAATTTTAAAAGCAGCAAAAAAAAAAAAAAAAAAAGGAAAGCAGTGACATACCAGGGAAATCCCATACAGCTATCACTGGGTTTTTCAGTAGGAACTCTGCAGGCCAGAAGGGAAAAGCATGATAAATTCCAACTGCTAAAGGAAAAAATCTACAGCCAAGAATACTCTATCCAGCAAGACTTTCACTTAGAATAGAAGAAGAGATAGAGTGTCCAGAAAAACAAAAAGCAAAATCTGCCACATCCCTGTCACACATGATGCTATCAGCCTTGTGAGTCCCACATTCACAGTCCAGCCAACCTCCTGCCCAAATCAGCATGGAAGGCCTGCCACCTGCTCAATGCCAAGTCTATACACCTTCACCTCAGATTGCCAAGGGCTCAACCTGGCACTCTTACCCTCAAATTCCAGCCCCTGTGCTCAAGTTCGTGCACAAAAGTGGGTATAACTATAACAGCAGAATGAAGCAACCCAAACAGTGACACTAATTCTATGGAATATATAATGGATAAAAGGAGTGTGCTAGGCTGAGAACATCACCAACAAGCACATCAAAGAACAATACATTCAGCATTATTCTGGTTGGTGAAAGAAACAAACCTGGGAAAAATAAAACAAGATGAAATCAGAGAGGGAGACAAATCATAAGAGGCTCTTAACCTTGCGAAACAAACTGAGGGTTGCTGGAGGGGAGGGGGTGTGGGGAGGTGGGATAACTGGGTGATGGGCATTAAGGGGGATGCTTGATGGGATGAGCACTGAGTGTTCTATGCAACTGATGAATCACTCAACTCTACCTCTGAAACTAATAATACGCTATATGTTAATTAATTGAATTTAATTTAAAAAAGGAAACCCTTCCCCCCAAAAGAGTTGGATGCTTAACTGACTGAGCTACCCAGGCACCCCTCAAACTGGGACATCCTAAACAGATCCAAAGCATGTATGTTCCTGAGCAATATTCAACATTCTAAGCCAGAATAATTATACAAAGCCACAATTTTTTAAATTCTAGTTTTAGTTTAAGCCTCAGGACTGGCTTATTTCTTTGAAATACCAGCAAAACTATTTCTTCTCTTGGAGGCAATTTTGGCTATAAACTATTCAAAACATGTCCCTGAGTTGTTTTTCCTTTGCCCTTCAGGCAGCCCCATGACCCTCCCAGAAGTAAACAATTGTTGAGCCATGCTCTTTTCCTCTAGACTATCCTTTCAAGTTTCTCCTCAAGGCAAAATAATAACCTTTTGACATGTCAGCTGTAAGAAAGTCCTAAAATAAGCACTCAACACTATGGACACAATCATTTGACATCATTCCAGTAAATCCATCTTTGGGCCATGCAGCTTGTTTTACTGTAATGGTGTTATTTTGGGATTTATTGGCTTCCAGAACTAAGAAAAAGATATAAGAGCACTTTGAGCAACTGCTCAGTTATGGAGAATGGGAGAAAAATCAAACAGCTACAAAATGTGCCACTAAATATATTGTTCATTTATTTCTTCTAGTTTTCTTCCTCTTTTGACAAATTGTTTGATATGAGCTCATCTTGTTTTTGTTTTTTGCAAATCATATACAGATTCTTAGACATGAGTAAGTATCATTTCAATAAAAGAAAGAGCAGGAAAATTGCAGCTCATACACATATCTGTATCATTCAAGTTACAGTCAAGAGACAAAAACCATACCAGTTACTAGAATAGAGAAAATATAATTGCTATCTAGGTATAAAGTTGTTAACTAAGTAAATGAAAGAGCAAGAAGAAGTGTCACAGAGGTAGCAACTACAAGAGCACTTCCCACCCCTAGAACTGGGGAACAAAGGAAAGAAATTGGAATTAGTAAAACTTAGGAACTCAGAGGAGGAAGGTGACCTCTGAAGCGAGGGCACCAGGCAGCCTACACAGGTATCTCTGAGACAGCAGAATGCATTTGGTTCTGCAACACTGGGAACAACAGACTGGATTAAGCTGCTTATGGGAAGGGGTGTTGGGATAAAGAAGTGGTGCTAAGGTGATGCTCACAGAAACAGGCAACATTCGGGAAGCAGAGGAAGGCTCCAGTCCCTTCTTCCTCCTCTAGCATTACAGGCTCTCTGACAACATAGAAATAGCATTCTTATCATTCTAGACCAGCATCAAAATGTATAGAAGGGTGTGTTTGGATGAGAGAGATAAAAATAACAACTGAGAGAATATTTCAACAGCTTATTCAAATTGCACTTAAAATTGTATGTATGTATGCATCTATTTAGTCATTCATCATTTACATATAACACCCAGTGCCCATCATAACAAGTGTTATCCTTAATCAAATTGCACTTATTTTTTTTAAATTTTGAAAGATTTTATTTATTTGAGAGACAGCGAGAGACAGAGCATGAGCTGAGGGGGAGGGGGAAGGAGAGAGGCAGTGGGGAGGGGTGGGGGGGGGAGAGGGAGAAGCAGACTCCCCGCTGAGCAGGGAGCCCAACTGGGGCTTGATCCCAGGATCAAGGGATTATGACGTCTAACCGACTGAGTCACCCAGGTGACCCTCAAACTGCACTTAAATGAAGTAAAATGAAGATATCAGATAGAAAGACCAGCTGGCTGCCACTGAGGGGTTCCAATGTCATTACCTTTGGAGAGTCCATGTGGTCTAGGATTTGGTCCTCAGCTTTCTTGCTCAACTTTGTCAGAGTCCCAAGAACTGACAGAACTCAAAAGAATGGGGTCAGATGAGTCAATGTACAAGGGACCAATGAATACACTCTAAGGCTAAAGTATTCATTTATAGCAAGAAATACTACTGCCTAGATGGTTAAATTGGTACAGACATCTTTTCATCTTCTGGGAACTACGAAAGTCATAAGGTAGCTGATAGCCACAGAGTGAGAATGGGAAAGCTAGTTGGATGCACTCCATGGCTCTCTTTCTGGAAACCTTATAGAGATACACTGGGGAAACTGACCAGATCTCACATCAGTCAATTTGTATCCTTACCACTTATGTAGAGCCAGACAGAGCTCCCCAAAAGCTTACTTCCTCTCTCATCTTTTTCCTGGCTCTTGGCACCAGCCAGTCTTCTGTTAGAATCTTTTTTTCCCCCAGATAGTTAATATACATAGTTAGCGATAGTTTTGTCTGTAAGTTGTTAAACCCTTCAGAGCAGATACTCCCACCAAAAACAAAGTAACCATGTTGAAAACATATTCAAAGGCATCAGAAATCTGGTAAGGAAATATAGAATATCCAGGCCAAAGACTATGTGAAGACGGAATCCAAAAGATCAAATACAAACAAAATCTTAAAAGCAGCCAGCAATAAAAAGTAATCTACCTTGAAAAGAGCAACCGATAGATTGAAAGCTCTTCTCCCCAAGGCAACAGTGGAAGCAAGAAGCCTGTGGGATGATATCTTGAATGTGCCAAACTATAACACTAGCATTTTCCTTTAGAGCAAGTCTGATGCTGACAAACTCTCTCAGTGTTTTTATCTGAAAACAAGTTTCTTTTACCCTCATTCCTGGAAGATATTTTCACTGGGTATAGAATTCTATGTTCACAGTATTTTGTTTTCTTGGCACACATAGACACATACCCCTACACATATATATTTATAACAGAAAGAATGTACATTCAGATAGAAGGTACTCATACAGCAGTAGAAATTAATAAACTGGAACCATATGCATCAACAATGAAGAACTTTAAAATCAATTATATAGGAAAAGCAAAGAAAGGACTGAAAGTTAAGATAATTGTTACTTACAATTCCTACTTAGAGTAAGAAAGGGCACAAGGGCAGCACTGTTTTACTTGTTCTTCTGGATGGTGGTTACACAGGTATTTACTTTATACCTATTCTTTTTGTGTGTGTGATTTATTTATTTGTTTGTTTATTTATTTGAGAGACAGAGAAAGAGCATAAGCAGGGGGAGGGGGAGGGGCAGGGGCAGGGAGAAGAGGGAGAGAGAGAGAGAGAATCTCAAGCAAGTTCCACACACTGCATAAGATCATGACCTGAGCCAAAATCAAGTCAGATGTTCAATTGACTGAGCTGTTAAGTGAATTTTTTGTTATATGAATCTTTGCACATGTCTGATTACTTCATTAAGTTATTTTCTTAGAAGTTGAATACCTCGGCCAAAAGATATTAATATATTCAAGGTTTTTATTATCTGCTGCCTAATTACCATCCAGAAAAATCATACCCATTTCCCTTCCTTTTCCCTTCCATTTCCCATCCTACTACTTGTGCATCAAAACCCCTGGCTACATCTTTGAAAAAGTTGCTAAATTGCTCTGCCCATGTTGTCACCTACCACTCACTCCTTAACCCACTCTATTCTGGCTTCCAACCCAACTCTTCATTAAAACCTCTCTGTTTAAGGTTACCAGTACCCTCTGATTTATGAAATTTGATGGCTACTTTTCTTCTTGAATGATTTAGAGATTAGCCCTAAAGACTTTTCCAGATGACTAATATCATCCATCACATGTAGCTCTTAACTTTCTTGATTCTTAGACTGTCATTTGGCTCCCAGTTCTTGGAGAATCATCCTATGGTTTCCTATGAACTATCTCAATTCCCAAGGAGAAAAATTGTTTCAAATAGCAAATAGAATTCTCCTCATTCATCATCATCGTCATCATGAATGATCATCATTATTACTCATTAGCCAGCTTAATGGATGTTGGCGAGGTCCACTGACTGACAATGTTTAAGTACTGTGGTAGCTAGTCTGCAGAGATGAACCCTAATGCACCAGGCTTCCTGCTATTCACATTCCTGTATAGTCTCCTTCCACATGGAATCTGGGTTGGCTCTATAACTTGCTTTAGTCAAAGATGTAGCAGAAGTGATGTTGTAACTGCTCCAACAATATGTCTTAAGAAGACCTGGCAGCTTCTGCTTTTACGCTTTTGGGAGGCTGAGGCTGCGACATAAGAAGTTTAGCTACCCTGCTGGAGAAACCACATGAAGACAGCAGGTGGAAAGGCTGTGGGGACAGGGACAGGAGCTGAGATTACCCAGAAGAGAAAAGCTAGCCATACCGGCATCCAGCTGGATCCAGGCTTCCAGTCATCCCTGCTGAAGAACCAGACATGTGAGTGAAGCCACTTTGGATGTGCCAGACCTAGCCACAAGCCGACTGCTGCTATATGAAAAACTGCAAGAAAGACCAACAGAAGACCCACCCAGTTGAAGCCATTTAACTTACAGAATTCTGAGAGCTGATAACAAATTGTTGTCCTCAGCTACCAAGTTTTGATATGATTTGCTATACAGCAACAGATAATGGAAACGAATTCCCTTCTATATAGCCATTCATGTTTAACTGTTGGGATATGAAGCTTAATCAGAAATAAAGCTTGAGACTCTTATGGCCTGAATTAAGTACATCTCTCCGCAAGAAAAGAAGATATTATAGAAAACAACAGTGAGGGTTTATATTATATAAGGAAGTAACATTTGAACTAAAACCTGAAGGATACAAAAGGGTCAAATATATGGTTAAGCTGGAGGAAGGGCTATCCCTAACACAAGTGGAAAGACCCTCAGAGGAGAAAAAGCTCAGTGTGCTCTTGGTCCTGAGAGAACTCTCTGTAGGAGCAAACACAAAGAGGCAAGGAAAGCCCAGTTGTGTTGGTTTGCACATGGTAAAGCCTGAAACTTAGACCCTTAATTGTCTGTTGAGCTTAGTCAGTAACAGTCATCTCTTCATTCCCACAGGGAACAGAACAAGGTGGAGATGTCTCAGGAGTTCAGTGAACATGATGAACATGTAAATTAGAAAAGCAATGGTCAAGTGAACCTATTTCGCAGCTGTGCCCCACTTTGTTGTGACTTCAACCTCGTGCTAACATTATGTATCTTAATATGCACCTTCTCTTCTCTAGCAGTCGGTATAAAGTACAGGAGATGGAAACTAACCCGGGTATTTAATATAGGGAAGTAGGCGCTTACAAAATCTTGGGAAGCAACCGATATGTCCTTTAGTACATGAATAGATACATAAACTGTGGTATATCCGTACAACCGACTATTAATCATGTTAAATAGAAATGAGCTATTGAGTCATGAAAAGACATGAAGGAAACCTAAAGGCATATTTATAAGTGAAATAAGCCCAATCTAAAAAGACTACTCATTGTATGATTCCAGCTACACTCTGAAAAGGCAAACTACGGGAGACAGTAAAAACAAAACAAAACAAAACCCCAGTGCTTGGCAAGGGTTATAGGTAGGGAAGGATGAATAAGGGAAGCACCAGGATTTTTAGGGCAGTGAAAGTACTCTGTAGGATGATATAATTGTGAAAAATGTCACATAATTGTCAAAGGCCATAGAATGTACAACATCAAGAATGAACCCTAATGTAAACTACATGCTCTGAGTGACAATAAAGTGTCAACAAAAGATTACTGATTGTAACAAATGTACCACACTGCTGCTAGAATATTGATAATGGGGGAGGTTAGGGAGAGGCAGAGGATATGTGGAACTAGCTGCATTTTTCATTCAATTTTGCTGTGAAACTACAACTGCTATTAAAAAATACAGTGGCAGAAAATAATATGGAGGTTCCTCAAAAAGTGAAAAACAGAAATACATATGATCCAGTAATTCTACTACTGGGTATTTACCCAAAGAATATGAAAACATTAATTTGAATGTATATATACACACCTATGTTTACTGCAGCATTATTTACTGTGGAAGCAACCAGGTGTCCATCCATAGATGAATGAATAAAAAAGATGTGGTACACATACACACACACATACACAGGAATATTATTCAGCCATTAAAAAGAATGAGATCTTGTCATTTGTGACAACATGGATGGACCTAGAGGGTATGATTCTAAGTGAACTAAGTCAGACAGAGAAAGACAAATACCATATGATTTCACTTACATGTGGACTCTAAAAACATAAATCAAATGAACAAAGAAATAATTTTAAAAACACAACAACACCAGACTCTTAAATACAGAGAACAAACGTGGTTGCCAGAGAAGAGGGGGTTGGGGGATGGGTGAAATAGGTAAAGGGGATTAAGACATAAAAACTTCCAGTTTATAAAATCTGTAAGTCATGAAGATAAAAAATACAGCATAGGTAATATAGCCAATAATATTTAATAATGTTGTATGGTATAGAAAAAGAAATAAAATCTATTACAAAACCAAACAAAAATCATTGCAAAGAAAAAGCAGTATCAGTCTGTCCTTTAGAAATGATTCCCAAAACAGCATTGCTGAACTAGCCCTCCAGGGAGTGCGTCCTCTGCCAGTGCCAGGAACTGGAGAGTCAGGAAGGCACTAGTGGAATTATCCAGCACACAACACTGTAGCTGTGGTTTTAGAGATCAGGAAGCTGCCACCCCATGACTCTTAAAGCTTGTCCAACTCTTCTTGCCATTTGCGACGACATGGATGGAACTAGAGGGTATTGTGTTTAGCAAAATAAGCCAATCAGAGAAAGACAACTATCATATGATCTCCCTGATATGAGGAAGTGGAGATGCAACATGGGGAGCTTGGGGGGTAGGAAAAGAATAAATGAAACAAGATGGGATCGGGAGGGAGACAGACCATAAGAGACTCTTAATCTCACAAAACAAACTGAGGGTGGTGGGGGGGAAGGGGGTTGGGAGAGGGTGGTTGGGTTATGGACATTGGGGAGGGTATGTGCTATGGTTAGTGCTGTGAAGTGTGTAAACCTGGCGATTCACAGACATGTACCCCTGGGGATAAAAATACATTATATGTTTATAAAAATTTAAAAAAAAAGCTTATCCAACTCTTGAAGCTGGAGAATGAACACTGAAATGCTCCTACATAAAAAAGCAAAGTCTCCGTGATCTCAACTGTCAGCAACAAAACAAAACAAACAAATCTGAAAAACAGTAGGATGGCCTCTGCCTAACTTCTGCTTTCCATGTGTCCCAAAGGTACAAATAACAGGCAGAACTTAATTTGCATCCAGAGTGAAAGCCACAGTGGAATCTAGAAAATGTAGCGTTTAGCTTTCCAGACTCTGCCATAGAGGAAAGTACACTGGAAGGAGGAATGGATGTCGAGGGCCCATCCACCATATCCAACATGAACTTCGTTGACCTGACAGTCCACACCCTAGCTCCTGGGGTTTATGAGGGGAGAGGCTGCATTAGTAAAGCTTCCATCACCACCATGTCTTCTGTCCGGCCATAGAAATCAAGATATTTCTCTGAAGATGAAAGTAGTAAACCTCTCCTACCTCTGGATAAATACACTCTGCCCGGTGAGGCCAGGCTTTTCGTTCTTTCCCCATTGTGTTATGGCAGCCATGAGAATGCACCTCATAGACCTCCAATGCCAGGGAATTAGCTTACAATCCTAACTGCTATGCTGTGAGATCCATCATCACATTTGTACCAAGATTTCAATGTCCAGCTTCCTACAGGCTGCTCCCAGATGCTGACTGGATGCAGCAGAGATACTAAGGCAGCCTGTTCCTGGGAGACATGAACTCCTCTGGTGGTCAACATTGGTTCAAGGACTCCCTGACAACCCTTCCCAAATCTTATCACAAAGCAAGAAAGTCCTGGAAGCTTTCACTCAATCTTAGTTTCCTCTCCTTCACTGATGTGCAACACAGTCTGATAGCTCTCCCAGCCTCCTCCAGCTTCTTCTTGTGCGTTCTCTCATAGGCATTTCCTCTAGTCAGATCCTCACCTTCCCTTTACCATCTGCTTCCCAGAGAACCTGAACCAATGCACATACCTTGCTCAGTTTGAACATAAGACTTTGCTCTCTGTTCCTGCCTGAACTCCCACCTGCAATGTCTTATCACATTTCTTCCACCTACTCAAATCTTACCCACCTTGTGGACTCAGTACCGATCATACCTCCTCCATGAAGTCTTCCTTGCCTACCAGTTAACATGAACCATAGACCTATCCTTGTCCTCCCAGATTCACACATTTTTGCAGGCCTCCTATTGTCTCCTGTCTCAAGAATGTTGAACATATTATTTAGCCCCTTTAGCTCCTCTAATATATGAGGGCAAGGAATAGGTCAGACATTTCCTTATTAACCTCCAAAGTGCTTTTTAATGGAACAGAGAACAGAATACAAAAGCTCTATTAAATCTTGTTGAAATCATTGAATAGTTTGTAATTTTAAATATGAACATTCCAGCAACAAATAGAGGTCCTTTCCCACCTAATAAACTGGCTAAGCTTTTGAGGATCACTGGAAAATGAGACTCCCTCCCCTCATTACCTTTGGTGCGATCTGGCAATATATAGCAGAAGCCTAAAAATGTACCTATTTTTTTTATGTGGCTATTCTCTTTCTAACAATACTTCCAATGGGGACTTTAAATTACAAACATGTCAATATAACAGAGGTGGAAATAAGCAGGTACTTTTTATGAGTGGGCATCTATGTCAAGAAAACAGACCCATAAGTAAGCTTCTCCTCAGCCTCCTCTTTCCCCTTCATTCCCCCTGCCTCATCTTTCCACCCCTCCCCCTTTTCCCTGACCCCCTTCCCACACCTCCTCTTCTTCCTCATCTCCTTCTCCCTCTCCTCCCCCTCTTCTTCTTCTTGATAATTAAGTTTTAACTCTGCTTCTAATGATTTTTAGACCCAATGGGAAATAAATTTTGGAGCATTTTTTAAAAATTAACATATAGTATATTATTTGTTTCAGGGGTACAGGTCTGTGATTCATCAGTCTTACACAATTCATAGCCCTCACCATTGCACATACCCTCCCCAATGTCCATCACCCAGCTACCCCATCCCTCCCACCACCCTCCCCTCCAGCAACCCTCAGTTCAACTCCTGAGATTAAGAGTATCTTATGGTTTGTCTTCCTCTCTGGTCTTATCTTGTTTCATTTTCCCTCCCTTCCCCTGTGGTCCTCTGTCTTGTTTCTTAAATTCCAGATATCAGGGGCGCCTGGGTGGCTCAGTGGGTTAAAGCCTCTGCCTTCGGCTCGGGTCATGATCCCAGAGTCCTGGGATCGAGCCCACATCGGGCTCTCTGCTCAGCAGGGAGCCTGCTTTCTCCTCTCTCTCTGCCTGCCTCTCTTCCTACTTGTAATCTCTGTCTGTCAAATAAATGAATAAAATCTTTAATAAAAAAAAATTCCAGATATCAGTGAGAACATAGGATAATTGTCTGTCTCTGATTGGCTTATTTCACTTGGCATAATACCCTCTAGTTCCAACCACGTTGTTGGAAATGGCAAGATTTCATTTTTTGATGGCTATGTAATATCCTATTGTATGTATATGTGTGTGTGTCTGTATATATATATACCACATCCTCTTTTTTTTAAGATTTTATTTACTTATTTGACAGAGATCACAAGTAGGCAGAGAGGCAGGCAGAGAGAGAGGAAGGGAAGCAGACTCCCTGCTGAGCAGAGAGCCTGATGCGGGGCTCGATCCCAGAACCCTGGGATCATGACCTGAGCCGAAGGCAGAGGCTCTACCTCACTGAGCCACCCAGGTGCCCCATACCACATCCTCTTTAACCATTCATCTGTGGACGGACATCTGGGGTCTTTCCATAGTTTGGCTATCATGGATATTGCTTCTACAAACATTGTGGTGCACGTGCCTCTTCAGATCACTACCTTTGTATCTTTGGGGGTAAATACCTGGTAGTGCAATTGCTGGGTCACAGGGTAGCTCTATTTTCAACTTTTTGAAGAACCTCCATGCTGTTTTCTAGAGTGGCTGCACCACCTTGCATTCCCACCAACAGTGTAGGAGGGTTTCCCTTTCTCCACATCCTCGCTAACACCTGTCATTTCCTGACTTGTTAATTTTAGCCATTCTGACTGGTGTGAGGTGGTATCTCACTGTGGTTTTGATATGTATTTCCCTGATGCCGAATGATGTGGAACATTTTTTCATGTGTCTGTTGGCCATTTGTATGTCTTCTCTGGAGAAATACTTGTTCATCTCATCTGCCCATTTTGTGATTGGATTATTTGTTTTTTGGGTACTGAGTTTGATAAGTTCTTATATTTGGATACTAGCCCTTTATCTGATATGTCATTTGCAAATATCTTCTTCTATTCTGTCAGTTGTCTTTGGTTTTATTGACTGTTTCCCTTGCTGTACAAAGGCTTTTTATCTTGATGAAAGTTTATTTTTTAATAAACTCAATAGTTTATTTTTGCCTTTGTTTCCCTTGCCCTTGGAGATGTGTCTAGCAAGAAGGTGCTGTGGCTGAGGTTGAAGACGTTGCTGCTGTGTTCTCCTTAAGGATTTTGATGGATTCCTGTCTCACATTGAGGTCTTTCATCCATTTTGAATCTATTTTCGTGTATGGTGAAAGAAAATGGTCCAGTTTCATTCTTCTGCACGTGGCCATCCAATCTTCCCAACACCATTTGTTGAAGAGACTCATTTTTCCATTGAATATTCTTTCCTTCTTTGTCAAAGATTAGTTGACCATAGAGTTGAGAGTCCATTTCTGGGTTCTGTATTCTATTCCATTGATCTATGTGTTTGTTTTTGTCCCAGAACAATACTGTTTGGATGATGACAGCTTTGTAATAGAGCTTGAAGTCCGGAATTGTGATGCCACCAGCTTTGGCTTTCTTGTTCAACATTACTTTGGCTATTTGAAGTCCTTTCTGGTTTCATACAAATTTTAGGATTATTTGTTCCATCTATGTGAAAAAAGTTGCTGGTATTTTGATAAGGATTGCACTGAGTGTGTAGATTGCTCTAGGTAGCATGGAAATTTTCACAATATTTGTTCTTCCAATCCATGAGCACCGGAAACTTTTCCCATTTCTTCCTGTCTTCCTCTATTTCTTTCATGAGTATTCTATAGTTTTCTGAGTACAGATCCCTTGTCTCTTTGGTTAGGTTTATTCCTAAGTATCTTACAGTTTTGGGTGCAATTGTAAATGGGATAGACTCCTTAATTTCTCTTTCTTCTGTCTTATTGTTAGTGTATAGAAATGCAACTGATTTCTGTGCATTGATTTTACATCCTGCCACTTTGCTGAATTCCTGTATGAGTTCTAGCAATTTTGGGATGGAGTCTTTCACGTTTTCCTGTTTATCCATCTTTGATTTTTTTCATGGGACCTTGAGGAATAAGGTGAACCTCACCTTTGAGATCCTAAATGACCTCCATATGAAAACTGGAGGTCAATCTGGTTAAATAACTGTTAATGTTTGGGAGAAGAGGGAATTGTTGCTTAACCAAATTGAAAATGGGCAACAGAATGATTCTAAATGGACACTGCACAGCCATGCTATCTCTCCAGCCAATACGAGGGTTTTAGGCAAAGGGCACTCAAATTCTTGAACCCAAGTCTACTAAAGCTGATGTCCTCTGGGAACCTGGGTGGCTCAAGGAGTTGAGTGTCTGACTCTTGGCTTAGGTCGTGATCTCAGGGTCATGAGACTGAGCCCCCTTGGGGCTCCACTCTGGGCATAGAGTCTGCTTAAGATTCTCTCTCTCCCTCCTCCCTCTCCTTCTGTGCACTCCCATCCCTGTGCCCCCGTGCTTATAAGCTCAAAACAAAACAAAGCAAAACAAAACAACAGCTAACAGGACTTCAGCCCTTCTCATTCCTTAAAAGCCTCTAAGTTTCCCGAAGGAGGGCTGATAGCTAATACATAATCAGAGCTGCTGACCTCCTCTTAGTGGTCCCTTGGTTCAGCTCCTGCTTGCTCCCTATCTGGCTCTAGGCCTTTGGGTGTTGGTGCCAGGGCAGAAGCTCTTTGGGCTCTGTGCTCACCCTCCAGTGCCTCTGGTCTCTGCTACTCCTGTTAGGCATTTCCTCACAATCTCTGCCTGCAGGTTGCCACTGCTTACCTTTCTCTCCACATTATAGGAAAGTACCTGAGTCATCCTGGCTCTCTCAGAAGAGGTTGCTTAGCAACAGGAGCTGGTGCTGGACATATTTACCTCAGTTCTGCCCTCCTGGAACCCCTGGACTGGACTGTCCAAGGAGACCTAGAATAGGAAATATCAAAGTACAGCCCTGAGGCACCTGCTGCCTCGTGATGTTCTTCCAGATTCCTTATTCATCCTTGGTCATTTTTCTCTCAACAGCACCTTTTCCCTCCCTGCTACCTGGCTTATACTGATCAATCCCTCAGGATATCAGACACGGAGATAATAGGTCCAAACCCCAGTTTTGGATATGGTTAAAGTTCTTTACTATAAATGGATAGCCAATCTGGGGGATGTTGCAGGGTTTTTATTTGAAAGAGGCCATGACTAGTCCTGCTCTTAGAAAACCCATGAATGGTCAGAAATGGAAAAGTCCTTGGTTCCAGAGGTCAAACACAGTAAAGGAGAGGTTGCTCCAGCGCTGGTGCAGCAATGATTTCAAAACCCAGAGCCCAGGCCCTGGGCTGGAGAGACAAGTATCAACGCTTTACGTGGTACTCTAGGTATAAGCAGCCACCAGATTGTTCTAGGCTTTTATGACCTGGTCATGGCATGCGAGCTACCACAGTCAGTGTCAGAGCTGTCCTCAAGCCCAGATAAATCCAAGACTCAAGTTATTTCAACTCAGGTCAGGCAAGAGACCTCATTATAAGATTGGGCCTTTTGCTTATTTGTTTAAAACTCAACAGTTTTCTTAGGCCTTTACCTCAGATCAATGCCTGTTAATGGATCTTGTATGTTTTTTTCCCGAGGGCCTGAATAACAAACAGCCCTTGTTATTATACAGGTTTTTCTCCCCTATAAAATTTGATAGAATAAAAATGATGCCTAGTATTTTCTAGTAATTTCTAGTTTATATTATATTATCCTCTATTTTATTTTGGAACCTTGTAAATCATTTTATATATACATGGACAGTATTTTTTTCAATTTTTTAAAATTTAAATTCAATTAAAAAACATATAGTATATTATTAGTTTCAGAGGTAGAGGGCTGTGATTCATGCGTCTTATATAACACCCAGTACTCATTACATACCACGCCCTCCTTAATGTCCCCAACTCCCACTTCCTCCCTTCCAGCCACCCTGTTTGTTTCCTATGATTAAGAGTCTCTTCACCCAAAAGGCCAATAGACACATGAAAAAGTGCTCAACATCACTCAGCATCAGGGAAACCCAAATCAAGACCACAGTGAGACACCACCTCACACCAGTCAGACTGGCTAAAATTAACAAGTCAGGAAATGACAGACGTTGGAGAGGATGCAGAGAAAGGGGAACCCTCCTACACCGTTGGTGGGAATACAAGCTAGTGCAGCCACTCTGGAAAACAGTATGGAGGTTCCTGAAAAAGTTGAAAATAGAGTTACCCTATGACCCAGCAATTGCACTACTAGGTATTTACCCTAAAGATAAAAATGTAGTGATCTGAAGAGGCATGTGCCCCCCAATGTTTATAGCAGCAATGTCCACAATAGCCAAACTATGGGAAGAGCCTAGATGTCCATCAGCAGATGAATGGATAAAGAAGATGTGAGATAGATATATATATATATAGATATATATATATATATATCTATATATATATATAATGGAATATTATGCAGCCATGAAAAAAACCCCGAAATCTTGCCATTTGCAATTACGTGGTTGGAACTAGAGGGTATTATGCCAAGTAAAATAAGCCAATCAGAGAAAGACAATTATCATATGATCTCACTGATATAAGGAATTTGAGAAAGAAAACAGAGGAGCATAGGAGAAGGGAGGGAAAAATTAAACAAGATGAAACCAGAGAGGGAGACAAACCATAAGGGACTCAATCTCAGGAGTCAAACTGAGGATTGCTGGAGGGAAGGAGGGTGGGAGGGATGGGATAGCTGGGTGATGGACATTGGGGAAGGTATGTGCTATGGTGAGTGCTATGAATTGTGTAAGACTGATGAATCACAGACCTGTACCCCTGAAACAAATAATACATTATACGTTAATGTTAAAAAAGTGTCTCTTAGGGTTTGTCTCCCTCTCTGATTTTGTCTTATTTTTTCCCTCCTCTCCCCTATGACCCTCTGTTTTGTTTCTTTAATTCCACATATGAGTGAAATCATATGATAATTGTCTTTCTCTGATTGACTCATTTCATTTCACATAATATTCTCTAGTTCCATCCATGTCATTGCAAATAGCAAGATTTCATTTTTTGATGACTGAGAAATAGTCCATTGTATATCTATACCACATATTCTTTAACTATTCATCTGTCAACATGGATAGTATTTTTAAACCTGTATTTTTTATTGTCTTTAAAATTTTGAGGGAGAATTTTCATACATATAATCTCATTTGATTATCCCTGCAAACTGAGTTACAGCAAGTTTCTTTACTCCTGTTTGAGAATGAAGAAACAGACTCATGCAGAAGTTAAACTGATTTGCCCAAGGTCACAAATAATAGGAAACAAAGCTAGAAGTAGAATCCTACTTGTGATTCACCCTTCAAGCTTCTTCCCTCCACTGGACCAAACTAGATCATGATGAGTAGGTTTAAGTAAGCAAGTTCGATTGCTGGTCCCACTTTCATTTTCCAAACTGGCCAAGACAGACTGGACTTACAAAGCCATGATACTAGACTTGATGACTACTTTAGAATATTATGTTAAAAAAAAAAAAAGAAGCTTCTAGGAGGGCAAGGAAAACCTAGGTTCTCCCAAGTTGCCAGGAGCACTATCACTCAGGTATATACCACAGGAGCAGATAAAAGCAGAGGGAAGAGTAAAAGGAAGCCTGTCTGAACTTCTGCCCACTCTCAAGTCCTAGAGGCGGTCCTATTACCTTGTCATTCCATAAGGTTTCAGAAGCCTGCAGACCCATACTGCACACTGGCAAGGCAGAAGTTTGGTGAGAGAAGAGTAGGAGCTGCCCCTCACCAGAGGGTGCCTTTAGGTCCCTTCTTCATGTGGCCTTTCTTCTATATTCATCTGATATATATCCCAGGTCCATAGCAGCCATTTGAAATCTAAACAGTGAGTCTCAAGGAAAGTTCTGCTGAATGAAGAACTAGCTTCTAGAACCTGCAGCCTCATAAATTGGAACACTACTGGGTACAATAATTCCTTCAGAAAACATTTTAAATGCTACACTTAAAATAAATTGTGTAAAATTATCTTTATTTTCAAATTAAAAATTGCTGCTTTTAATTCAACTAAAATTCTGCTGGGGCCCTCAGATAAGCATTTGATGTTATGGATGACAGGCTCACAACCCCAAGTTTGGAAAAGTACAAATTATAGATAGCTCAGAATCAAATATGGTAGGTTTACTTTTAAAGAAATCATTATTTGATGAAATAGTCAGTGACTCATAGATTGAAAAAAGAGTTACAGCCTCTCAGCAGCAGGACGTGCCGGTCAAGCTATTTTTTTCTAGTCCTGAGAGTTATTTGTGCAAGAAGCCACATAGAAAATTTCCCTTTGAGGGGTGCCTGGGTAGCTCAGTGAGTTAAGCCTCTGCCTTTGACTCAGGTCATGATCTCAGGGTCCAGGGATTGAGACCTGCATCAGGCTCTCTGCTCAGTGGGGAGCCTGCTTGCCCCTCTCTCTCTGCCTACCTCTCTGCCTACTTACGATTTTCCTCTTTGTCAAATAAATAAATAAAAATCTTTTAAAAGGCCGCCCTCTTTCTCTTCAATGATGTGGCCGAGCGTTCTGGTGGCAGTGGCCTTGCAGATTCACGCCAGCAGATGCAGAGATGCAGATCTTCGTGAAGACCCTGACGGGCAAGACCATCACCCTCAAGGTAGAGCCCAGTGACACCACTGAGAATGTCAAAGCCAAAATCGAAGACAAAGAGAGCATCCCCCCTGGCCAGCAGCATCTGATTTTTGTGGGCAAACAGCTGGAAGATGGCCGCACTCTGTCAGATTACAGTATCCAGAAAGAGTCCACCCTGCACTTGGTGCTTCGCCTCTGGGGTGGCATCATCAAGCCCTCCCTCTGCCAGCCGGCCCAGAAATACAACTGCGACAAGATGATCTGCTGCAAATATTATGCTCGCCTGCACCCTCACGCTGTCAACTGCTGCAAGCAGTGTGGCCGCACCAATAACCCGCGCCCCAAAAAGAAGATCAAATAAGGCCCCTCCACCAGCTCTTCCTTTGCCCGCAGAGCGGCCTCCTGCCCGAGCCCCAAGGTTCTGGGGCCTCAATAAAGTTTCCCTTTCATTGACTGGAGAGTTAAAAAAAACAAACCTTAACAAAAAAAGAAAATTTCCCTTTGATCAGTAGGATAGATGTCTATGACATATAACAGGTTGGGTTGTGGTCAAGGGACAGAAGTTTTCTATGCAAAACACTTGTACATGCAGGAGTTGAACATATGACTTGAACTGGAAATATAAAAGAAGGATAAATATGTTTCCAGGTATAATTTACATTTTATTATGATTCTGCTTTGATTTTAAGATAAATTAAGAATTAGGACTTCCCATCTTCATGCAGCTACATATTCAGATTCCCTGAGTGACTTTCAGATGGTGGACTCCCAGGACAAAAGTCTGGATGGTTTGAGAACTTTAGGTAAGGGAAAATGCTACAGGAATGTATATGGTAAAGGCAAACCACTTAAATATGTGCAACAGAATTCAGTATCACTGTGAGTAAACAATACATTTTGTGCTTTTACTCAGAGCCACACTCCATGCCGCCTCCTGTAATCACCAGTATAAAAAGTGGAGGAATTCTGTATTACTAAGGTATGCAGTCTCTTTCTTTAGCCATTCAACAAATAAATTTTTAAAAAGATTTTAGTTATTTATTTGTGAGAGAGAAAATGCACACAAGCAGGGGGAGTGGCAGGCAGGGGGAGAAGCAGCCTCCCTGCTGAGCAAAGAGCCCCATTCAGGACTCGATCCCAGGACCCTGGGATCATGACCTAAGCTGAAGGTAGACACTTAACTGACTGAGCCAACCAGGCATCCCACAGCGTCCAACAAATGCATTTTAAACACATCTGTAGAGGTGGCTCTATTGCTTGGTTGGTTAAAGCACCTGTCTGGCAAGCAACCGAAGGCCAGGCATTAAGCTAGGCAGGTGGTGATAGAGGAAAAAAAGAAACACAGGCCATAGCCTTCACCTTTATGGAATTTAGAATCAAGCCTTATTCTTTTTAAGGGTTTTGTTTTCCTTTTCTGAATGTCAAAATAAATAATCTTTGCAGAAAAATTGAAGTAGTTGGTGGATACCTGGGTGGCTCAGTTGGTTAAGCATCCAACTCTTGATTTCAGCTCTGGCCATGACTTCCTAGTTGTGACACTGAGCCCTGTGTGGGGCTCTGTGTTCAGCGGGAAGTCTACTTGAGATTCTCTCTCCCTCCCTTTCTCTCTGTCCCTCCCTCTGCTTACCTGTGTATGATCTCTCTCTCTCTAAAATAAACAAATTAGGTGTCTGGGTGGCTCAGTTGTTAAGCAGCTGCCTTCAGCTCGGGTCATAATCCTGAGATCCTGGGATCGAGCCCGGCATCGGGCTCCCCACTTGGTGGGAAGCCTGTTTTTCCCTCTCCCACTCCCCCTGCTGGTGTTCCCTCTCTCACTGTGTCTCTTTCTGTCAAATAAATAAATAAAATCTTAAAAAAATAAAATAAACAAATTAATATTTTTTAATAATTGAAGTAATAATATTACTGACATTAACCAAGCACTTAATATGCTAAGTACTCCATAAACATTATCTTATTTAATCCTTACAATAACCCTATGAAGGACATGATACCGTTATCCTCACTTTACAGGTGAAAAACTGTGACTCAGTCAGTGCGAGATTCAAGATATGGAACAGTCTGACTTCAGAACCCAAGTTTTAAGCATTTAGCTTGATGATAATTATTTCCAAAATAGAGCATTCTCTCGGAGAGCACCTGCGTGGCTTAGATGGTTAAACATCTGATCCTTCTTTTTGGCTCAGGTCATGATCTCAGATGATTGAGGGGTGAGTTAAATTAAACTTATGATTAGTTAACTAGTTTTTATCAGCAGCTTCAAAAATGTTCATGCCATTTGATCTAATCATCCCTCTACTTAGAAGTACTCTGTAGAAATAAACAGTGTGCTCATGTGGGTATATTTACAAAGATATCTATATTTACATATCTATCTATCTATCTATGGCCAAACTACTTTCCAGAAAGCATTGTACTAATTTGCACTAGTTTAACTAATCATAATTTAACCTCATCATCTCAGATCTCAGATCTCATGATCTCAGGTCATGATGTCGATCCCCGAGTGGGGGTCAGTGTGGAGTCCGCTTGAGATTTCTCTCCATCTCCTTCCTCTTCTGCTCCTCCCCCATCTCTCACACTTGCTGTCTCTCTCTAAAATAAATAAACAAGTAAAATATTTTTAAAAAATGAGGCATTCACTCTAGGAGGGATATCAGAACCTTCCAGGATACAGTGGAAAATGTTAGAGATTAAGTATAGATTTATACCTGTATTTAATATGTGTTGACAGTGGCAACAATATTTGGCACATACTTCAGTTGATGACAGCAAAGAAAGAAAATGTGGAGAGTCCTTAAGGAAGAAGGGAGTTGGGAGTTACACAGAGCTGAGGAATTCAGTCAACTTCCGGGTTAGTCGATTTCCAGAGTATTGCTATGTATTATACTTTTGTGTACTCCTGTTAAATAGATTTATGATTACATCATTTAGTTTTAACTCACCCCTCAAAATAGACAATTTTTAAAATTTGTGAATAGACCTAGGGGTGCCTGGGTGGCTCAGTGGGTTAAAGCCTCTGCCTTCGGCTCAGGTCATGATCCCGGGGTCCTGGAATCGGGTCCTTGCATCGGGCTCTCTGCTCAGCAGGGAGCTTGCTTCCTCCTCTCCCTCTGCCTGCCTCTTTGCCTACTTGTGATCTCTATCTGTCAAATAAATAAATAAAATCTTTTTAAAAAAATAAAAAATAAAATAAAATTTGTGAATAGACCTCAAATTTGAGATAATGCCAATCACTCAAGCCATGTGAAGTACACATAATGGCAGAGCTGACACTTCTACAACTAAAAAAAGCTCTTTGTTAAAACAATTTTCTTATTGGATTTGATAGTCAGTGACACTGAATTCACTAAAATGTAATTAATAATAATTTTACTGAAATCAAAATGGTTTTCTGCACTAATAAATAAAATAAATACACATTTATTTTAAAGTATTATTTCCTTTTTATCTTATCCTTTACTATGTGTATGCTTTATAAGATACAAATTTTATTAATGTATATAATGGATATACATATGTTGCGGGTACATTCTCAAAATTTTTTGTGATTATAATACAATCTTATAATCATTTAATATATATTATATATAATAATGTAATCAAGAAATTACAGAAGTAGGAAAAGAATTCGATTCTAAAAATACAGTGATAGATATCTTTGTAAATATACCCACATGAGCAACCTGTTTATTTCTATGGAGTACTACTAAGTAGAGGGATGATTAGATAAATGGCATGAACATTTTTGAAGCTTTTGATAAATATGGCCAAACCACATTTTCCAGAACACATTGTACTCATTTGCACTTCTAAGGGCAGTCTAGGAGAAATCCTTTTTTTCCTATACCCTTATCCATTTTGAGTATTTTCTGTTCTTATAACATTTTTTAATTCAAAGAGGAAAATGACCATTTTCTCTCCAGATTCATTTTTGGGTATGATGCAATGACTCCCGTCACTTCAGTATCTGTTGAATAGTCACATCTTAAGTATGCAGATGGGCCAGTACATTTGGGCATTGACTGGGTAAGAATTTATTTCCTCAGACTGGATGTGAGTATGATCTAAAAGTAAATTATGAGAGGGAGAATCAAAAAATATCTTTCTCCTTTTTGTATTAACAATATATATTTCTCAGAGTGCAAGAAAATATGAGTAATAACATCATTTAAAACAGTTATAGGATATACACATGCAAGAGAATTAAGGTGTGAACTGCCTCCCTTCCGTATACACAAAATTAACTCAAAATGGTTATAATCTAAATGTAAAAGCTCAAACTATAAAACTCTTCGAAAAAACCCAGGAGTGAATTTTTGTGACCTTGAGTTAGGCAAAGCCTTCTTAGATGGGACATCAAAAGTATAAGTGACAAGAGAAAAAATAGCTATGGGACACCTGGGTGGCTCAGTTGGTTAAGTGACTACCTTCAGCCCAGGTCATGATCTTGTGGTCCTGGGATCAAGTCCTATGTGGGGCTCCTTGCTCAGTAGGGAGCCTGCTTCTCCCTCTGCCTGCCGAACCCCTGCTTGTGCTGTCTCTCTCTCTTTCTGACAAATAAATAAAATCTTCTAAAAAAAAAAAAAGAAAAGAAAAAATAGATAAATTGGACTTCATCAAAACTGAAAACTTTTGTACTTTAAGCAACAGCAAGAAAGTGAAAAAACAACCCACAGAAGGGTAGAAATATTTGCAGAAGGGTAGATGATATCTGATAAGGGATTTGTATCCAGAATATATAAATAACTCTTACAATTCAATAATACAAAGATAAATCAATTTAAAAATGGGCAAAGGGTCTGAATTAGGCATTTCTCCAAATATACAAATGGCTAATGAGCAATGAAGAGATGCTTAACATTATTAGTCATTAAGGAAATGCAAATTAAAACCAAACTGAGGGGCACCTGGGTGGCTCAGTGGGTTAAAGCCTCTGCTTTCGGCTCAGGTCATGATCCCAGGGTCCTGGGATCGAGCCCCACGTTGGGCTCTCTGCTCCGCGGAGAGCCTGCTTCCTCCTCTCTCTCCCTGCTTGCCTACTTGTAATCTCTGTCTGTCCAATAAATAAATAAAATCCTAAAAAAACAAACAAACAAACTGAGATAACACTTCACATCCACTAGGATGACTATAATCAAAAACAGGAACAGAAACAACTGTTAGTGAGAATGTGGAGAAACTGGAACACTTACATGTAATGTAAATATAAATGTAAACTGGTACATTCACTTTGTAAAACAGTCTGACATCTCCTCACAATCTTAATTGTAAATCTGCCATATGACCTAGGTTGTATATGTCTATGCTCCTAGGTATATACTCAAGAGAAATAAAAAAGCACAAAACCTTGTGCACGCAAAAGCTTGTATGTCAATGTTCACAACAGCATTACTCATAGAAACCAACTAGTGGAAACAACTCAAATGTCCACCAAACTGACAGGTGGATAAATAAAATATAATATATCCATATAATGGGATATTATTTGACAATAAAAAGGAACGGAGTACTGATATATCCCACAACATGGATGAAACTTTAAAACATTATGCTAAGTGCAAGAAGTCAGTCACAAAAGACTACATTTGTATAATTCCATTTACATGAAATATTCAAAATAGGCAAATCTAGAGACAGAAAAAAAAAATTAGTGGTTGCCTAGGGGCTGTGGGGAGTGACTGCTAATGGGTATGGGGTTTCTTTTTGGGGTCATGAAAATATTCTAAGATTTGTTGTGGGATGATTGCACAACTCTGAATATACCACAAACCACTGAAATTATATGCTTTAAATGGGTGAATCGTAGAGTATGTGAATTAATGCCAATAAGCTTTTAAGATATACTGTAAAAATATGAAGAATGTCTGTATAATAGACATTATCCTTTTGTATTCCACTCTTGTTAATATTTGACTTTTTTAATTTGAAAAAAGTATGCGCTATTCTTGGAAACATCCTTTTGATATATTATGTTCCATCTCTGCCAATTGTGAAGTGCTATTATTAATAAAAATTAATTGTGTTGCCTCCTATGAGTTGCTGACATTAGGCAATGCTTGAGATCAGATGGGCCTTATTCCTGTCCTCTGTGTGAAACATAACTTTCTAGGCAGAGTAAGTGAGGTTTTTTTTTCTTTTTTTTTTTTGCTTAGACTAGGAAGGGATAGACATATTCAATTTTAGTAAAATAATCTTACAGACTATCTGTGGGGACCTTTTTGATGAGAAATTAAATTGTGGCACAGACAGAGATTTTATTACATTTACATGGACCCATAAAATAACTTTTATGGTTCCCAGCGGTGCAAATCCTCCTTAATTTTGTTAATTATTTCCCCCCAGTTATCCTTAGCCATGTCTGCTAATTCAGTATTGATCTTGATTCTAAGCTATGTTATGGTCTTAGAAATTCACCCGAGTCCCCACTGATGAAAAGAACTAAGGAAGCAGATCTTACCCGAGGTAATGTTTTGGATAGATTCCAGTTAATATTATAGCTGAGGATGACAATGTCCTTCCTCCCACTGTTCTGACTCGCTCCTCAGAGCTGGTCTCATTACCCAGAGCAGGGTGCTAGGGCCTGTCCCAGAACAATATGACGGGGAGATGGTAGCTATTTGGTTCCACACCTACACTCTGGGATGCTCATCCCTCTCTCATGACATTCCCCTTCCCACGTCTTCAGGCTGAACCTGGAAACTAATCTGGTATTCTGTTTGTTTCTACTCTTTTCTGTATTAATCTTTCCAGGTTAACCTACTCACACTTCAACTGGAATTTTCCACGGGAAATGTCTTAAATTAACTGTTCTTAACTGCACTATTCAGCAAATAATTTGTTACTATTCATAGTTACATTGCTGATTTTTTAAAATGATTTGCTTTAAAATAAATAAATGGGACCATGTTCAAGGTTACCCTCACATTCCCAAGTGCCTCTGGATACAATTTGGGGTGGGGGAGGGTGCGGTTACCACTAAGGCAGTGGGAACTGGATGTAGTTGTCTGTCCAGAGGGAGTGACAATTGCAGAAGGCCCTTCCTAGTTGGTTCATTTTAGTTTACCAAGCATTTGTTGAGTATTTACTATGTACAAAGGCTTAATCTGAAATTAGTTGCTTTTTCACACTAAAACTTCAATGTACCTTCAATTTCTGGGTCATCCAATTAATTCTAACATGTTAAAGGACTTTCTGTTTTATGATACATAATTATATAATGTAGGCCTCTTGTGAATCTTAATTCTTTCATTAACTTACCTCATTTAACTTATTAGATACCCATTTATAGCTTTGTAAAATGTACTGTACTTAAAAGTAATAACTGCAGCCCTTTATAATATTTAAGAATTCATTTTTTTCATTAAAATCAAACTAATTTCTCCTTCCACCTGTCTATTATTTTGAAATACTGAGGTTATGCTACTTTGGTCCTTTGTCTTGTTTCTTTATCACATTATCAGGTTCCAGCAGGCATCCCGTGGTGTAACTTGGAACACACTCTCAATTCACAGTCTTGGACTCTGGTTGATAATGGTAGAAATTAACCTGTTTAATATTCCCACCTCTCCCCCCAATTAGAAGAAAAATTAAGTGGCTTGTGTATGTGTGTGTGTGTGTGTGTGTGTGTGAGAAAAAGAGAGAGACACACACACAGGACTGGGCGTGTTGCCCTGACAGAAATTAAACCCTGGGGTATCTTGTGAAGTCAGCAAAATTTGCCTTTTCTCATTAGTTTTACTCTTTTTCCTCATGGGTGATATGTTCTGATCCCCACTTCAGTCATCTGTGGTTATCTTTCTTATCCTCCTATTAAAATATTTCAAATCCTGCATTTATACAAATTTATATGAAAAAACACTTTGAAATTATTTTACATATTTACATTTAATATGCAATAATTTTAAAAATCTCTTTCTGCTTAATAAATGACCCCAGCACTTAGTGGTTTGAAACAAAAATACAATTCTACCATCTGGGACAGGCTCAGCAGGATGGTTCTCCAACAGCACGTACTGTCTGCTGGAGTTGCAACGTCTAAGATGGCTTCTCACTCACCTACCGACCGGGTGCCTCTACAGAGATGGCCAAATATGGCATGGTATTCTTAGAGCGACTGGACATCTTACATGGTAGCTTGCTTCTCATGGGAAGAAAGCAGAAGCTATTAGTCTTCCTAGAGGTTAAGGGCGGACTTACCAGAAGGATGTGTCCACCAAAATATTTCCCAAGGCCAGCCCAGATTCAAACAGAAATAACTCCATCTCTTGATATGATGACTGACATATACGTATGGGGGGGAAGGGGAACAACTGGGAGCCAGTCTCTTACATATGGTACAAAACTGAGCATATAACAGGGTACAGAGTGTGAAATATGTTTTTCTGACAGCCCCAGCCCTGAGACACTAGGTGCCACCACTGTTATACTTCTTGAGTATCCACTAATGATATGTAAGGCAGTGTTATCCTAATGTCCTGTGTCCGTGTTTTACTTTTTCATTTAATCATACATCTAGAGTTGGCTTTATGTAATGGCTACACATATTCCTTTTGTGGATATTTACTTGCTTCTCATCTCTTATTATTACTAATATTGCTTCAGTGACTATCGCTGTGTGTGTGTGCGTGTATAAAATATGTGTGTGTATATGGCATGTATATATTTTTTTTCCAAAAATGTAAGTTTGTCAGAAAGAAACTTTCCTGTAGGAAGAATTGCCCGGTCAAATAATACATGCATGTACAATGCTATTGGGTCAACAATGGTAAAGCAGGGAGTTTTCCACTTGGGGGCGTGCGGGTGTGGAAAGTTTTGTCTACCACAGGAGACCCTTCCCTGCCTCCAGAAGACACTGGCCCAGACCCTGTACTTGCAACAATACTTCCTTTTCTCACTGAAAACCACTGCTGTAGACAAGCTGTCTCTTATGGCAGACGAGCATCCTGCAGTTCTGAGTGCCTGACCTGCCCGTAGGTGCCCCATTCACACTCTGAACCAACTGGTCTTCTCCCAAGTCTCCGAGCAAATAAGCAGTCACTACAGGACCACCTTGATATAGATCAAATCTGTCCAAAGAAAGCTCTGTGAATCACTAGACTCCCCGAAGCCTCCCTGCTCCACAGCAGAAGAGGATTCTGTCACCAAGCATGCCTGGGAACACTTCATTCTACACCAGCAAGTCGCGCCTCCCTTCACAATCAACAAGGGCAAACAGACTCAGGAACCCGCCCCCAAGAAACTCGTTTGACACTGTTTAATGACGGAATGGATGTAACCATCTGCTGCCTAAAGGAATGTGACTACCACACCCTGTTTTTGGAATACCTGTTTTGCTAACTGCTTAATGGAACCAAGTTTTCAGAGAAATATTCTATGGGAAAGGGGTGGTGTACAAGAAAGGTTGCTGGACTGGGAGACTGGCTCTACCCTCAACAAACTGAAATCCTGAATGGTCAAAAATCACACTGGACCCCGGGCAGTGGAATTGACTTATTTATTGGGTCCTTCCAACCTGGAGGAGCTCCTCTTTTAGTTTTTCTTACTGAAGACAAGGCAGAATGTTGTGTCTGACAGGAGACATTGAGGTTCAATCTGTTTCTTTGTTCCTCTGAATTTAATTTTTTTTAAAGTAGGCTCCATGCTGAGCTTGAACTCACACCAAGCTCCAACGCAGAATTTGAACTCAGAACCCTGAGATCAAAACCTGAGCTGAGATCAAGAGTCAGAAGCTTAAATGACAGCCACCCAGGTTGCCCTGCGTTGAATTCTAATTTAGTCTGTTCTTCTGCACAGTGTGAGCTAGTGAAAGTAGATATGGAGGGTTCAGCTGCGCTTTTTGCTTCAGGGTTACAGCTGCCCATCTCCCCGACCCCCCCCCCCGCCCATTCACCTCCACTTTCTTTGTTTTTTTTTTTTAAAGATTTTATTTATTTATTTGACAGAGAGAGAGATCACAAGTAGGCAGAGAGGCAGGCAGAGAGAGAGAGGAGGAAGCAGGCTCCCTGCCGAGCAGAGAGCCCCATGCGGGGCTCGATCCCAGGACTCTGGGATCATGACCCAAGCCGAAGGCAGAGGCTTTAACCCACTGAGCCACCCAGGCGCCCCTCACCTCCACTTTCAGATAAGAGAAAAAGCTGGGGAGTTTGGCAGGAACCAGGCTGACCTCAGACACACGCGCAGCAGGAGATGAATACCTCTAACTCTGTACCTTTGCCACTTCTTTTCTCAATAGGCCATAAACAAATTTTGTGCTCAGGGGAAAATGATCTGGTATTCTTATATCAAATTCATATTACCTTTACAAATGAGAACAGATCTTCAAACCAGGTGTAGTGTGATTTGTTTTGACTCTTTACTGCCTCCAACCGAGATGTTTTACATATACTAATCTAAAGACAATGAATCCTGAGCTGATTTCCTGAGTGTAAGTTATTCCAGCCCTGAAATGAAGGAGCTGCTATGTGTCAGAACACACAGATGCATAGGCAACCAAGGGCTATCTAGCTAAATATCTTTTTTTATTAATCGGAGCTTCAGAGGTAAAATCTCCTTCTCAGGGACATCAAGGTGATTTGTGACACTCTCCACACACCTTTAGATTCACAAACCAATGAGTGCATCACACCAATCTCTCGTTTTCTCATCAGTGGCAGACATAAAACATAGGTAATCTTCATTTTACTCAGATGTTTCAATTAACTGTGAAAACCCCTTGGCTTATATTGTACAAGCATTTGTGAGTATTTCATTTTCTTTCAGTTTAAGCATCAACTAGAACTCATACTTAAAACCTTGTTACATTTCTTTTAGAAATTGGTACAATTAAATGGTCGAGGTGACTGCAGTAAAGACAAAAAGAATGAATCATAAGGACACCTGAGATCTACTTTTTATCTGTCTTCCCAGGTGTTGGATTCATGGTTTCGGAAGGCAGGATCTGTTTTTCATGCTCGCCAAGAACACAGAGGCCTGAAAATGGGAAATTCCAACATGTTTGTTAAGTAGGAATTCACCTCTTTGCACACCTTTCAAAGCACTTCCCTTGTCTGGCTTTTTTCATCCCTAGCCCATGCAGCAAGTACAGACACTTGGTGAATTTTTCTAAGTTAACCCACAAGATATTTACAATCTTTTAAAACTCTTTTAAAGGAGAATCTTATGTTTATTAAACAACAACAACACATATCAAATTTCTATTCTCTAGTGGACAATTTGAGGACTCATGAGCTTCAGGCTGTTTTGTTTGTTTTGTTTCCTGAGCTTTGAGAATGTGATGAATCTTTACATCTTTAAATTATTTTCTTAAGTCTCACATTGCCTCTGGAACTAGTAGAAGCAGAGGACATTAAGTTAAATAAGTGCTAATTCTGTCATGGTGACTGCAAACAAATGGCTTTAATTGAATTAGGTGTTATTTGCTTTTGTTTTTGTTTGTTTTTAAACTGAATTGAGGGAAACAATTGGTTATTTTAGCATCACAGAGATTAAATTTAAGAAAGCCAAACTCTAAAATGTTACACCAATTCCATCTCTTGGAAATTTGTACATGACCACAGCTTAATAATTACAATTTTGTTTACAGTTTATGAATACAGCATCCCAAACAGTAGGTGATAATAATGGTTCAGACTTGCTCCAATTCTTATAACCCTTCTAAAATCAACTGTGATAGAGCAGTGAGAGGTGCTGCCTCCCCTTGCTATCATTATGAAGATGTAATTCAGTTACAATTATTTAATCCCAAAGGCATTATTACACCTGTTCAGCAGTTTTTAACCATTCACTAAAATGATGTACAACTCCACTGTGATAAATCTCAGAGTGATTTTTTTATTAAAGTTTCTTTAAAAGTATATGGCTGGAGGCTGATGAATTTAAATAAATGTTTGAAGAAACTACATAAATAATTATATAAGGAAGGGGGTATCTCACAATATGCCCTTTTACTTATCTGAACTCTTCATAACCTTGAGACATGATTACAGAATTTTAAAAAATCACTTAAATCATGTAGATCAGATCAAAGGCTAATAGACTCATAGAATGTAAGCACCAGAAGGGAGCTTAAAGAATATCTAGTTCAGTGACTCTCAAAATTGGGCATGAATTTGAAATTCAGGTGCAGGGCTTGTTAAAACTCACCCACAGAGGTTGTGATTCTGTAAGTATGGGTGGAGCCTGAGAACCTGCATTTCTTAGAAATTCCCAGGTGATGTTGATGCTGCTGGTTCAGCAACCCACTTTGAGAACTGATCTAATTCATCTTACAAACAAGGAGGCCAGCAACTAGAGAGATAAAGCAATTAGCCCAGCAGAAGAAAGGGAAGGGCAGGAGCCTGGAACCTGCACCCAGACTCCTCAAATGAGACTGGGCTGGCACTGGGGAAACACGGCTAACCACACTTGCATGGCTGGGGCATGGAGAAGACAGTGCAGAACAGTCATGGCTACAAACAAGCCTGGCAGACTGGCAAACAGCAGACATTTTGGAGGAATGAGGGAATGGAGTGTCAGATACACACAAAGGGCACAACAAAGGAACTAGAAAGTTGAAATCAGGTACTGTTGGAAGGTACAACAAAGTAGGTGATCACCACGGGGAAGGGAAGTTAGAACTATTTGGACGTTCAAGAATATCTCATAGAGAATGCTTACTTCCTCCACCCCAACAAAACCTGTCTTCCCAAATTTCAGGAAGCTATACACTATCTACTTAGAGAATCAAGGTCAAGACCTGAAAGTCAACCTGTTTCACCTTCTCCCTCATCTCCTACATTGAATGCATCAGCAATCCTGTCATTTCCCTCCAAAACATATCCCAAATCCATCTATTACCCTATCTTCACAAGTACCTCCACATCAAGCCACCATCATCTCTCTGGAGATGTACAGTGGTTTCCTAACTACTCTCTCTTCTTCCATTCTTGGGCCTCTATAATGCATTCTCCACCCACCTACAGTCAAAGTGATCCTTTACAAACAAATTTGATCTCACCACTCCCATTTTAAAGCCCTCCTATGGCTTTCTATTTCATCTAGAAAATATCGATCCTTTACTACAGTATACAAGGCCCTACATGATCTAGCTTCTGCTTACCTCTCCAACCTCAACTCCTATCATTCCCTGTCTTCTCATTAATTCCAGTCACAATTTTATTTCTGTCCTGAGAACACACCAAGAACAATTCTGTTTGAAGGCCTTTATGCTAACAATTTCTGCTTCCAGAAATGTTCTCCCCCTGCCTGCCCCCTGCCAACCCTCCCCGATCTTTACCAGGCTTGACTTCTTGTTGGCTAGATTGTGGCTTAAATGTCACCTAGTCAAAGACCTCTTCATGATAACCCTATTTGAAGTAGCCTCCTTCCGTGTCTCTCTGTTAAAACAATCCATTTAGTTTTCTTTTTAGACCTCATCAATGTTTGAAATTCTCTTTTATTGGTCTACACTTTTATTGTTTATCCCCTTCTACCAAATATACGCATCAAGAAGTAAATAAATCGGGGCGCCTGGGTGGCTCAGTGGGTTAGAGCCTCTACCTTCAGCTCAGGTCATGATCCCAGGGTCCTGGGATCGAGCCCCACATGGGGCTCTCTGCTCAGCAGGGAGCCTGCTTCCTCCTCCCTCTCTGCCTACTTCTGATCTCTGTCTGCCAAATAAATAAATAAATAAATAAATAAATCTTTAAAAAAAAGAAGTAAATAAATTTAAGCTTCGTCTATATCCCTGGTATTAGTACAGTGCCTGGCACATAGTAAGTGTTCAGAAGAATTTCCTGATTGAACAACAGGACTCTAGTGATAGGGGTAGGAATTCCTCCCTGGAACTTCATTGTCAAGAAGGGAGAGCCTAGACTCAAGGAACAACAGGGACATCCATTCACTACACAAAAACAATTACATGAGCTGTGGACTCAGGAACAAGACAAAAACCCTGTTAGCAAGACTGGATCCAAAACCGAGTTAAAAGTTTGCAAACAACAAAACAGAAAACAACATTGAGTTAATAGCAAGAGCTTGCTACTGAGGCAAAAAGACCAATATTCCCAAAGCCAGTTCACTGAAAGCCACATTGACTTGTTTTTTATTTTCAGCTATTTGAAAATTATTTAATTCTGTCTTCATAACGACATTTGTGAAGTTTAAATCATATCTGTCCATGTGCTGCCACTGGAGCTGGAGTTGGAGAAATAACTAAGTGAGAGACTGAAGAGTAGAAGAATTTATATAAAATATATTTATTAAATAAGATGTATTCTTATGAATATATTATCCACCTCTTTATTGTTAATACAAATATATATGTGGGAATTTTTCAAACTCAGAGTATATTCAAGAATATATGTTTTAATTAATATATTTAAAGGAAAAATAGATCTGAAAGAAAACTAGGTTAATTGTTGGCAGTGGCCATCTTGATCTCCTTTGGTCAGTTATTTTGCCTTCATTGATAGTTGCCTCCTATTCACAGTGGGGGCTCTCTGCCCCTGAGTTTTCCAACATTCCTCCAGAAAATGTTATTGTAGTGTCTTGTCATACTTTTGATTCTTAAACTGCTTAATCAAGGTTCTCCGAGTTCTTGGGAATCAAATGACTCTTTTGCTGATAGCTAACCCAAGACCCAGCAAAGTCAGAAAGTTGACTTTCTGACTTCAGTTGACTGAAGCCACTGAGCCAAATGCTCTGGCTTGAATTGTGTGTGGATTGGGAGAGCTGAACACAGAACATGGGGTTGTTGCTTTCCTGCCACTTCAGGATGCCCCTTAAGAGCCTGGCTAGGCTAGGAATGCAGTTGGCAGCATTCCTCCTCAAATAGTCTGACTGGACACTCTGATGCCGCGTCTGGGGCAACTACATTCAGATCGCCACTGCCGCAGGGTGGGATGAAGCTCCTTCACTCTGAGTACTGTGGGGAAGGCATTTGGGATGGAGGTGGGACCAAACCCCGAGGAAGTAAGCAGCAAAAATCAAAACTGATCCCATATAGTACAAACCTGTTCAGTTCTAATGGCAGTTTATGTGCTCTATACTCTGGTTATAATGAGATATTAATGCATAATGTCCCATAATTAAAAGTCCACTTTGGTTACCTACATGACAGACTATCTGAAAATACATCTGCTCTTGCATTTTAAGGAAGGCCTAGGGTTTTGCTTAGTTTCCACAAGGAAATTTTCTTTGGAAATCCTAAGTACATGTTCTTATATGTAGATATACATGATTTGGGGGTCTCCATCTGAAGTAGATAGCTTGACTCAATTAATTAGGTTAGTTTCATGGGATGGGTTTTGCATCTCCTCTTTTTGATCATTTCAGTATTTGTGACCAATTTGCCAGGGATGGGAAAAGAGAAATCGAAGAAAAAACAGAAAAAAACAAACAAACAAAAAAAACAAAACTAAGATTTCCTTTTGTTCTAATGTTTAAAATGTTGGTAAAAGTTTAGCGTATGGGCTGTCCTTGAGCATTTATTAGGAATGTAGTTACATCTGCCTAAAGATGGGTATACTGAAGTAACCTGAAGCTGGAATACTGTGTAAATGTGTGCACTGGTTATTGTAGGAGAAAAACTGATTTCATAGGTATTAATGGCTTTTTGTGGGGATTTGAGAAAAAGTGACTTGATCTTTCCTGAATTAATTATTTTTTTGTTATTAGTGATGGGTGAATAGGCATTCTGATGGTGGGGCACCTGGCTGGCTCAGTTGGTAGAGCAGGGGACTCTTGTAAGGTCAAGCCCCATGCTGTGTGCAGAGATTACTTAAAAAGAAATATTTTGAAAAATTTGTTCATTAAAAAAAAAACAAAACTCTGATGGCCTGACTCAGAGCAATCAAGGACAAAAGAGACCTGTCTCTAAGGATGAGGCACTTGGGAACCATCCAAAACTGTATGTAAAAATTTCCATGACTATGAATATGTGCATTTTCCTGAGGAGGAGGTATATAACTTTCATCAGATCGTCAAAGGAATCCATTGTTCAGGAAGGCTAAGCCCCATCCACCCCTCCAGAATACCAGCTTATAGTAGTATCCCAATGTTATAATACTGACGATTGGGCCACCTAGACTCACAGGAAGCCACTGATAGGGAGCCTAGTTGAACGAGCAGCTTTCTTTGGGTGTGATTCAGTAACAGCGAATTCTGACATCAGGTTAGATCTGGGACATTATGTTTCAGCCTGCACCCCCTCCCCCATGGCAGAGATATATGAGGGCAGGTATGAGAGCTGGGCTTTTGTTCATTGAGCTGAGGTGGGAAGAAGACTAATACATTGACTAGGGAAAACACTAGAAAGATTAATTGGAGCAGAGTCTCCGAATAACCTCAGACAACAAAGAGATGTGATTAGGGCAACCCAGGAGGCAATATTTTGAGCCTAGGCCTTATCTCACTCTGAAGAGGTATATTAGCAAGTAGAAACAACCCACACAAAAATGCAACTGCCCTCAACCAGCAGGTTAAGTCCTCCATGTGTGAGCCCATCGAAGAAAGAACCATTAGGACCCAGAGCAATCTTCACAGTAGCAGCAGATTTCAGCATACCTACAGAAAGTGACTATTTAAAGGAACTCTTCCCAGCTCTTGGGTTAGAAAAATGAATAAGACATTCTTATTTTTTTTAAAAGAGTTTATTTATTTATTTGACAGAGACGCAGTGAGAGAGGGAACACAAGCAGGGGGAGCGGGAGAGGGAGAAGCAGGCTTCCGGCTGAGCAGGGCTCATCCCAGGACCCTGGGATCTTGACCTGAGCTGAAGGCAGATGCTTAATGACTGAGCCACCCAGGCGCCCCAAGACATTCTTATTCTTGAATAAGAATTAAAGAAGAAAGAATTCCAAGAAAAGAGACCATGCTGGTGTACACCTTGTTTTGTGCAACAGAGAAGTCCCCAGAAAGCTGTATTTAAAGGGAAAGATTATAGATCCAAGTATATATTAAATGCAATAGGGTGCTAAGGAAGTTTGAGGCTAATTCTCCTGTAAGAAAGAAATTATTCTCTTTTGTAATGCTAATAACAGCATTCTTTTGTCTATGTTGTAAACAAAGACTGCCACAGCTGTGATTTTCCTAAATCAGGGTATACCCATACCCACAGTATGTGCATACATCTGCAGAGATTCATCACTATATTCTTAACATTAATTTTCATGTAATTTAAGGACCTGCACTTTCTACTTTGTGAATCTTTCTGTCCTGTAAAGGAAACGAGTTCACTCAACTACACACTATCAAGCAGACAGGTAATCAATCAGTGATCACACATATCAGTTCCAGCTGAGCTCCCGTCTATTGCTAAGATGGTTACAATAACCTCTAACTGTTCCATGTAGGTAGAAATGGCCTCGTAGACGTCTACACCAAAGGTTCAGACAAGGAGGATCAACCCGCCAGTGGCAGCAGCATTGCCTTTTTTTTCAAATGTGTCTTTGTCAGCAGTATTTTTAAACATAGGCCCTATCCCATACTATATTTTACTGCTAAAAGCATCTTTATTCTCCAGTTTCAGGGATAAAAGGCGATTTTTAAAATGTCATGATGGGAAGTAATTTTTCAAGGTTTTCATGACAGGACATAAAATTTGATTAAAAAATACCCAAAATTAGGCCTTGCTCATCAAGATTAGGACTTTAATCTGCGTTTCAGGACATCTGGGCGAAACTCTCCTACTAATATTGCTAAGTTGACTGAGGAAGTATTTTCAGCTTTTACAGAAAATTGACAAATGCATGCACAAATGCCCTTATTTAAAAGCTGTAATCAGCTGGCTTCCTTAATCTTGCCTTTTGAGCAGATCTCAGATGAGAAGCATATTATTATCTGGAATGTCAAATTCCAAAATGCTGTGGGAATGGGTTACACATAGTTTTACCCATGCCAGCTGGAGAGATGCCTTTCATATGGTTACTGGGGTATTATCCCACAGAAGAGGACGCCCCAGAAAAATACTTCCTTCTTAGGTATGTTTCAACAGCTGCTGGTGGCACTCAGATCAAGGTAGATTCAATAAAAGAAACAGAAAGAAAGAAAGAAATGTTTCCCCTTTTCAGTGAGAAGGTGGATAGCCCTGGGATTACATTCACTTGGATTTTGGAGTAGGAAACCTCATTATCAAAGCCATGCTTTTCAAGTCATGTGTGAATGTCTGGGAAGAGGGGGTCCCATAGATTTAAAAAATCAGGCACTCCATACATGATTCTTCTCAGTTCTTATTACATGAGATAGAAGAGGAAACAAAACAGAAAGCTTGATTCCTACCTCAAAGACTGGGGAGGCCATATACTCAGGCAAGTCAGAATCTATGCTGGGCCTCTGACTCACATGGTCACTTATTATAGATCTTTTGAGCTTTACGTTATATGGTTTATAGATGAATAGCAGTAATAATAATGGTACCTATATATTAAGATTGTTTAAGGATCAAATGAGGTAACACATGTAAAGAGTTTAGCAAGTCCCTGTACAAAGCAAATCCTTAATATATTTTTAACTAGAAAAAGCTTTAGATCACTGAAAAGCATATAACAGCAAATGCAAATTAGCATAATAGAAATTCTAAAGTTTCAAGAGATGTAAACAAAATATGTGAAATGATGCAGAGAAGAAAACGCTATTTAAGCCACAGTAGGAGAACAGAGTGGTTTCAGGAGAACGCACTGGCAGCTGCTTGGGATCTAGTGAAGCATCAGTCTTTGGGGGACTTAGGATCCTGCTTCAGAAACTTGGGCCCAAGATGATGAGATCCTAGCCTAGAGTAGTGGTTCTGAACTTACAGAGGAAAGCAATGGCGTCACCAACATTGATGAGAAAGAGCAGAAACATTAAGTCAAAGGAGTTTCTCTCATAAGTTAGAAAGCAAATAATTGCCAGAAACACAACGAGGCAAATGTGGTATATTTTATAAAGGTCCCCTCCCCTTTTAGGAGCCCCACGTATTTTCAATTCCAAAACTGCTGTACTTCTCAAAGTAGGATTGGTGGCATAAAAATAAGGTAGTAAATCCTCAGAAGACATTTAATTCCTGCTTATTTCCAACAAAAAGTAGGAAAATATAGAGTTGAATGAGAGGAAGTAATTCTATCACAAAGGGGGGCACCATGCTAAATATGAGATTTAGCTCTGAGCTCCCTGGCAGTCAATGCGAAAGGAAAAACAAATTAGTCATGTGGTTTTTCCACTGCAGAAAGAAGGAAGCAAACCAGCTCTTGAGGAGCAGGAAAACTTTTCCTATTTTTTAAGTCTAAGAAAATGTAATTATAACTACCTTGCTCCAAAGTTTAGGAAAGGGACAAAAACTTAAATTTCAGACTTCATTTGAAAAGATTCAGGCTGGGGCGCCTGGGTGGCTCAGTGGGTTAAAACCTCTGTCTTCGGCTCAGGTCATGATCCCAAGGTCCTGGAATCAAGCCCCGCATCAGGCTCTTTGCTCAGCAGGGAGCCTGCTTCCCACCCCCTCTCTCCGCCTGCCTCTCTGCCTACTTGTGATCTCTGTCAAATAAATAAATAAAATCTTAAAAAAAAAAAAAAAAGAAAAGACTCAGGCTGTTGGGCTTAGCTGTATTAAGCAGTCTCTGATAATGCACTCCTCATGTGAGTTTTCAAAGGGATTCAAGCCCATCAGGGAATGAACAGTTTTTGGTAAAAACAAACACACACACATTCTTAATGATGTATAAATCCTCAGACACATGCCTTTGTCCAGTCCTAGACAGAAATTAACAGTCTATTAAACCCTTTCTCCAGCTTTAGTGAGTTACGGTCCTTCACATCTTTAAATTTTTGGATATGGGGGACAATTCCATCAAAAGGAAAAGAACAGCTCTCATGGAGCTTGCCCCTGCCTGGGCATAGAGGATGGTCACAAGGGCTAACGGCTGCGACTTAAGGGTCCCAGCCACCTTAAAACCCACCAGGACCTTTCTTCAGCGGCTTTCTTCGTCCCAGTTGAATCCCTTGGCAAAGCCGAGTTTCCCTGGAAGGAAAGGGCTAGTTTCTCCCGACTGCAGCCACTCATTCTAGGAAAGGGAGGGGGCGAAGGGGAAGGGAAGAGAAAGGCAGCTTTTGTTTTCACACCTCAGCCCCACGTAGGGATGGAGGTGGGGCGGCAGGACTGCATTTTTTGCAGCCTCTGTGAGCAGCGCTCTGCCGTGGAAATCTAATTTGACACAATAGGTAAATAAAATCAACCGTCAGCAGCTCCCTTTTTATTTACGGGACGAGGTCAATATGTTTTAAGCATCAAACGAAACAGCTTATTGGAAACGGATTTCAGAACGACTCGATGGAGGCAGTTCTGGAAGTTAGTTTTGTTTTAAATGCCCAAATACGATGCATTACTTGAATAAATGTCTTCGGGGAGCTTAAGACAGCACCTTAGCGAATACATTCGGCCGTCCCGCACAACTTCACTGGTTCTGGGAACTGGACCCCTCCCAGTCCCCAACCGCCCCCCGGGTTCAGGGCTGGGATCGCACCTGGGGCCAAGGGACGGGCTGGGGTGGGCAGGCGGCGCGCTCGCTCCTTTTTCCTGCGGTGTTCCTGCCTTCCTTTTGTTTGGTTGCCTCTTCTTTCCCCCTGGTTGTTGATTATTAGTATTTTCCTAGTTTTCCAAACTAATAAGTGCCACTATCAGGCAGTTGGAAGCTCTCGGAGGCTGCAGGCTTTGCCGCTCGGCCTTAATTGATATTGAACGAGCTGCTGGTAGACGGGAACAGGGCCGCTGCTGGATAATTTGCAGTTTAATCAGCGTTTGTAATGAGAGCGGCTGATTAGGGCTGTTGGAAATAAAAGAGAGTTACAAGGAACGTCTGTCAGAGTCCGGTGATAATTCAGGACTAATTGTGGTGATTAGCGCAAACTGGATGACTTTGGGCTTTGCTAATGCAAAGAGAAACGTGCAGGCTCCAGCCAGGGACCCCTCGGAGAACAGTGCACCGGCTGCACGCAACTTTGCTGAGCCATTTTCCTGTGAAGCCTCCGGCGGCTCGGAAGCTGGGGGGAGGGGGTGTGGGCGCCCCCTTCGCCACTGAGGAGCCGGGGTAGGATAGGAACGGTGGCTGAGCCGCCCCCGCACCTGTCCCGCGCGGGCGTCCCTCCTGTCCCGGGGCCTTCTGGAGCCCAGCTACCGCCGCGTGGACTCTTCTCGCTGCCCCCACCCCCATTCTCTTCACCCCGTTCTTTCCATCTGACGCCTCTCGCCGGCCGTCCTTGCCTCCTGGCCGCAGCCCCCAAGCGGCGGGGGAGACACACCCTGCTCTCCCCCCGACCTCCAACTTCAGCCTCCACCCACATGCGCTCCTCCTCGAGGGAAGCGTCGGAGCTGGCAAGGCTTTCTGGACTTCCCTAACCTACCCCGTTGCCTCCTCCTTCCTCGCTTTTTCCCTGTCCTCTAGGCCCTCACGAGCCTCTTCGAGAGGAATGTTCTGCTCCTCCCTCCACCCCCCAAAACCGTCTCCCCGGGCGGGTGTCCCTCAGCCTGTGCCACCCAGAGCAGCAGAACCTTCGAGTGCGCTGGGGAGAAGAGAACCACCGCTTATAAACGGCTGGAGTTCTCATTATTGAGGAGTTTCATAACTCTTTAATTCATTTTTAATGATGGCAATAAACATGGTAGTCATTTTGGAACAATAGCTAAAAATCATAGGGCCATTACTGTCCATTAAAAGAGTGTTTACAGTTCAATGGAGGTTCACGTGCCCCGTAGTCATTCATATTAGCCAAAGGAGAGATTTATAGGTTGGAAGAACTGTTCTCTTTTTTTTCCTTATATAACATAAAGCTTACTGAGCAAAACTGTAAAAAGTTCACTTGGCTTTTAATCGTGTGAATAGGGATTTTAAAAGGAGCTGTTGTCTGCTGCCTGATTTCTATTTGATCAATAAATCAAGTGCTTTAAGTGCTTTATTCACTATCAAATTAGATGAAAAATACTTTAACCTGCGTCCCTGGTGTCCCCAGATAAAGCTAATAATATTTTCCGTTATGTTTCCATTTAGGCATTTAACACTCAGAAAAATCTACTAGGTCTCGCACTTTTTCTCTATTTTATAGATATCACGTATTTATCCCACATACCCAAAGACATAACAAATTCTCACTATCAAGAGAGACCGTACTTGTTTCCAGAAGAAACCCTAAGTAATATATCAGAATTTCAGTAACCAGACCCAACTAATATGGCTGCATCTTAAAGATCAAGGTGGAGGTGCAAGACTTCAGGTCCCACAGGCCCAGGAGGCTGGCTCTTGCCAGCTGTGTTACAGGCTTGAAATAACCTTTTACCTAACTGTTTGCCCTTTTCTCTTTGATTCCAACACTTAATACAATAATAAATCTAAACAATAGGCCCAAAGGGACAAATCTCCATTATTTCCCAGATTTTCTCATCCTAGATTAGATATTATCTAATATGATGTATTTGAGACATAGTTCTTCCCTGCCTTTGGAGGAACTGGCTGGTCAGAAACATTCCCTTCCTTTACCTAGAACCATAACTACTGGACTATGTTTTATAGGATAAAATATTGAAATATGGTTTAGATACTAAGCCATGTTATTTCACGTTTCACAAAAGAAGGCATTTCCCTTAGCGTGTACATTTTGGAAAGAGTTTTTGGTTTTTGTTTTTCTGTAATGCCTGGCGTAACCTGTTTCTGGCTTGCAAAAAAAAAAAATGCAATCGAATGATATTTGTGAAGTTTAATTGCTAACTTAGCAGCTTGGTCACACCTCCCAACCCATTAGATGATGAAATCTCACCTGGTTAACGGATACAGCACTGTGGCCTCAATGGCGAATGCCTGATTATACAGCCAAGCTGCTAATTTACCAAACCCCCCGACCAGGGAGGCCTGGACGGCCACCACTCACTGTATTCATGCGGTAGCTAAGAGAAGGAACCGTATTCCCTGAGCCGCTTTCCAGCTACCCGCAGAATGAGAAATGTAAAATTAGTGGAGGTGTGTGCATGAAGGGAGCCGAGCAATTAGCAAGGCGCGGGCGCCCGCTGGCCGGGAGAGGGTCGGGGAGGGCGAGTAGGGAGACCAGGGCACAAGGGCAAAGGGCTCCCTTCCTCTCAGCCTTCGGTCTGCTGGCCTGAGCCGCGGCGAGGTCAACGCTAGTGCCGCAGCCTCCGCAGCCCCCGCAGCCCCCGCTGCTGCGGCACCCAGTTAAGGACAATGCCGTTTTTCTACCAGCCCTTCGCAAAGTGCGCCTATCCGCGACTTAATACCAACCTGGGCTCCAGACCCACGCCCTGGAGCTCACACACACACTTTGTTTTCCTGTTTCTCTCCAGTTTGGCTCAACAAAATATCTTAAACATCCAAACACGGCAAACGCAGCAACTGGTAGCCTCCCTAACAACAGGCCTCCCAGGTACTGGACACGAATTTTAGAGGGAGGGGTCTGAAGCCTCTGAGACCTCAGAGTTCCCCTATGTAGCATCCCATCTACATTCTCTCCTCTCTCCCGCCTCCCCAGCTCCTAGCTCCCAAACAGCTACCAGCCAGTCTTCTCGGTGACTGCGGGGCTTGGTTTCTGAGCGCAACGCAAGGCGTGCAGTCTTCTGTTTCCCTCCGCCCCGGGAGGGGATGCGCGTAAACTGGATATTTACAACAGGAGTGTGCGCACGCACCTCTGCCTGCGAGGGCAGGTGTCTTTGTACAGATTCTGTTGGATTCAAGTGGAATTACATGCATTTGTGCAGGTTCCAAAGCCATTTTGCAGCCGGGATGTTGCTCTGAGATTGGCTGAGGGGCCAAGGAGAAAGCCCCTCTATTCAGGGGCTTCACGGCTACCTTTACTTCCTCGCCTTCCAGCTCCAGGTGGCAAAGCCAACCCCTTCCCCTCCCATCCTCTCTCAAAACCAACCAAACAGTTCACAAACCCTTATTTATTTGTTTGTCTGTGGTTATTGCCCATGTTATTAATTGCACCCAGGCCTTCCTTGCTCTTTGAGAGAGCAGCGGTATAAATTGGCTCTAATAAATATTAGCCGCTAGATTAGGCGAGGTGAAGCTGGCACCGCGCTCTATTTTCGACCTGTAGCCTCTGCGAAGCCGCCAGTTCTGCGCCAGATTAGCCCCATCCATCCAGTGTCAATGGTTGTCTTGTTGAGAAAATCAGTGAGTAAACAGGGCTGACAGAGAGGGGGCCCAGCTGATTACTCATACAAATAGACTGCAAACTCCTCCAGGAGAAGCTGTTTCCAGAGATGGGTTTCTCGCATTGACAAGGCTGCTTCTCCCAGGATCCTGTGTCCTGCTGTTCCCACTTTGTCCTCCATCAATCACACAATTGTGTCCGGGATGTTTTATAGAGTCACTTAATATCCCTGCCTTCATCTCTATTCACTTAGAGAATCATCTGCCATCAGGGCTAAAGGCTTTCTGCAGGATGGGACTGGCGACACACCCGGGCAACAATAGCTGTGGTGGAAGCAGGACCCCAAGCCCTTTCTGATGCTAATAGGACAGCCCCAGGATGTTCCAGTGCAAGGCGGCCTTTATTGAAATCGTCCATTAGCCCTTTGTCCACAGCATTAAATTATCCCCTGGGCTAGTCCATGATAGGGGTGTGTAGGCCATAATAAGTTTTCTTTAAAAATTATTCTTTTCCTCTAAAATGGTTTTTGGGTTTGAGAACTGGTTGCAATGAAAGTCATGCATAAATGCTTTTTCTCTCCTTTATAAGAAAGGGGGAACTATTTTCAGGCTCAAGTGTATAGGGTAATTTGGCCCTTTATTCACTTCCTCCTATAATTTGCATTATATTCTGCTCCAGCCCCCACCCCCACCCTCTGTCTCCAGCCAACCTGTCCAGTTCGGATAGGGACGGATTAAGTGCAATTTAGTTTTAGTTTTATTCCAAAGGCACAGATTCTTTCAAGGAAAGCATTTCCACAACTGAGATGCCAGCTGGATACAAAATCACATTTTACGGGGGAATTTTAAAGACAGAAGAAAGAATTACAAGGTATCACTCTTTAAGTGGCTCATCTACAAATTAGATTGCTACACAATTAATCAGAAAGTTAATTAATGAGCAAGTTACTAATTAGGACATTTAAAACCAGTGTGTTTATAGTTCCTTAGTTTAAAAAAAAAAAGCTCCTGTAGTTAATTGGCCCACACACTAATCTCATAACTGGTAGTGGAGGTTAAAATACTACAGATGTATTATTTATTATGTATAAGTCCTAATTATGTCACCACTGCATTCCATAGTTTATAACTGTCAGAAATTTACAGTTAATTGGAAAGGTTGGCATTAGATAGGAAAATATAATCAGACTAGTATAAAAACCACTAAGTATGTCTACAGGTTTTGAGCATAGCTGCGTTTACTTTTTTCTTGGGCAATAACTTCAGGAAGGTTAGTTTTCTGACTGGTCTCTGGTGAGTTCAAGCTTTCAGAACCTCCCTTTTATAAACCCTCTTCAGGTTTATGGTTTACTTTGGAGAATTAGCTTAGGGCTGAAAATTGAGGGGAAAGTTAGGTTTTGGAGTTTGAACTCCTGAAAATTTCCCTTCATTAAAGTAGAGAAGTATGTCCAAAAGGTGAGTGCACTCTCTCTCTCTCTTTTTTCACTCACACGTTTAAGACTATAGTTTACATTAAAACATGATTGTCCATTGACAATTTCTGGAACATTTGGAAGGGACAAATGCCAAGTTAAATTCATTTTAAAAAATGAAGACACAATCAGGTGACCTGAACATCCCCTTTTATTTTTCACTTGGCTAGTCCATAAGTCATCTGTCCTTCAGAGAGGCTAAGGGTCTCTAAGCCCTTTTTTTCCATTACAACCACCTGGGCCACAAGAGTCCTGGCCCCAGGCAACACCTAGGGCTTTGCTTCACTTTGAAAGGGAAGGCAAGTTTTAAAGCTGCTGAAGTCTCAAAGAGTAGAATCCCCACCTCCGTTCTCTTTCCATTAGCTCAACCAAAGAGCCAAACCAACCAACCCGTAGGCTAAGACAGTGACAGGGAGGGCCAACCTCTGTTCCCTAACAATGACGTTCTCTGGTAGAGGATGCAGGGGTTAGGAGTTGGGCAGTGTAAAGAGGGAAGAGGCCCCAGAAAATCTGCTTTCTTTCCAGGCCCTTGGCCTTCCACATATACCTCGAACAATCCTGACTTTTTCTTTGGAGTGGGTACCACCAAGTTAACATGTCTCTGGATGCTCTAGATTCTTCTAAGGAAGAAGGTAGAACCCTGAGGCTACTCAGATAAAGGCTTTCTAGGAGGACGTCATGCCCAGTAAGCAAAAAGCTTTGATCTTTAGTCACAAGGGAAGGTGGAATACACACACACACACACACACACACACACAGTCACGAGTGCAGGTTACCCCAGCGAGAACACACATAGGTAATTTTAATGAAAGAGGTTCCTGTACCACATTATTAGCAATAAATCTACACCATTCTTTGTTGGTTAAAATCATTATGATCATCATCGCTATCATTACTGAACTCATTATTCTTGTGTTACTATCAGAGTAGATTTATGATAATACCCACCATTACGCCTGAGTTAAAGAAGGTGTAAAGGTTTGATTAATAGCTGCTTTCATGTTTTAATACTCGACATTTTCTCACATTTTTTCTAAATAAGGACCATGATAATTACAGGCAGTAATTACTGCTTTTGTTAGGAGTGTGTAATTAGCCACATATGCATTGTTCCTTACAAAAAAAAAAAAAGACAGTTTGTGCCACACATCTAGGGTAGGCAGAGTTTGGATAGGTCATCAATGGGTGCTCTGACAAAGGGAGAGATGGGTCTGCAGTTCTGCCCTGTCGCTACCTGCGGGGGACACTGAGAATTTGTTTTGAATGAAACCGGATGAAGTTGGAAATGAAATATTCAGAAAGACTTACAAGGAAGGGTGGTTGCAGCTGGAGATCTGCAGGTGTCTGACACCTAAAGGGGCAACTCTAGCCTCAAGGCCCAGCCTTGCAAAATGCAATGCATATCTGTGTGCTCCGGGGTATAAAAATCCTGGGGCCTTGTCTCCTCTCCTCTAGCAAACACCAGGCTTGTGGCCGGCCTCGCATCAGTCATCCTCCTGCGCTGAATTAGCCCGGGAGCTTTCCCGGCCTCTGGGCTCCCAGACTATCTGTCCCTTAAAGGTTACACGCTGCCGTGCCTCGCTTTGTCTTCCTCGTGCCCTTTCCTGGCAAAAATGGAGACATCACATCCTTGCCCAGCCCCGGCTCAGTATTTATGAAGGTTTTCTGACAAATAGGCAGGCTGGCCACGCATGGGTGACTGCCTTCATTCCGCACTTGGCTTGTTTACATAGGACCAGCACCATTTCCACGGATTAAACAAATCACAGGGAGAAGGAGACATTTATAATCCGCCAACGAGGCCACAAGGCAGTTGGAAAAAATGTGCTAGTGAATGTGTGTGTGCGACTGTGCAAAGAGAAAACGAATGCCCTGTCCGCCAGGCTGACCTTCGAGAGGGGGATACCGGCGACATGTGTGTGTGCGCACCCACCCGCGGGCACGCGCCCAGAGGGGCTGCGTGGATTCGTCTGCAGGGAGACTCGGGTTAGAGTGACATTAAATTACCTCAGGCTTCCCCCTCCCGACAATGCACACAAAGGCCAGGGAGGGCAGAAGCGCATTCATCCACCCGGAGTGTTAAGTGTGCCGTGCATGTGGCTGGCCCGTGAGACATTGTGCACACGCCAGCCTCGCGGGACTCCTACCCAACAGTTAACCCTAGGCAGGCGGGCCCGGAAAATAGTAACTCCAGGGAGGCGCGCCTCAAGGGTTGTTCTAGACCCCCGCCGGCTGTGCGAGGCTCGCTCAGGCCCGTGCATGGCGCGGGCGAACTCATGTGCGCGCGCGCGTGTGTGAAGGAGTGTGTGGTGCGTGTGTAAGGAAGAATGTGTGCGCCAGTATGTGGGGTGTGTGCGTAAGATCGAGTGTATATTTTACGTGTGCGTGTATGGTGCTGAGTGTGCGCATGTTGCTGGGTGTAGTGTCTGAGTGCAGTGTGCGTGTGCATGGATGTACGGCTCGCGTGTGGCATGAATGTGTGGGCGTGTGTGCAAGTGTGTGCGCGCATGTGTACACTGCCAGAAATCGGATCATTTCTAGAACTCCCTTCGCTTCACCCGGAAGTATTCGCTGACCCCTCCACCCAATTAAATAAAACAAAGCAAAGGGCTAAGCGGGCCTCCGACGGCCAAGCGCTCGCTGGGCTGAACATGGGATCGGCGTCAGCCTGGCTGCCTGCAGCGCTTGAGGCTGAGGCCGGACCTGGGCGGAGGCCCCGGCTCCCGGCTCCCGGTCACCCGCCGCCTCCTCGCGCCACCGCCGCTGCGCGGCAGGCACAGCCGGGGCTTGCGTGACACCAGACACCCGCCCCCGGCCGCGGGAGGAGGAAATTCCCTACAAAATAGCAATGGTTCCGAGAAAAGGATCACAACAAAATATTGAATAAATTCCCTTTTAATTTATTTGATCATTCCACATTACGGGGCTATGAATTGCTCAAATTTGATAACAAGTACTCAATTCAACTCATTATGTAAGTTAAATTAGACTTCGATAAAATTTCAGTGGCGCGCAGTGGTTCCTCGAATGAAATGTAATTTGTGCAAGAATTTGTTGTATCTGTCACAAATATTTCCAATTAGCGACCGTAATTATTTGATAGTTTCTGCAATTATGGCTTAAACGGGTGAATTTGGGACTGTGGAGGACCCTAATTGGCCTAAATTTGATATTTTGCATATTTGCATAATGAGGAAATTGGTAGAAAATTGTGTTCATTCATTTGTGAAAAATCCTATGAATTTTATGAATTTGAAAGCTCTGTTTGTGCAGACTGTGACTTTGCCTGCTGATCCCTGAGGAGCTGACGCTGAACGCCTGAATGGGCAGCGCGCCAACTTCACTGCTCCAGGAGGGGGTGGGGAGGGAAAAGAGGAGGAGGAGGAGGAGGAGGAGGAGGGGGAGGAGGAGGAGGAGGAGGAAGAAGAGGAGAAACGGGTTGGGGGACAGGCTGCAGTAGCGGTGGGTGGACGCGCTACCAGAGCGCATGCTCTGCGGGCCGGGGCCGCGGGTGGAAGTCCCTGGCTCACCTAGGGGTGTGGGGTGGGTGGAATGGGTGGGCTGGGGGTCGGTGGGGAAGTTGCTCCGGGTGTCATACCAGCCCGATTACAAGCGGCTGCCCTGTTATATAACTGCGCGCGCTCGCACGTACACACACACACACACACACACACTCTCTCTCTCTCTCTCTCTCTCTCTCTCTCTCAATGAGAAATATACCCAATCCGCCAGGTGGAAGGGGTAATTGTGGAGGGGTGAGGTCTTGAGATGATGGTAACTGTGCACTTGTTTAAGTTAAATTGCCAAAGCTTCTCCTCTTCAGTAAAAATGTTTGATCTATGGCGCTGTCAATTTAAAGTGTTTAAAGAGAAGCAAAAGCATAGATTTTAAGCTGCTTTGCCCAGCACCCATTCATCATGCATCAGGGATTTTAAAGTTTCATGGTTGCTGTGGTTTAACATCTCAACTCTCTGACACAAGAATCTGGATGGTGGAAATAGCTCTGCAGCTAGAGGCTTATGACTAAAGGAAAAAGATCATGGCAAAAAAAAAAAAAAAAAAAAAAGCACCAAAATACTCATTTCAGTTCAATCAAAGAGAGGGTGTTTTATTTTGAGGGACAGGGTATGTTAGTTATTGTAAGTAGGCTGAAAGCCACTTTTAACTAAAAATTACTAAAACAATGCCACCAATTTCTTTGGAGGTTCAGTAGGAGACACTTTTTGAAAAAAGAACAGAATACCACAACACTCCATCTCCCTTGTAACACATAATGGTTTTCCCTAAGCATTTTCTTGCAAATATCCTTTATTTTCATCAAAACCCATCAAAAAATGTCTTCCTCTATATTTCTTGAATGTAACATTTTTTATACTCCCTTAATTTCTATAGATCTTGAATGCATAAAACCGACCAAAACAGACTCATAGTGAAGAACATGATATCTGGCTTTGCAGTTAAGTGCACTGTAAAACTGCTCTACTTGCGAACATTACTTTTGCTAGGAAGGACTTTCTTATCTACATGGAAGTGGGTAATGTGAGTGTCTAACAGGCTATAAATGCTTAAGTGCTTTGTTTCACAGTGCATTTTCAGTAAAGGTCAAAATAAATTCATCTTCCTTTAATGCAGTATTTATGTTTGTGCAGGGTTTGGTATAAAATTGTCATTAAAATTCGTATGAAAAAATGAATAGGAAAATGGGAGCTGTGTCTTTGGTTTGGATTTTCATGGATGGAAAGGTATCATTTGGAGTTAGAAACAAATAGAAGAAATCTAATTAGCAACTTAACATCAAATTTGAGCAATGCAAAAAAATTATTTTACTAATATTTAAGAGGAATTAAATAGGCCCTTTTCAATTTTAATTTAAATATTCTTGGAAACATATGACCTTTATGTCCTGTTGATCAGAAAATAGTGGCAATAATATCCCACCTCACAGGATTTTGATATTAGGGCAAGATAAAAGACCAAAAATATTGGTTACAAGTGTCCTACTATTGTATCATTGTTGATGACATCATTATTATGATAATCAGTAGTAGTAGTAGTAGTAGTAGTAATAGTAGTAATGCTGTGACATTATTATTAAGTTAATGTATAAAGAAGGACCTTGGGGGCAGTGTTGAAAATCAGCACAGACCTTCTTGGATTATACAGTGGAAAGGAGCAGGTCATTCACATCACCTTTCAGCTTGTACATGTGATCAGTGATCACCATAAGTAGAGACATCTTCAAATATAAAGGATAATAGTTCATTCTCTTCTTCATTTAATGACACATTATGTTAAATTTGGGGATTATGGATATTATTTATTTAACCTGTTCCAGAGATCATGAAGCACCACTTAAATGCTGAAATTTAAGGTGATCTCTGATCATTGTGGTGGATAAGGAACACAAAATGTCACACTGAAACTGCAGGATCTGCTTCAAGCATAGGTTGAAGACAGTATTAATATTAATTTTTGTACTTTTTTGTTGGTTCATATTTTTTTTTCTCTTAAAGATTTTACTTACTTGACAGAGATCACAAGCAGGCAGAGAGGCAGGCAGAGAGAGAGAGAGGAAGGGAAGCAGGCTTCCCGCTGAGCAGAGAGCCCGACGCGGGGCTCAATCCCAGGACCCGGGGCTTAATCCCAGGACCCCGAGATCATGACCCGAGCTGAAGGCAGAGGCCTTAACCCACTGAGCCACCCAGGCGCCCCCATATTTTTTAAGTAAATTCTATATCCAACTTGGATATCCAGCTTGACCTCATGACTCCAAGATGAAGAGTCACACACTGTACCAACTGAGCCAGCCCGGTACCCCTTGTTGGTTCATTTTAAAAAAGAAAATAAAAGATTTTTGTGAAGGTATTAAGATTTCAATGTTACACTTTACTTTGTCTTTTTAAAATGTGAATATGTCTTTTTGAGTGTTCTGTTATGCTTATTATGAATACAATAGCATCCCTGCTGCAAAAACTTTTTCAGAACAGTTATGGTCTGGAATGTTCATCATTTTGTTGTCCATATGACCTAAACCCCTACAGTAAAGATGTTTATGTTAAGCAAGATTGGGGGAAAAAATGGCCACTCAAGTTCCTTCAGAACTTCCTTCCTTCCTTCACTGTGTTTTCTGTTTCCTTCCACTTTCCTCCACCCCACCCATTAAATACTAATTGCCATTATTCTACATAGGACAAATTTGTAAGATTAAGGGTTTGAAATATAATTGTTTTCCAAATACTGTATCTGATTAAATCCATAAAGAAGAGTATTCCACTGGTTTATAAGACTGTAGGAAATGGTGGCCCCTTCATGCCCTCATGACCAAGTGTAGCTCTTCATTACCTAGGTTTGTAGGCTTGGTCTCGGGCAGAGAAAAGGCTGAAAGGAGCAGAGCTACAGTAATCTCACCATGGGAACCTAGTCTGATCCCTTACCCTGAACATGTTAGAGCATTCACTTGCCATCTTCCCATCAGAATCTCTTTAATTTTCAGTGAAATGTGTGCTCAGAAAAAGTATTCATACTATAAAAGCTGGAAAGTGTGAGATAACAAAAACTCCTAACCCAGTTTATTAGCTGAATATTTTTTAGAATTTCTATTTTAATGGATTATTCTTGGATATTTTCCTTTTTTGCATCTATTTCTTCTTCTCCTTTCCTACTACCACCAACTACTCTAACCAGACCATCAACAAATGTCACTTGGACCAATGCGGTAGCCTCCAAAGTATCCTCTCTGGCTCTAGTCTCTTCCCCAACCATTTCATTCTGCTTGAACCTAACAAGTTAATCTTCCAAATGCCCTACTATCATCAAATCCCTCTTCTACACTAAATATGCCAATAGCTCACCTTTTCCTAAAGGATAAAGTCCAAACTCTGTAAACTGGCTTTTAAAAGCCTCTCCATCCTCCATATCCAAACTTACTTCCCATGGTTCATCCACTGAGTGCTGTACTTCAGTGAGATCTGTTTCAGAACACTCGTTATATACTCCAACCATACTTTCTAGTAACAGCTTCTGACTTCGTCTGCCAATTTCCTACATATTATCAGAGATCCAGCCTAATTTCACGAATTCACTCATCCATTCATTCATTCTTTCATTCAATAACCACTTACTGAATGTGCCAAGAACTGTGTGAACTGCTGGGGAGAAAAACATGAATACACCAGGTTCCAAGCTCTCAATGGAAAAGACAACCACGTAGTCGGCATTTGTCGGCAAGTAACTACGCCATGGAATGGATCTTAGGATTGAGATACAGCCAAAGTGCAATGAGAATGTCCCAGTCCAGTCAATCCTCCCCATTCTGAATTGTTCCTCTTTTAAACCCATCTCACCCTATACTGCTTAGTACAGCTGGTAAATTCCTGGAGAATAAAGGAATATCTCTTCTTTTGTGTCCCTCAGAACTCCCAGTACTATGCCTTAGATTAGAAACATTAATTAACTGACAGGTAGTCATGGTTGTAGTTGTATAATTGCCACTTTTAGTCACATGAGTCAAACCTGGTCCTTCTGTAGAGTGGAGGGACCACAGTGAAAAATAGGTGTGGCCCCTCTCGATCATACCATGTAGGTGATCTGATTTTCTTACCACCTGACTCTGTAAGAACACTTAGAGGTATGGATAGGGCCAGAAGTGGGTGCTCAGACTTGTGGACATACCTTTATACATGATGGTTATCCCATATGTTGAAGATCATATAATAAAGATCCAAAGAATAGTAAATAAATAAAGGGAGTTTATTTAAAAAAAAAAAGCCAACCCTCTCAATTACTGCTGTCTTGGTACTGTCAACTTGATCACTGTCACTTCCCCCACATCGCCACCAGTACCACCATCCCACTGCCACTGCCATAATTGTTAGTTAGTAACAGGAATTCTTTATCTCGAGCCAAATCTGGTGGCATATTCCCCAATCCCATTATTGTTAATAATAATAGATACTGGCTTCATAAAGAATGCCACAGGACTCCCTTGTGACTCAACACAAAGTCACATTATGCTTCATGTAAATATAATTGCAGAGATTAGTAAGCTGCAATTCAGCTATGAATAATCACAGAACTAAAAAGGTATTAGGTTTAAAATATTCAAACTGGTGACACATGGGCCTTTTCATAAAACTGGGAAATACAATAAATATTAGAACATCATTTGTAGGGATGCCTGGGTGGCTCAGTTGGTTAAGCGGCTGCCTTCGGCTCAGGTCATGATCCCAGCGTCCTGGGATCGAGTCCCACATCGGGCTCCTTGCTCGGCAGGGAGCCTACTTCTCCCTCTGCCTCTGCCTGCCACTCTGTCTGCCTGTGCTCGCTCTCTCTCCCTCTCTCTCTCTGACAAATAAATAAAATAATAAAATCTAAAAAAAAAAAAAAAAAGAACATCATTTGTACAAGGCACCTGGGTGGCTCAGTTGGTTAAGTGTCAAACATATACAATGGTCTCTGCTCTCCATTGTAGACCATCTAAAATGACGGTAAAGGAATAAAGAGGCACTATCCAAAAAAGCACAGAGTCAGACAGGAGGTGACAGGTAGAGAAGAAAGGCAAACAAAATTTAAGAAGCTAGAATGCAGAAGTACAAGAAGTAATTGACTTTGTAGACCCTCAAAATCAAGACTTGAGCCCGCAGTGGGGAGAACCTACAAGAAGCAAGCAGCCCTCACCCCACTAGCCAGGAGAGGCACAAGCACTTGAAGTACCAGCACACCTCTAAAGGTGGCAGTGTGGGGAGGACTGCAAACAGGAGGGGTAGACAAGTCTTTTAAAGATAAATGAATCCTTCCAAACCCACATCCCTAGAAGGAGATCAGAGATTAGAGATTTTTTTGTTTAGAGATGTTGGACCAGAAGGTACCTGGGGACACCAGGATATGGATGAGACAGAATGTGAGAAACCAGAGAATGGAGTGGAAGTCTGCCTACTAAATGCTAAGCTCTCCAAACCCTCTTCTCCTATTCTTCTAGTTGGCTCTTAAAACACTGGGAGCCAGCATTTTAACTTTTCAGGATAGAATCTGGAGGATTTTTCTCTCAACAAATTGTCTGCAGTGACCGACAGAGATCTCCAAAAAAAAAAAAAAAAACCTGGCGGCCCTCCACCTGGTTGTTGTACAGTAAAGCCTGCCAGTCAAAAAGCCCGACCATCTACACAGTACTTATTCACCACATCACATTTTTTGAGTGTTGTGCTCATTCATTCACTCATTCATTCATGTATTTGTTTATTTTAGTGCCTCAATTTCAAATGTGATTAGATAACCAAAGCCCATTAGACATTTGAGGACAGGTGCTAATGGAATAAGCACAGATTGAACCAAGCACACTGAGTAAAAAGGAACTCAGAGAAAACAGACCAGAACATAAGCAACTTCAAACAAACAAACAAACAAACAAACAAACTATAATTATCAGGAGATACAAGACAATGTTGAAGTCATGAAAGAACAGGAGAACATTAGAGAGAAAGAATTCAGAGAATGAGAAAAAGTGCTAGGAATTTATTTTATTTTTTAAGAAGATATTATTTATTTATTTGACAGAGAGAGAGAGCGAGAGAGAGCACAAGCAGAGGAAGCAGCAAAGGGAGAGGGAGAAGTAGGCTCCCTGCTGAGCAAGGAGTCTAACAGGGGCGGATCCTAGGACCCTGGGATCATGACCTGAGCTGAATGCAGACAGGTAACTGACTGAGCCACCCAGGTGGCCCCAAGTGCAGGGAATTTAAAAGTGTAAGAGCAGAAGTAAAAAAGACAACATGAAGGCCATAAGATAAATTTGGGGGGAAAAAAATCAACCAATGAAGAGGAATTCTAGAAGTAGATAACAGAGAAAATGAAAGGAAGAAAATTATCAAATAAATTATAGAAGAAAATTTTCTAGAGCACAAAGGCATACATTTCCAGATTTAAAAGGGCATACATCTCCATTGGAAATGGAGAATATAAAAAAAAAGAAAAGAAAATGGAGAATATAATGAATTTAAAAAGAATTTTCAGAGATATCAGATGATCAACAGACACATGAAAAGATGCTCAACATTAGTCATCCCCAGGGAAATGCAAATCAAAACCACAATGAGATATCACTGCACACCTGCGAGAACAGCTAAAATAAAAAACACAAGAAACAACAAGTGTTGGTGAGGATGTGGAGAAACAGGAACCCTCATGCACTGTTGGTGGGAATGCAAATTGGTGCAGCCACTCCAGTGGCTCCAGCCACTCCAGTATGGAGTCTCCTGAAAAAGTTGAGAATAGAACTACCATATGATCCAGTAATCGCACTACTGGGTATTTGCCCCCAATATACAAAAACACTAATTCAAAGGGAGTACATACACCCCTGTGATTATTACAGCATTATTTACCAATAGCCAAATTACAGAAGGAGCCCATATGTTCATCAACTGATGAATGGATAAAGAAGATGTAGTGTATCCATTAATTGATTGATATATAATGTAATATTATTCAGTTATAAAAAAAATGAAATCTTGCCATTTGCAACAACATGAATGGAACTAGAGAGTATAATGCTAAGCAAAATAATTCAAACAAAGAAAGACAAATCAAGAAACACCCTTAAAAAAAAGAAAAAGATTTATTTGAAAGGGAGGGAGCTCAAGGGAGAGGGGCACAGAGAGGGAAAGAGAAACTTAAGTAGACGCTATGTTGAGTGAGGACCCTGAGAAGGGGCTCAATCTCACCACCCTGAGACCATGCCCTGAGCTGAAATCAAGAGTTGGAAGCTTAATCGACTGTGCCACCTAGGCACCACAAGAAATAGACTCTTAACTACTGAGAATAAACTAATGATTACCAAAGGGGAGGTGGGTGAAACAGGAAATAGGGATTAAGGAGTACACTGATGATGAGCATTAAGTAATGGATAGAATTGTACAGAATAGAGTTGTTGAACACCTGAAACTAGTAAAGCACTATATGTTAACTATACTGGAATTAAAAATTTAGAAACCTAATGAAAAGACTTTCCAGCAAGTTATATGAACAGCTAAAAGAATTACAGGTAGTTGCCTTTGGGGATTAGGACTCAGGAGGTGAGGTGTGGGGCTGGGCAAGAAAGCCCAAGAAACACAAAGGTAGTTTTCATAAGGGTAATAGCACAATTTGACATTTTATACAGTTACATGTATTACATTCAAAATATATGTAATTAAATGTACTAGTGAGAAGGAAATAGACACAGCATCGAGAAAGGGAAACAAATATTAGAAATATTAGAATTATTAGAAATATTACTTAGAAATATTAGAAAAAATTAGAAAAAGTACTTAGAAATATTACTCGGCATATGGAACCATCAGCGAAGTTTAGATCCCATTTCTTTTTTTTTTTTTTTTAAAGATTTTGTTTATTTATTTGACAGAGAGAGGTCACAAGTAGACAGAGAGGCAGGCAGAGAGAGAGGGGGAAGCAGGCTCCCTGCTGAGCAGAGAGCCCGATGCGGGGCTCAATCCCAGGACCCTGGGATCATGACCTGAGCCGAAGGCAGAGGCCTTAACCCACTGAGCCACCCAGGCGCCCCTAGATCCCATTTCTAAGATTTTTACTCAGGTTTTCCCTCACCCTGTACACCTGCACTTTGGCTTGAGTAGGAGTGTAAGTTCTGAATGCTCTACTCCCAGAATATGACCAGTAGATACTAATTTGGATTGTGTTTCTTAAGACCTGGGTTTGAGTCTGTTCTGCCACTGATGGCTGGGTGACCTCAGGCATGTCCCTAATCTCTCTGGTCCTCATGTATAAAATTAGGGGTTGGCCAAGATCAGAAGTCACACACTGGCAGCCCAGAAACTAAATCTGGTCCACAGCTACATTAGGCCTACATGGTGTTTTAAAATATTTAAAAATAGAGATATATCTCTATTTTCATTAAAATTCACACAATTCCAGCAACAGTAAACCCTCATTTCTTCCTGGCAACAGCTCACTGGGACTGATAGGACAGGTACTATCCAAGTGGCCATAGGCCCCTTCCTGTCATCACCAGCTGAGCCCCACTATGCATCTGAGCTTGAGATCCTAGGCTAGGTAACTGTTTAGGTCCCTTCCAAGTCTAATATTTCATTCACTCATTTTCTCATTTATTCATTTAATAAACTTTCTTTCATTGGACACTTTCTATATGCTACTATGTTAGACACTGAGGACACAAAGATTAATGAGACAGAGTCCTTGCTCTCAATGACTTTATAATCTAGAGGGGGTGCCTAAAAACATTTGCAACACCATTCAACACTATATTCGTTTAAATATGTATAATTTATGAAACTTTATATAATTTGCCAAAGAGGTCAGTACCATGTACAGCAGGGTCTCAGAGGGTCATTTCACAGGAGAGACCCACGAATCTTCATAGACTAGCTGCTGATTTTGAGGTGGTTCTTGGAATGTTTTAGGAGAACAAAGTAGACAACCCAAGTCTTGAAGCAACCCAAGTTTCAAGCAGTACATGGTCTGTTTCATTCCTAGCAGTGCATAATATTCTACCTGGAAATCCAGAGACACATTGAACCCGTGATGCTAGGAATAAAATATAAAGTAATGGTGTATCAATGCCCTCTACTCAAAGACCATAAGGAAAAAATGGGTTTGTTCATATACTGCAATGAAAGAGAACATGCATCATACTGAACCATGAGGCATCTATCTCAGTAAAAGAAGTTAGAAAGCATTTGTTAAGGGATTTGGACTGGTGTTAAGTGAGAGCTGGAGAAGGGTTCAAGGAAATGAGGCCTGGATTTGCACTCCATGCTATCAGGAAGTAGGGTAACACTTTGACAGAGTATCTTAATACATCTTATCTACAAGATGAGGAGAATGAAGACAGGCTATAGCTGTTACCGGCAAAGAAGCAGCAGTCACTCCTACTAGCCCAAGAAGGGAATGGTCGATTATGTTTGTGGTTTGAACACTGTTCTCACTTTTGTTTTCATTCAGACATGATTATGAGGAGGTTTTGTTTTGTCTAGATCCATCATGGTCACAGAGTGGCCTTGTGTGGTGCTGGTACTCTGTGAAATTGCTTATGTTCAACAGAAGAATACCAAAGCCTAGCTGTGAGTGCCTGGCCAGCTCCTGACGCCAGTGGCAGCTTTTCTTTTTCTCAGGGGTTAAAAATCTCGCAATTTCTAATTCTCTGTTCGAATTAACATTCAGTTTAAGCAGTCTTCTTCATCCAATGCTGACAGACTATGTTTAGCAGCTCTATATTGCACCTCTTCTTGGAAATATTACTAGTCAGTGTCAGACCAGGACTTCTTGACCTGGGGTCATGCAGCTATATCTCCCCAGACCTCTTCTGCCCATTTTTATGGATGGAGACAAACAAGTTCTTTTTGCATAAACACAGAGATGCCTTCTTGTTACTAACCCCCTTAAAAGCATTTTTCATCCAAAAGAACATTCACAGTTAATATCAATCCATGAACTCAAGGCTCTCAGAGATGGAGATGACCAACAAGCCTCCTCAGCATCACTTTTCCCTGAGTCCAGTCCATCTTTTCTGTCAACAGAATCACTGTCTGAAAATATATGTTCTAAGTAGTCTCTGCCAATTTCCTCCCTTCTTCCCCTTAAATGAAAAGCTAACTCCTTATCACAAAACCTAAGGTCAGGGGCATCTGGGTGGTTCAGTCATTAAGTGTCTGCCTTCGGCTCAAGTCATGATTCCAGGGTCCTGGGATTGAGCCCTGCATTGAGCCCCACATTGGGCTCCCTGTTCAGTGGGAGGCCTGCTTTTCCCTCTCCCACTCCCCCTGTTTGTATTCCTTCTCTCACTGTGTCTCTCTCTGTCAAATAAATAAAAATCTTAAAAAAAAATACCTAATGTCCTTCACGACCCCAGTCCCAGCCTATACTCTGCAGTCTTATCTCCCAGCAGACTATTCACTGCCCCCCCGCCAAGAACTTCCCCAGCTGGATGCCACAGCTCCAGTCTTTCCTCTGCTTTGCCTTGCTCAGAATTCATTTTTGACTTAGTAACTTCCTCTCTTCTACTGTATTTTTCTTTTAAGATTTTATGTATTTGAGAGAGAACACAAGCAGGGGGAGGGGCAGAGGGAGAGGAAGAAGCAGACTCCCTGCTGAGGAGGGAGCCCCTCCAGGGGCTCAATCCCAGGACCCCGGGATTAGGACCTGAGCCGAAGGCAGATATCCAATCAACTGAGCCACCCAGGCACCCTGTACTTATTTTTCCACATATCTAGAACTGCATGTGTTTTGTTGGGCTATGGTTTTGATCTCTTTCTTTTATGGAAAGTACTACGTCTTAACATCCCCAGTGCTTGGCACATAGTATTTGCTCCAAGAATGTATAAAAGAAAACCTCTGTGTGCATACACATACATACACACACACAGTCCCTTTTACCTCATTCCACAGTGGTAACCCTCAGACTGTGTTAAAACACAGTCGATGAAAACATCACTCACTCTCCAAGTAGCCCATTTTAACTTTCAACAGTTCTGTTAGAAAGTTCTTCCTTTTTTTTTTTATAAATTTTTTAATTTTTTATAAACATATAAAGTATTTTTATCCCCAGGGGTACATGTCTGTGAATCGCCAGGTTTACACACTTCACAGCACTAACCATAGCACATACCCTCCCCAATGTCCATTACCCCACCCCCCTTTCCCTCCCTCCCCCCCTCCCCCCAGCAACCCTCAGTTACAAGTCAGGAAATGACAGATGCTGGCGAGGATGCGGAGAAAGGGGAACCCTACTACACTGTTGGTGGGAATGCAAGTTGGTGCAACCACTCTGGAAAACAGCGTGGAGGTTCCTCAAAAAGTTGAAAATAGAACTACCCTATGACCCAGCAATTGCACTACTGGGTATTTACCCTAAAGATACAAACGTAGTGATCCGAAGGGGCACGTGCACCCGAATGTTTATAGCAGCAATGTCGACAACAGCCAAACTATGGAAAGAGCCTAGATGTCCATCAACAGATGAATGGATAAAGAAGATGTGGTATATATACACAATGGAATACTATGCAGCCATCAATAGAAAGTTCTTCCTTATACTGGTCTCAGATTTGTCTCTCTCTCAAATGAATTCTCTCTTTCAGGCATTTGAAGTCAGCACTTAGGTCCTTCCTATCTTCTCTTTCCTGGGAAAATACTATGGTTTTCACTATCCTGGTCTTTCCTCTGACACATTCCAGTTTGTCTACAACCCTCTTAAAACTCCAAGCAAGTAACTGGACAGAATTTTCCAGATGTGGTCTGAGTATCATTTCAGAGTAATGGAGAACCATCAGCTCCCTCCTTCTGGCCTAAGATCCCATTAGATTACTTGGCCCCATTGTCAATGAGTTTACAGGCAATTCAAACCCTTTGTCTTTTGGGATTTTTATCTGTTTTGTAAGTGCTGCAGCTAATTCATGCCTCTCTCATCTTAACTAGCACATTGATTTTTTTGGACCCATGGGTAGAAACTTGCATCCATCCCAGTTTCCTTTCATCTTGTTATATGTTTAGCCCATTATCTTATCCTTGGCAAGCACTTGTTGGATCCCAGCTCTCTTTCTGATGGCATCATCAGATGGTTGATCATGCTCTCTACCACCTTCCGTGCTCTCTACCACCTTCCAAATTAATATAAACACAAATAGGACTGGGTTACTGTCAGAGTCCCCATGGCTAAATAGCCCTCACTGCCTTTTCTCTCTCTTTATTTTTTTTTAAGATTTTATTTATTTATTTATTTATTTATTTGATAGAGACACAGCAAGAGAGGGAACACAAGCAGGGGGAGTGGGTAAGGGAGAAGCAGGCTTTCCACCGAGCAGGGAGCCTGACACAGGGCTCAATCCCAGGACTGCAGGATCATGACCTGAGCTGAAGACAGACACTTAATGACTGAGCCACCCAGGGGCCCCATCCCTCTTTATTTTTTCTCTTTTAAACTCTTTCCTCTCTGTCTTGTTCCAAAAATATGCAAATCAGCTCCCTAAGACTTACTTAATACTAGAAACTCCTTCCAAATGACATGTATCCAAATCAGCACCCCTTCAAGACAGTCATTCGACAAGTTACCAATCCACCAAATTGTCCTGGCATCACACCCACTGTTTTCTCTTACACCCAAAGGATACAGTAAGAGACAATCCTTCCTTACTTCCAGGTTTATTAGACCTATCATATTTCTCTCTAGAAAGAAATGTTTTGTTGGTTGTGACTTGTCATGGAGACCTAGAGGCCAGTTTCTTCTTTTAGGAGCTCACAATCTATCCCTTCAGTGCTCTGTTGTAGATTCTCCTTTGGAACAGATAAGGTATCCTCTCTTTTGACAATCTCAATGACATTACACTTTATCTGTTTTCCAAAACGGAGAAAATACTGGTATCTGTGGAATACCTATACATAGTAGCTCCACAGTGGCATTTTCTTAAGGTTTTTGTTTTGTTTCTAAAAAAGAAGTCCAGGGATACCTGGATGGCTCAGTTCATTAAGCATCAGACTCTTGATTTAGGTTCAGTTCATGATCTCAGGGTCATGGGATCAGGCTGCGTGGGGCTTCATGCTCAGCAGGGACTCTGCTTCTCTCTCTACCTGTCCCTCTGCCCCTCCTCCGGCTTCCATGCACAAAATAAATAAATAAGTCTAAATAAATAAATAAATAAATAAAAAGGAAGTCCAATTTCAACTAGAAACTTCATTAATTTAAGGTACCTCATGGAGAGCACACCAAGTGCAGACAACACATTGAATACAATTTAGTGAAGATCTCAAGTTCTCTAAACCTGAGTTTAGAGTTGTGTTGGGGTTTCACTTCTTCCCTCCTATTATAACGTAGAGCTCTGAGGAGTTTACTGAGTACTTTGGTGACAGAGACAGTCTAGTTCAGGGAGTAAGGCCAAGGCCTGAGAACCATAAGTGATCCTAATCAATGATCTTAAGGCAGCCTTTCCATCAGTGGATTATACTTCAGGACATTTAGAATTGAGCCTAAAGATCCTAATCCAACCCAAACTAATACCACTATATAAAATAACTGGAAAGGAATTAACTAAGGGACTTTGACACTCCTCTTCCACTTCAAAAGGTTGGGTTGCTCTCTTCTGGGGAAAAAAAAAGCCAAAAATGTCAACCTTAACAGGACAGGTTCAGACTATACTGAAACTGGAAAGCTCCTAGTAGAGCTTTATGTTTAGCAAAAAGACCTAAAGCACTTCTTTCAAAGTCAGTTCAGTTATCATTTCCCATATGCAATCTTTCCAGGACTCTCCCCAGGCTGGGTGGGGCCCCATGGCATCCTGGGCATATCTCTGCCACTGCCCTTATTACAGTATTTTGAAATGTCTTTTTACATTTTGGTGTGCCTACACTCTACATTGATTGTTTTCAAAGGGCAGGGATTATCTTATTTATCCTGGTGCTCCTAGTGCCTGGCACTGTGCCTGGAATGGAGCAGGAGTTCAGCAAATATTTACTAATCTTAATGAAGCAATTTCTCAAGCCTTTTAAGTTCATGATGTCCACTGTACATTTTGTTCAAATCCCCCTCTCCCTTAATTTTAAAAGGCCATATGAAATTTAATACATTATTTCAGATTCATGAACACTTTGCTCATTACATTAGTCTTGTTAAAGGAGTCCATTATTTCAGAAATCCTGCTAGAAGAGAGCTCTTTGTCACTGTAGGAAGTTTTCCATGGATTGCTGGAGCTTGAGAGGACAGGGGACACCCCATACCTTCTGCTTTCTGTGGATTCCAGAATGTTAATGAGGAGTGAATACTGTAGACATCATCTTGTCAAGTGCCTCAGTTTGAGGACAAGAAATCCAAGCTTAAAGAGGCAAAAGGAATTTTCCTTGAACACATAGTAAGTAGCACAGACAGGACTAGAACCCCAGTCCTGTGACCCTCATGCTCTTCCCATGATTTCCCCTCCCCCACCTCATGAAATCGGCTCATGGGACCTTTGACTTCTCCATCCCTTTCAGGCTGTAGGCTGTGTTTCCCTGCTTAAGCCAGCAGCGAAGTACCCAGAAGCAGGGTAGGGCTGGGACAGGCCTCCTACTGAGGAGCAGCCTATACTGGTCATACAAGGGTGTGGGGCCTAAAGTACAAAGAAGAGGGTTCAGCTGCCCTGGCAGTCACTAGTTCACAACATGTGGTAACCGTGGCTCCTAAGGAGTCTTGTCATCAACCTTGTGAAGATGACTTATTATTCTTCCACATATGGATGAGGAAACAGAGGCTCAGACGTGGCATGTGGGAGCAGTCCTTTGTCAAAAGCAGAAAGGCACTGATTTGCTGTTTTAAGGTAACAGGTAGGATGCGGCTCTGATGGCCTGGAAGGGGTTGGGGTAAATGCTGCTCCAGGAAGCCCTCTTTAGGACACACATGTTAAGAATCCACAGCCAC
>PISX010001733.1:29323-51823 GCA_004024625.1 Mellivora capensis | reverse complement strand
AAAATGAACACAGGAGCAACCCCAGGGCCCTCTTGGGGTCATGCCAAGCACAGACTCTACTTTAGAAAACAGCCTTTCTCAGCAGGAAGATGTAGGTCTGACTATTACTGAAAATAAAAAACTCATGTCAATACTAGAAAGGGCCCTCTTACCTCCATCTACTTGCACAGTTCTATAGGGTTGAGAGCTGGGGCCAAAATTTGGCAAACATCAGTCATTTGGATAATAGCCATTTATGGTTACTACCTCACATGGGCTAGAGGCAGTGTGATCTAGTGGTCTGTGCCATGGATCAGTCCGAGGTCTATACCTACTAACTTCTGACAGAGTTCTCTAACTTCTTGTTACTGATCTGCCTTATAGCAATCGAGGGAGCCCAAACAATAAATCCACTCAGAAGAATTATTTTAACAGAAAGCAGAGCTTTTAGGAGCTACTCCAGTGGATAATTTCTCATAGTCCTGGGGTGCTCTCCTAATCAAGCAAGGATAAGGCTTGACTCTCACCACATTAGCTACGGTACATGTGGAAATACAACTAACTAGCTAGGTCCTAAACTGTATGTGAGACTATAACAGTAGTAAAGGTTGTATTCTTTTTTTAAATTTTAAGAAAGAGCCCTTTTCTCAAAAAATTAAAAATAGAATTAGCATATGATCTAGCAACCCAACTTCTGTGTATATGCAAAAGAACTGAAAGCAGAGTCTTTTTTTTTTTTTAAAGATTGTATTTATTTATTTGACAGACCGAGATCACAAGTAGGCAGAGAGGCAGGCAGAGAGAGAGGAAGGGAAGCAGGTTCCCTGCTGAGCAGAGAGCCTGATGCAGGGCTTGATCCCAGGACCCCAGGATCATGACCTGAGCCAAAGGCAGAGGCTCTAACCCACTGAGCAACCCAGGCGCGCCTGAAAGCACAGTCGTGAAGGGATATTTACACACCCATGTCCACAGTGGCATTATTCACAATAGCCAAGAGGTAGAAGTGACCCAGGTATTCATCAGCAAATGAAAGGCTAAGCAAAATGTGGTATATACATATAATAAAATATTATTTAGCCTTGGGGCGCCTGGGTGGCTCAGTTGTTAAGCATCTGCCTTCGGCTCAGGTCATGATCCTAGAGTCATGGGATCAAGCCCCGCATCAGGCTCCCTCCTCAGTGGGAAGTCTGCTTCTCCCTTGCCTACTCCCCCTGCTTTGTGTTAGCTCTCTCACTATGTCTCTCTCTGTCAAATAAGTAAATAAAATCTTAAAAAATATTATTTAGCCTTAAAAAGGAAGGAAATTATGACACATGCTATAACATGGATGAACTTTGAGGTTCATTATGCTAAGTGAAATGAGCCAGTCACAAAAAGACAAATACTATATGATACCACTTACATATGGCACCTAGAGTAATCACATCCATATAAGGAGAAAGAAAGGGTGGTTGCCAGGTGCTGGGAGGAAGAAGCAATGGGGAACTGTTTAATGAGTACAGACTTTCAGTTTTGCAAATGAGAAAGTTCTGGTACAACAGTGTTAATATACTTAACACTACACTTAAAATGTAAGATAGTAAGTATTTTACAATGAGAAAAAAACAAAAAGAAAGAAGTCAAGAAGCCCGTCTTTCTCCCTTTGCCTCTTTCCCCCCCCTTTTCTTTCTTTCTCTTCCTTCCTTCTCTTTTCCCTTCCTTTCTTCCTTTCTTCCCTCTTTCTTTTTTTCCCCTACTTCCTTCCTTTTCTTTCTTTTTTTTTTCTTATCACCTCATAAACCACGAGTACAATCTTGTGGAATATGAAAGTGATCATCCTCCTTCACTCCCCTCCAGAGACATAACTACTTTGCCACATGATACACATTATACACATCTTCCCAGCTCCTTATCTGTAGATTTTCGTATATACGCATTCATGTGCACATAAACATATATGTATATATTACACACATTCTTACATACTTCATTGAATATCTCTATATTTATATATATGGATATTCAATTTAAATGGCACTCAACTTTACCTATTGCTCTGGGCTGGCTTTTTTTGCTTGAAGACTTTTAAGGTGGATTCTACCCTACAGATTTCTTTAGGATAAGAGGTTGCCTTAACCTGACTCTCTTGCCCCCACCATGCCTGCACATCCTGGAGCAGAGTACACCAATAATTTCTGAAGGTGCCTTCTGGTTCCAGAGGTAGAAAGAACACAATGGTTCAACCACCAGACCTTTCATGGCTGAGCTGCAACTTCCAAGTCTATGCACTCAGCAGCATGGCACCGCCTGCTGCCAGAACCAGATAATTGGCAGCAAAAGTGTTTTCTGTTGAAAGCTACCCATTTCCATCAGAGCAGTGGGCTCCAGAACAAAACACTGTCTACTACCACACAGGGTGGTAGAGATGGGGAAATGGTAATCAGAGAAAGGGAGCAACTGGGAGGCAAAGGGCAAGTATTATCTGGGAAGAATTATCAGACAGGCTTTATCACCTTTATAAAATATGAACAACTGTATTGATCTGAGAATAAACCCTCACCCTTTTAGCCTTTTCTAAATTGAGATGATAGCACTATTATGCATTAAAAGATGTTATCAGTCCCAAAGAGCAAGTATGGTCTTACACCAACTAATATCTGCTAAAATGTACCTGACTGCATTGGAAATGTTGCAGCAGATTGGTATAGCCGGGAATAATGAACCGCTGCACCCCATTGAAATGTAATTACACAGCCCTCTTGTTCTTAAACCTATAAGGTGAAAGAAAGATGAATAGTGAAAGTAAAAACCGCTGACCCTTCAAAGTTTAATTTACGTTATGCATTCGCTCGCCCTTCTGATAGGTTTTAGAAAGGTCATAATTTAGGGTATTTTGCAGTTGATAAATGATCTGTATGTTTGTGTTCACACGCACCGATTGATTTGTTATAGCCAAAATATTGTTTCTATAACAACCCAAGGGCCCTTAACTAGACAAACGGCGAACCAGAATCCAAGGGGAGGCACAGAGAAATCTGGGCCTGCCCAGAAAGGGCTGGCCTTTGCCCAGGGACTCCAGGATGATGGAGTGGAGGGTGTGGGTGAGGATGCAGGGGAGAAATTGTGGGAGGAGGAGGTGGTGGCCAGAGCAGATGGAGCAGCGGCCTTGGCTCTTGGCAGCCCGTGGCCCTGGTCTCTTCAACCCTCTCCACCCAGCGTGGGTGGCTTCCATTACAGTCGAAGCAAGTCTCGTCAAGACTTTCAAGTTGAGCTCCCTTTGGTGCAGAGTAAGCCAGCGGGGTTGTTAGGGCAATTTTCCCACCTTTCCAGCCTTGGAAAAGCCTCCTGTTTCCGGGCACAGTTGATGCATTATGCATCAGGGCTGCCTGCAACTGACAGCCCCTCAGCCAACGTCGACTTGAAAAGCAATGGTGCTAATCAAAGCCGACACATTTGAATGTCCAGACACACACACAGAGAAATTTACTAATCAAAAAGTGTATTTCCTAGGGCTGTCTCCAGAGAAATCCGCGGGAAGAAATTGGAATAATTTATTAGCTTACAAGTTTTCGTTGACAGTTAGCCCAAAGCTATTTATCTCTGTAATAGAGAACGTCTCCAATGTGGCAAAATTGACCAAATCAAACAGCTTTGATCAGAAAATGAATCTGGCAAGCCTGCCTGTCGGAGGGTCCCAGGAGAATGGGGGGAAACAAACAAAAAGATTTAACAAGTGGTCAATAGGAGAAAGAGAGCAAGAGAAAAGGATTTGGGAGAAGAAAAGAGCCAGGGAGAAGGAGGCAGAAAAAGAATTTTGCAAAGCCACAGCCCCAGCTCTGGAATGAATTGTTGAAGAAATAAATGATGTTTCACATCATAACATTTAACATGGTGCTTGTGCATTATCTGAGCCCTGCTGCCCAAACTGAGATGTGATTTTCATAATAACAAGATGATGACAAACTGCAGAGGGAAGGGGCTTGTTGCTGGTGGTGGCAGTGAGGAAATAAGCACAGGAAGCCCAGAGCAACAGCTCTGGTTCCGATGGCCCCAAGATCAGCATTCACCCATTCCTAGAGGATACCAATGATGCTGATTCTAACCTGTCTGCCTTAGGGAACACAAGGTGCTTGCCCATAAAGTACAAGTTGGACTCAAGCATGAGTCCAAAGTAGGATCCACCTGCATTTTCTCTCCTTTTCCTTGTATTGTCCATGCAGGGGCACATGGTGGTGGGAGAGACCCATGCGATGGGAGAGTCTATCACTGCTTTCTACTTCAATCTCTTCTTCCAAAAAGTATACACATTGTGATGAGGGGAAAGCACCAAATACAGCTTTCAAGCCCAGTGGTAGATGGTTGAATAAGATATTGTGAACTAGGGGAAAACCCTCAAATTATTGCAGCATTACTCTACATATGAAAGTGTGCCTTTCCATCATACAGGCCAACAAACAACTACCTTCCAATCCCAGATACCTTCTGTTACAAGCAACATTCCACTGTCAACATTAATGTGCATCTATTGACAAGGGTGTTGCTGTATTCAAAAGTCCAGTGACTGGAAGGTCACTCTAGCAGTCAATATATTTGTATCCAACATAAGCTTAAAAACCACCAATACCACCACTCACTTTATTCTAGAGAAGAGCTTTGTATAAGGTCTTCATGTTGAAATACATTAGAAAATCATGGTGAAAAACTGGCAAAAGTATTCGTTAATAAGGAGAAATGGTAAAGCATGGAGAAATGTTTCTGTCACAGGACCTTCTGGGTTAGAACGGCTTAATGAAGACATCGTTTGAAGAATACTCGAGAGGCTCAAGTTGATTTGAAAAGGAGCACCAGTTCAGAAGTCCAAAAACCTTGCTGAGACCCCCAGTCTTGAGGATGCACTTCCTACTCTATGTAAACCATGTGCTTGGCCTGGGTGATTATTACCTGCATAGCAGCTGTTCTTGGGGGGATCAGGAGACGTGATTACTAGAAAGGACTTAGTAAAATAAATAATTCAAGTCCTACACGAATTCAAGAGTTATCACCACTGTTTTGTCATGGGGGAAGGAGGATGTTCAGCAATATGCTTGATCAGCCAAACTCAACTTAAATAAGAAAGATCCATCAGGAAACCAAACTACACACTCTGAGACTGCTCCCCCCACCACGATTCTGGGTGTTTCCTTTAGTAAAAAGCATCATGTCTTTTTTCCTCTTCTTCCAGAAAACTGAGTCACAACCTCGCAAGGAGGGCCTGGCCAAATAACTGGTACTTCTAGGGACTTTTCCCCTTTGGGCTATGTGCCCTTCCTTAGACATTTGGGGAAAAGATACAGTTGGCTTTAAATCCTTTTCGACTCCCAATTCAGGTTTAAGTCCCCATGTCTGATCCATATGTCTGTGTATTTTTGGAGCTATAACCCCTGGCTAATTGAGTGCTAGTGGTGGATCAGCAATTTTGCTTGATCAACCAAGTCCAACTTAATCTGTTCTATAAAAGGACTTAGTGGACAGTGTCTGAAAGTGAAAGTATTTCTAAACCATTCAAACAAAGACAATCAACTTGGTTTTGTAGATATTTTAGAGGGGCGTGAGGGAAATAACATTTTGGCCAGTCCTGGATTTGTTTCCATGATAGCAAATAAGGCAGCTTAACTTTATTGGACTAAGATTTGCAGGACACTGGGTGGGATAATGGGATAGTCTGGGTTTTGGATCAGGTCCTCCAGTGAATGCACCAAAATTGTCTCTTATTTACAAAAAGTGCATTTTAATATACATCTTGATGTTGTCACAGCCACACACCATGGATCTGCCCAGGGTTTCATAACAGCATTCCTTAGAGCTGCTCTCCAAAGTGATCATATCTCTGATGCAAGTTTTATGCTCTTCCTGGGGGCAGGACTGGCACAATCCCTTCTGCTACATCTACAAGCCCCTTTGCCTTAGTCTCTTGGCATCCACACATCTTACTTGGTTGGGACTTCGGCAATGTTGGTGTGTGCTCTTCTCTCTGGCAATACAGAACAGTAAAGATGTTCTGTTCAATGGTGTTGCTGTGTGATGTACTGGGAACATGCCAGGAGGCTCCTCCCAAGAATTAGGTCTAAAATGGGTTGAACAGGCCCAAGATTTCTCCTAGCCAGATTTTTGCTTCTGCCTTCAAGTGTTCTGACATGTATAAAAGCCACTGGCTTTCCAAGTTAGGAGACCTTTTAAATGATTCCTAGTATGAACTAAAAATTTTCTTTCTTGTATAATTGATACAGTGTCTAGTATTGGAGGCCCAGAATGAAGGCTTTAAGGGTTAATGAGAAAAAGACTTCTGCCCTACTTCTCAAGATACTCCTGAAACACTGGCCATGTAATTCTGTCAAATCTTTACTGAAGCTGGAAACAAAGAGAACAAGTAACCAAACACTTAAATTAACAGTGCAGGAATTTACATCTTGAATCCTGAGGTTCTGGAAATGATTTTTTTTTCTTGAAAACTGCCCTATTGTTACCTGTTATTTAGTATATAAAGTTAGAAGAAAGGAAGGGGGTAAGAAGGTAAGGAAAGTTGGAGTGGGAGAGAGCTAGACAATAATTTGGGGAGCTGTTTTCTTTAGAAAACCCTATGTGACTTTTTAAAAATAATTAAACAATTTTTCCCCATAAATCCATCCAACGTCTAATTAGGTTAAGATTGAAATTTGTGAGGGGCTGGCTGGCCCAGTGGTAGAGCATGCAACCCTTGATCTTGGTGTTGTATGTTCAAGTCCCATGTTGGATGCAGAGATTACTTAAAAAGTAAAATCTTTAAAAAAAGATTAGACATCGTCAGAGGCATTTTCTTCTGCTTAAAACTGAAGTGGAACTGAACTGAATTCTCAGAATCCTGATATCTTCCACAAACCTTGCTTGTTTTTTTTTTCTTTAAGCAAGATGAGATATTTATATTTACATATGTATTCCACCAAGACTTCGACTAGATTCCAGATGTTCAGATTTCTTTTGACCTTAAAAATTGTACTTCAAAGCCATACAATAAAATAAAATAAAAGTGGCCCATATTAGCTTTAATTATACAGCTATGTAGTCGGTAAGAAATGAATTTATATGGCTAAGAATCTCATGAAAAAAAGAAGATACCCATTCTAAAGCTTGGCATGAATGAGCACTCAGATACCACAGGAAAATTTACTTCTGTATTTTTAATGAGGCTAATAGGCTCTCCTAAACATGATGGGAATAATTCCCATAAATAGTGATTCTATTTCAAGGGTTCACCATACGAAAAGCTAGATACAGACTCTTCTTGAATCAAGGAATTTTTGCTAGATAATTCAGTTTTATAGTTCAGCTCATCAATTACCATGTTCTGGAAAAAAGAAGTCTACCCCCAAACCTTGCTGATTAGACTCCCAATGAAACACTTTTTAAGAGCCTGGTTCATAGAGAGAATCTTCCAGTTACTTCCATTTTCCTAACCAGGAAACATATTTTAATGTGCCAGTTCTGTTTAATCCCTGCCACCCTCCTCCTTTTCAACACCTTATTTTTTATTTTAACAGTTGTGTGTATCCAGTAGGAATTGAGAAAGCGAGAAAGTCTACTCTAATGCTTTCTTTAATCTGTTAAGAGTTCCTGGATTTTTAAAAAAGATTATTTATTTATTTATTTGACAGAGAGAGAGAGAGAGAGATCACAAGTAGGCAGAGAGGCAGGCAGAGAGGCAGGCAGAGAGAGGGAGGGAGGCAGGCTCCCTGTTGAGCAGAGAGCTTGATGCAGGTCTCCATCCCAGGACCCTGGGATCATGACCTGAGCTGAAGCAGAGGCTTAACCCACTGAGCCACCCAGGTGCCCCAAGAGTTCCTGGACTTTAAAGAAACGTAACTGTTCATGCCTCAGGCCCCATGAGATTCTATGTAACACAATTCCTTTAAAGATGCCCAAGGGGTTGAGAAAAGACTGGACAGGAGTTTTAGGGGTTTTCTTTCTTTTTGTCCATGGACAGGTTCTACGCATAGAATCACACAACAAACATTCTTTTTACCAACAAACATTTTTGAGCTGTACTATGATCTACCTCAGACAAGTGTTATTCACAACAATCCAACAAGGCTCAAATTGTCATCCCTACTTTACAGATGAAGAATCTGAAGCTCAGGAGGATTCAGTGATATAACCAGAGCTACACCACTGCCCTGAGATAGGTGTGATGGGAACCCAGATCTTTCTGACCTTAAGTGAACAAAAAAGGGGTCCTAGTTTGTTCTTTAATGAGAGATGTAGCTTTGCCATGATCACAAACACTATGCTGAACCTTGGTCCATCCTGTCCTGGTATACCAGTAATAGTCAGAATAGGTTGGTCATGCTTATACTGCATATCTGAAGGAGACCAGCTAGGAGGCTCTGTATCCCATAGTCACCCAGAGACTCAAACTGACAGAGGCTCTATCATTTTATTAAGTCAGTGTCTCAATACAATGCTTCAGGATTCACTACAGCAAGGGCAGAGTGCGTGGAAAGTTACAACATGGCTCTTAAATGCTATTGACTAGAAGTGACAAAAATTCATTCACATTTTGTTGGATAAACAAGTCATACTGCAATACCTAAATTCAGGCCAATCTTCCCATATGCCTGAAAGAAGAGAATCAGAAATTTTAGTGAACTTCGGTAATGTCTACAACAGTACAATAAGGAGCACTGGGCTGAATCACAGGTCCTTCATCCTAGTACTAGTTCTGCCACTCGATAAGCTCTATGACTTTGTCCATGTTCTTAACCCCACTGGCCCTCCACATCCTTCTGTGTAAATGAGGGTTTGGTATAGACGGTCACCTCTTTGATTCTGTGCCAGAACAATTCTATTACTTTTCCTTAATCTAAAGCCCTTGCACTTGGGAGCAGGTCGGTAGGTCATCTCCAAATAGAGCATACAGTTCAGGGAAGATTCGACAGGGTATTGTAGAAATGGACTTATTTGTGCCCACAATAGGGAAGCTAGCTACAGTCAGTCAGTTCTTAAGAGTTTTAAGACAGGCCACACAAGCTTGATAAATGTGTCAAGGATTCCATGTGACAAAATGTACTTTATTAAATCACTTTGACAAAGGCATTTTGGTTTTAACTGCTATAACAGCAGTTAAAATGGGCTCCACATATAGGTGTTACTCATTTTATATCATAGTTGCATCCCTAAAAAAAGGTGGTGTATAAATTACATTTAAAATATATAGAATCACTGCTTGAGTTTATGGAAAAACATATGTCAAAGAAACCTAATGACAAAAGTCTTTGAGAAAGAGTGAAAAGATCACATTGAGTTTTACTTTTTTGGTGAAATGTTCCTTGATAACACCTTCTGTTTCTGGCACAGTGTACCAAGTACAAAGATGGCTATTCATCTGTGACTCACCTCCGTTTTCATAAAATAGTAATGATGCCTTACATTGGTATAGCACCTTCCAGTTATAAAGCCTTACATTTACCTTGGACAGGAGTAGAAAGAGCATCCCATTAAGTGCCCTTCTTAATGCCCATGACCCAGTTACCCCATCCCTTCCACCCATTTCCCCTCCATCAACCCTCAGTTTGTTCCCTAGAGTTAAGAGTCTCTTATGGTTTGTCTCCCTCTCTGTTTTTGCCTTACTTTTCCTTCCCTTCCCCTATATTCATCTGTTTTGTTTCTTAAATTCCACATATGAGTGAAATCATTTATTTGTCTTTCTCTGACTGACTTATTTCACTTCACATAATACCCTCTAGTTCTATCCATGTCATTGCAAAGGGCAAGATTTCATTCTTTTTGATGGTCGAGTAATAGTCCACTATACTACACACACACACACACACACACACACACACACACACACCCCACATCTTTATTCATCTATCAACGGACCATAGTTTGGCTGTTGTGGACACTGCTGCTATAAACACTGGGGTGTAGGTGCCCCTTTGGATCACTACATTTGCATCCATTGGATAAATATTTTAATAGTGCAATTGTTGGGTCATATGGTAATCTATTTTTAATTAGTTGAGGAACCTCCATACTGTCTTCCAGAGTAACTGCACCAGTTTGCATTCCCACCAACAGTGTTAGAGGGTCCCCCTTTCTCCACATCCTCACCAACGTCTGTTGTTTCCTAACTTGTTAATGTTAGCCATTCTGACTGGTGTGAGGTGGTTTCTCTTTTGGTTCTGATTTGTATTTCCCTGATGCTGAGTGATCGTGAACATTTTTTCATGTGTCTGTTGGCCATTTGTATGTCTTCTTTGCAGAAATGTCTCTTCATGTCTTCTGCCCATTTCTTGACTGGATTTTTTGTTTTTTTGGGTGTTGAGTTTGATAAGTTCTTTATAGAATTTTGGATTGACTAGTTTGCATTCTTTAACAGATACAGACAAGCACCTAGTAGGTGGCAGGCACAGACCTACAATCCAGGTTATATAGAGGAACAGGCATAATCCTTAACCTCATGGAACTTATGGGGAGATAAGACTGTCAACAATTAAATGCACAAAATATTTATAATTATAAATTATAATAAATGAAGGAAAAGAACACGTGCCTAAGAAAGAGCATAATTGGGGGCAATTTAGATAAGGAAGTAGAGGAAAGAAAGCCTCTATGAAGAGCTGATAATTACACTGAGACCTGAGAAAACGTGACAAAAATCAGTTGGGCAAGAAATGAGTAAACGAGAATTCCAGGCAGAGGTATCAACATTGTGGAAGCCTGAGACAGGGAAGAACTTGGAAGGGAAATGGTGTTAAGGGGCCCCAGCAGAGGGAACTAGGAAAACTCATAAAGGAGATGGAGAATGGGCCAGGACCAAATTCTTACAGGCAGAGCAAGCTGCAACTGAAAAAGTATAAGCAGCAAAATCTTATGATAGGCACTTACATTCTAAAGGATGCCTCTAATTTTAAATAGAAGACCGTGTTCCATTTAAGAATGGATTCAATCAAAAGGGGAAAAAGTAGAAGTGAGGAAAACAGCTGGGAAGTATTGCAGTGGTCCAGGTGAAGGTAAGGGTGGCTTGCACTTCATGGGGAAGTGAAATGGAGGGACATGAATGAAACTGCAATAACTTAAGGACAGAATTGATGGGACATGGTGATGAATCTGATATACACCAAGATGGAGAGAAAGATGACTCTCATGTTTCTGGGAATCTGGGTTGATTTACTAAGATCTGGAAAGGCAGCAGATAGGCAATGGAGATAGGAAGAGTTCAGATCTGGCCATTTTGCCAGATGTCTCTGGCCATTTTGCCCGAGATGCCTCTCAGACATCCAAGAAAAAGAAGTCATTGGATGTATGAGTTTGGAGTTTACATATTTAGGAGTACATATTTTGGAATTTACATATTTAGGAGTATTTAATACCACCTGTGTGGATTTAATACCACAAGTGGTATTAAATCAGCATGCTGGTGGTATCACTTAGGGAGAGAGTATATGAAATGCTAAGAGGAGGCCCAGGATTGGGCCCAGACTTCTGAATTGGTGAAAGAATTGGGGAGAACACTGGAAGAATGAAATGTGACAGAAATAAATAAAGACAAATTGAGACTTAGGAAGGAGGGAGTGGTCTGTTGCACTCTAAGAAGTAAGGTAGGATGAAGCCTGAAAGGTGTTCACCAACTAGGACTACACAGAACTTGTTTATGACACTGACAAGAGTGGAGGATGGAGGGTGAAGCAAGAAGAGAGCCACAGAGCCAAGAATGGGGCATGAGGAAAAGAAACAGCACTCTGAATGCCTCCTGTGAAAAGCTTGGCTCCGAGTGAGAACAGAAAGATAATAGCTTAAGGAGCATGTTGCAGCTACAGGGATCTCTGACTAGTTTGGTTTTGTTTGAGAAATGTTGGAACATATCTGTATGCTGAGGGTAATGATCAAGCAGAGAGTGCAAGAGGAAAGGTGCTGGAGTAGGGAGAGTGCTGATGTCCCAAGGCCACCAGGCACCACGCTCTACTTTCAGCCCCACTTTCTAAGTCTCCTGCCTAGGCCTAGAAGAGGTGATTTCTCCGGTGACCTCTTGCACTGGGGTCCTGTGTAGCTTCTAAATGGCATTCCCCTAGCAGCAGAGAGAAATACAGGCTCCTTCCCACTGTGGAATAAGAAAGGAGAGAAAGATTTAAAAAAGGCAGAAGGGGGAAGAGAGGGAGAAAACAGAAAATGGAGATGGCCAGTCCTGAGACGGCAGTGAAGCTGAGCTCTAGATGACGGGGAGGGCAGGAGCTCTTACTCTTCAGAGGGCTGTCTCTCCTAGCTGAAGCCTAAGACTTGCCCAGACTCAGGAGGCCAGTTGTCAAATCTTGTCTTTCCTTGCAGATCTCAGGGTCCTGTCAGTCCAGAGAAACTTCTGGGGTGGCAGCCACTATCCAAGAGCTGAGAAACCTGACTACCATCACTTTGACCTCACACTCCCCACTGAGGTCTTGAGCCACAGAAGACTATGTGATCACAGTGAGGTATCACAAGACAAAAGTGTTTTCCCTCCCCACCAAATTGGTCATGTTTCCTGTAAGCATGGGGGGAGTGGAAAGGGGGTAGGGGGAAGGCTTGCTCCTGGCATGATTCGTTCACTCTCTGAGGCATGAGATTTGATTACCAGTTTTTTAACATGCATGACAGCAAACGTTAATATTTGCCACAGAATTAGCTAGCCCCCTTTGAAATTCATCTACAATGTTAGGCTCTTTGACCCCTAGAGTGGGGAATGTCACAGGCTAACTTCATGCCACTTAATGCTGCTGCCTCTGCTATAGGATCAAAGCCTTTCTTGAAATATAAGACATACGAACAAAGAAGTTCCTGAATTTGGGGAATAAATATTACACTTCACCAAAGCACCAGTTTACTTTGTGAAATAACTAGCTAGCTATGACTCTTCAGTCTCCTATTCACACCTTCAGTTAGTCTTTTACACATGAAATGTCTTTTTTATTATGATTAGCATACTGGGTCATTGTTTTTAGAAGAATATTAAACATACACACACACACGAACAATCACCAGCTATCACTGGTTATTACACAGATTACCTTACACATCTCTCAACTTTTCCAGACTTACTAGTAGGCCAGAAAGAGATCCCATCTCTTTCAGCCTTTAAGTCTGCTGTCCAAAGGTATGAGCATTTTCTAACTTCCACATGGTGGTGAGCTTGGAGGTGCTATCTGAAACTGGTGGCTGGGGGAGGAGGGATTTGAATTTTAAAAGCAGAAGCGAACCCTTGACTTCCTTCTCTGGAAGTTCAACTGCCCACCTTCACACTGCCTGTTCTAACATTCATCATAGCCTAAAAACCCATTATTCAACATACTATCTTTCCAAGTATTGATAAGGAGTCACTTTTGCAGTATGTGTTCTCTCTGCTCCCCTCCTGGCTCCCTCCTGGAGCATCCCTCCCAGATGGGCCTGTGGTTGTTGTTAGAGCAGCTTTCCTCCTTGTTCAGCTATACCTGGCATAGTTCTTTTGCCTGATCATAAGGCCATTTCAAAATGCTCTCTCTTTATAACATAACCTTTTCCTGCACTGAGGCCTTATCTTTCATTTGCTCTATACAGCACTTGCTACAGTGCATAGTGTAAGCTAGACAATGGTGGCACAGATGAAGTAACAACTGAATGTAATTATCTACTGTGTTATTGCTAATAAGTGGCCTGCCTTCTGAGGGCTTGTTACAAACCAAAATATAGATGAGGATAAAGGACAAAGCTGAGGAAAAGTCAATAGAACCTTCAATGTGAAGACTCAAACTCTGTCTCCATCGACTCATTAGATTTTTGAGTTGCATAACCAGCCAGAACATTCTCTACTTGTCTATAGCCAAGTATCTTGTCAAAACTAGGCAAAAGAATAAAATTAAAAATTAAAAAAGAATTATACCATGATTTCACTCATATGCAGAATTTGGAAAACAAAACAGATGAATGTGTGGGAAGGGGAAAAAAAAGAGGAGAGAGGAGGAGGCAAACCCATAAGAGACTCTTAACTATAGAGAACAATCTGAGGGTTGATTAAGGGGGTGGGGCGGGAGATGGGCTAAAAGGGTGATAGGCATTCAGGAGGGCAATTGTGATGAGCAGTGAGTATTCTGTGTAAGTGATGAATCACTAAATTTTACTCCTGAAACCAATACTACACTATGTTAACTAACTAGAATTTAGGTGAAGATTTGGAAGAAAAAGAAGAGAATAGCTTTTTTTTCCCATGCTGAGTTAAGACACAAACTCAGAAATCACATTCATGTTGAAGATTGTTATATATTTTACCAATACTAAAAAGACATTAAAGTCAATACAGTTTATATAAATGAAATCAGTTACATATATGTATAATGAAAAGAAGCAATTTTGTTATAACCAATTTTTAAAAAATTACACAAAGATATTATCTATGGTTTATGCTGTTTCTGCCATTTTGACTAGTGTTTTTATTTCTTGGCATTTTAGGTTAGTGTTCAAGGTCCATTCTGTTTCTCAGCTTGCAAAATTAATGTCTAAGTACTAACATAACGGAAATCTAATCTTATTTTTTAGGCTGCCTTGCTTCTAATGACTGGAATCAACATATCCAACCATTCATACAACACTTCTCAAATGTCAAAATAATGATGTTTATTTTCTCTAGTAATTGTTGAAGGCTTCCTATGCCAGGCATTGTCCTAAATGCTTTGATATACTGGTTAGTTTTATCCTCATGATAATTCTGTAAGGTAGTAATATTGCCACACATTGTCCAAGGTCATAGTGTGAACTTGCCTCCAGAACATAGGCTCATCTTGATTAATTCCAACACTGCCTCTGTAATGGATCTGGGCTATAGTTGAGGAATGACATCTGAGAAATTACTGGTAACACATGGAGAAAACTGAAATTACATAATCAATTAAAAGACCAAAGAGGTTGTACTTAGAATAGGTATGAGGTCAGATTGGAGATAAGATTCTCCCAACTCTTACCACCCAAGATCTTATGTTCTTAGTAGGTCTGGAAACAATGCACACGTCTCCTCACATGTCCCTAATGTGGTTCTTCAGGACCTTTATAAAAGTTTAGGTAACTCCATGCTCTGGCCATAAGAGTTTGGGCCAGGGGCACCTGGTGGCTCAGTGGGTTAAAGCATCTGCCTTTGGCTCTGGTCATGATCTCAGGGTCCTGGGATCAAGCCCCGCATCGGGCTCCCTGCTCAGTGGGGAGTCTGATTCCTCCCCCCTCTCTCTCTCTTTGCCTACTTGTGATCTCTGTCTGTCAAATAAATAAATAAAATCTTAAAAAAAAAAAGAATTTGAGCCAGAAGTGGGTAGTGTCATGATTTCATTTAGTGAATATTTAACTGCTGAAGTGAGGAGACGGGCAGGGTTGCTGTCAGATGTACTGCTGACATCTGCTCTGCTGGGATTTGGAGCCTGGAAAGGACTATAATTCAGCCAGACCTGAATACAAAGTCTGAAATTTGATTCAAGTTTTTAGCACAATTTCATAAAATAAAGCAAAATAAACAAAAACGTCTCACCTAAGAAAATCTATTAATTTCTTCAAAATTTACTTGTATGCAAAGTATCTTGGAATGGAATATTTATTAATTAAACCAAAAGTTTAATTACCTTTTATTATCTTCTAAGGATATATCTCTTTTACTGACACTGTAAGGTAAATTCACAGCTTCATTATGAGCTCAAAACCAAATTTTGTAGAAGGGGCTTCTGATAATCTATCAAACCCCCTTAAAAGGGCCTTTACAAGGCCCTCTGCTACAACCCCTAACTTTCAACAAATAGGGGTGCAGTGACTTCTTAGAGAATGGTTGTGTGTTGAGGTACCTAGAACCACCGATGGCATTTTTATTTATTAATAATGGTTCCTAATGGGTGAGAGATTCAAAGAAATATGAGTACCTGATCCCTGTCCATAGACAGCTGGTTCAGTAGATGGTAAAACCAGGTAGGCTTTCATTATGTAACTATATAATAATTTCAAGCAATATATATAATTAAGGTGTTTGGTTCTGTCAGGGAATGCAGTGTTAGAGGATGACTTTAATCAAGAGAAGCTACTTAAAGACAGGAGTAGTAATATGTAATTTTAGAATGATTATGCTAAATAAAATTCCTATGTGGTGGCAAGAGAGCTGGATAATTTTACTTCCTAAATTTGGAAAGGATATCTACAGGGTGACCAAGTTTTCAGCAAATCAAGTAAGGGCAAAGGGAATAATTTTCTGTGTGACTCTAGGCAAGCTCATTCCTCTTTCTGGGCCAGTCTTCTTATCTAGAAAAGATGGAGCTAAATTGGAAAATTCTGTGGGTCTCTGCTAGCTCTAACATCCTTAGGTATGACTGTGTCTCCAAGCATAGCAGTAGGAGGAATCTGCGAACTGTGCAGCTTCCGGAAGGATCTGTGCAGCAAGGGAAGGTGTACCATGGCAATCCCCTAGGGGAGGCAAGTGATGAGGTCATTTCCCAGCCAAAGTTCCTGAGATATTTTCATAGTGCTGAGAGCAATCTTTTCTTACTTTGGTAAATCTTCTCTGAAGGGCTTCATCAAACTTCAGGACAGATGGCATCCCTCACTTCTGCTAATTCTGAATCCTAGCAACATCTTTACCCTTTCTCTAACTTTTAAGTTGTTTGATGGAGTTGACTGATTTTCTTTCTAAATTCATATGCTCTCATTTATCTATTTCCCTAGGATCTGTTTCTCTCTCATATTCAGATTGAGTTACTCAATCAATTTTACTATCACCACTCCCCAGTTGATTAAATCCTAAATTTTATCATCAGAGTATTTTCAGGAGATAATATATTATAAAGTTTAAAGTAATTTTTAATTAACATCATAATATGCTCATAATTGCATTTTCCACAAATTTTTTCAAACTTATGAAATCCTGGTTGAAAGCAGAGTTTGAACCCAAACACTCATTACTGGATATTTTCTAAAATACAATGTGATAGACTTCTTAATGTAGTTTATTTTTTCGTAGCTGCTTTTTTTATATGATACTAGGAGAAATAATATTAATATATTTGACATTTTCCAACTATAATCCAAATAATACCATACAAATACAGAATGAGAACGCTCATAATCTCTGTAATAACTTATACTCAATGTATGATATTAAAAAACAAGTTTCTAGAATTAACTAATTAAATTAAATGTCACGTGGATAATGTACAAGTCCCTGTCATGTTAGTTTAGTGTATCAAAACCACAATCCTTATTTGTTTTAAGGATTTTATTTATTTATTTTAAAGATTTTATTTATTGATTTCACAGGCAGAGATCACAAGTAGGCAGAGAGGCAGGTGGGGCGGGGGGAAGCAGTCTCCCTGCTGAGCAGAGAGCCCGATGCGGGGCTTGATCCCAGGACCCTGGGATAATGACCTGAGCCGAAGGCAGAGGCTTTAACCCACTGAGCCACCCAGGCGCCCAAAGATTTTATTTATTTATTTGACAGACAGAGACCACAAGTAGGCAGAGAGGCAGGCAGAGAGAGAGGGAGGAAGCAGGCTCCCTGCCGAGCAGAGAGCCCGAAGTGGGGCCAGATCCCAGGACCCTGAGATCACGACCTGAGCCGAAGGCAGAGGGTCCATCCCACCGAGCCACCCAGGCGCCCCCCACAATCCTTATTTTAAGTACACACAAAAGTCAAGATTACAGTTTCTCGTAACTCACCCTTTCTAGACAGAAAACTTCACTTAGTTATGCATTCGAAGAGCTATTTTCTTCTGAAGATGCTTATGTGGCCTCTGGATAAAGCCTGGGAATATGCCGCAGTGTGGGTTTGCCCAAATCAATTTGGCTCTTGACTGGCCGTAAGGGCCAAATCAATAAGGAAACATCAAGTCAGTCAAAAAACTGCTTTATGTATTTATAAACCAACTTCACTAGTCAAACGGGCTAAAAAACTATCAAATCAGCTCAGGTCTGTGGACAGTCTTCATTTAATCCCAGTAGAAGAGAAACTGCCCATCATTCCCATTCCTTCAAAAGTGAGAGTTTGGCCCAGCAGGAACAACCCTGAGCCTGAGTTTCTCATCTAACACAAAAGCCAATCCTTAAACATCCTAGCAGAAACAGCAAAGGGAAGTGGGAGCATGGCCCCATCTCAGCCAACGCCATCTCAGCCAACACAATTAGGCTGGAGAACCACCAAGGGGCACCTTTTGATTCACCGGAGTGGGTTTCTAAGGGGAGGTGAGGCGCTCTGAATCTTAACATCTTTTGCTTGGTGGATCTTTTCCAAACAAATGCTCTTTTCTCTTGTCCAGTAATAATTCTACAACCATTCTCTGTATTCTTGAACAATCACACCTGTTGACATTTTGTTATCACAAGAAAAGCCCTGAAAGATGAGAAGAGAACTCATTGAATTTATTTGTGCTTTCAGTTATTTCTGAGAGAAAGGTGGTATTGCAGCAAACCATTAAAGCCACATACTGTATTAAAGCTAAAAGTCTGTCACATAAAAGCACCACCTGTAGCTACTCCTTTGAAAGAAAAGTCCTTGGCAAACAATGGCCTGAGTGAGTCAGTTTAATCAGGCAGGAGTCAAGATCACTGAGACATAAATTAAGCATTCATCCTTGAGTAGCAGCCAAGCAGCCAAAGCCCCCATAATCCCAATTAATCCCATTTTGTGCAGTTGTCCTTGGGCCAAGGGCAGAGGGGAAGAGAATTTGCACATGTTGGTTCCGCATCAGCTCTTTACCTTTACAGGGGGTGGGTCTGTAATAAAGCAGGGCACCTATGCAAGTGTTCCTGTTCTGACGTTGTAGCAGTCAGAGCCCTCCCCTGCCGGGCTTCTGAGATCTGTCAGCAAGAACTTAATTCAAGGACACCCTCCACTTTGAGAGAGTTAGATGCTTGGGCTCCTTTAAAAACAGACATGACTCTGTTCCATTTTCCTGTACAGCTGAATTGACTTCCTATCACCAACTCTTGTGGACACATAGAGGGAACGAACACTCTACAGTCCCTCTGGAACTCATTTTTGCCATGTGATACTCTATTCTAGACGAAAAGTTGCCCACCTTCCCAGGGTTGGGAAATTTCTCTCCAGAGAGCAACCATTCTGTCCACAGACAGAAATCAGCTTACTAGGACAGTACTCGTTTCTCTTGCTCCTTATGGAAAGGAAACGCTATCTGCTCTCTGCAAACAAGTTCTCACCTTCACTACAGATTTGTTGTGCTCAGGTCCTCAGGTCCCCTTTCCACTTTATGAGAAGCCAGCCCAAACACCAATTGAATGGAAAGGGCTTTGTGGCGGAGACTGCTAGCTGACTAGACACCAAAAGACCTCCTCCTTTGGACATAACAGCAGGTCCTTGTTTACAGACTACCTTGTAGTTGGGGGAAAGAAAGATGACATATGATTAGTCTATCTCCAGTAGAACACGAGCACAAGTGGTATGGACCACTTCTGGCCTTGGCCGATAAAAACCTCCTACATAATCTTCCATGTTCTTTCCCCCATTCTGGCTAAGATGGAAATACTACACACACACACACACACACACACACTCACTCCCAATCTCTCTCTCTCTCCCCCACTCATATTAACCTTAAAGTCAGGTTTTAAAGATGGGAATGTTATCAGCCTGGATCCAAGTGATTACACAGAGCACAGTCACATATCCCCCTTACCTTATTCAACCTTTATTTTCCAGCCCTATTGTACTATTGGGTGAAAAAGAAATCAATTCCTTTGTGCTGAGCAATTACGTGTTTGGGTCTATCTGTTACCATTACCTAATCTACCCCAATCATCAGCTCCTTGATCTTCTGTAGGTCTCCTTCTCTAGACATAGATCAGGAGAGAGGCAAGAGAGGTCAAGGTGGTCAGGACTCCTCAGTCCAACCAGAATCCTGCAAACCTGAACTTTAGAAGCTCCCTGAACTCTCTGTCCATATCCATCCTTTCCTGTATATGAGCCCTTAAGTTGTCTGAACTCATGATGGGCTGGGCTCTAAGGGTTTTTCTCCATTCAGAAGTACAGGCCTTTCTAGCTCTAGCTCCGCTGATTCATTCGTGACTCAGAACTATGAGTCAAGCCCATTGAAGGTGATGGAGAAGTCAGTTCTAACCTTTTGTGTGAATTGGACCTAGAAGAAATCTGCATGCATTTCATTTCTAGGAAGAAGGAAAAGCACTGAAACTTTTCACTCTAAATAAAATTTAAGAGAATGTCTCTGAACTCTTGTTTTTTTTATTTGAAAGATTATATTTATTTATTTGTCAGAGAGACAGAGAAAAAGAGAGTGCATAAGCAGAGGGAGTGGCAGGCAGAGGGAGAAGCAGGCTCCTTGCTGAGCAGGGAGACTGAGGCAGCCTGAGGTATGAGGCAGGGCTCAATCCCAGGACCCTGGGATCATGACCTTGACAAAAGGCAGCCGATTAACCGACTAAGCCACCCAGGCTCCCCTGTGGGCTCTTGTTTTAACTGCAATGAATCTCTGTCACTTGAAGTCTTTATTTCCTGAAGAATGTCAAGTTTAATTTCCAGAATTTCAGTTAACTGTTTAAAAATGTATTTGAAAAAAAGAAATAAAAACAATGCCTATTTATTTATCTTTGAACCTGCTTTTATTTACATTTTTTTGGAAGAAGAAATAGAAAGTAGCATTAGCATTCTCATGACAATATACTGGGATCAAAAGCCCAGACTTAGGGGACCTAGTTAGCATTAAGAAAAGGACAAATGGGGGCACCTGGCTGGCTCAGTGGGTTAAGGCTCTGCCTTCAGCTCAGGTCATGATCTCCTTGGGATCAAGCCTGCATCAGGTTCTCTGCTCAGCAGGGAGCCTGCTTCCCCTCTATCTCTGCCTGCCTCTCTGCCTACTTGTGATCTCTCTTTCTCTCTGTCAAATAAATAAAAATCTTTAAAAAAAAAAAAAAAACAGGATAGATGGGATATTAAGCACTTTGATTAGTGTTAAGTTTAAAGAAAAATCACCTGTACTTCAAATATATAGGATGGCTTTCCTTGAGAGAAAAAAAATATACTAACTCAATTTGTTTTTTTTTTTAAAGATTTTATTATTTATTTGATAGACAGAGATCACAAGTAGGCAGAGAGGCAGGCAGAGAGAGAGGGGAAAGCAGGCTCCCCGCTGAGCAGGGAGCCCGATGCGGGGCTCGATCCCAGGACCCTGAGACCATGACCTGAGCTGAAAGCAGAGGCTCTAACCCACTGAGCCACCCAGGTGCCCCTACTAACTCAATTTGAAAGGATCAGACTTATTAACAGGCAATATAGAAAAGGTTCAGCTAAGGAAATCATTTGCTCATAAAAATCATTACTTAAGAGGAAAATTTTGTTTTACTCAAACTCAATGATACTCATTTTGTGTTTCTTGATAAGAAGTTACCAAGCAAGGTAAAAAGCTGTATACTGCTGCAGATGTCAGCTCCCCCTAGATAGATAATGCAGTTAAAACTGAGTTTCTACTTATCTCTTAAATTCCTGGTGGGAATGTAAGTCTGGCAACTTCTAAAAAAATTAAACACCATATGACTCAATAATTGTAAACTGGGCATTTATCCCAAAGAAATGAAAACTTATATCCACATAAAAACCTATACATAATTGTTCATTATTAGCTTAATTTGTAATAGCCAAAAGCTAGAAACAACCAAAATGTCCTACAATAGATGAATAAACAACTGGAGTATATCTATATTGTGGAATATTACTGAGCAATAAAAAGAAACCAACTATTTATACATGTAACAACTTGGATGGATTTCAAGGGCATTCTGCTGAGTGAAAAAAAATTAATCTCAAAAGGTCATATAATAAATGATTCCATTTGTGTATCATTCTCAAAATGACAAAATTATAGAGATTAAGAACAGACTAGTGGTTGCCAGGAATTAGGGATTGTCAGGGATGGGGAGGGGAAAGGTCAGTGAAAAAAAGTAAAGTTTCTAATTTTCACTTCACATGGCACACGTAATTTTAAATTCTTAAATATTTCTAACTTTGTGTTTTCCCGTGTGCTGAATATTTTGAAAAGGGATAATCAGTGCCACTTTCAGAATAATGGTAATGCAAAGCATGTTTTCCCATATGAAAGAGGAAGTCAAATGATCTATATGAATCAGAGACTTCAAAAGTAAGGGGGGACAATTTAGGGAGGACATAACACGATCTATTGAGGAGTGGGAAAGAAATATTAGAACACTTATTTCTATTTATTACATATATAATTCATCCAGTTTCTATTTTGGAAATCAAACTATCACTCTTTGCAGATGATATGATACTATATGTGGAAAACCCAAAAGACTCCACTCCAAAACTGCTAGAACTTGTACAGGAGTTTAGTAAAGTGTCAGGATATAAAATCAATGCACAGAAATCAGTTGCATTTCTCTACACCAACAACAAAACAGAAGAAAGAGAAATTAAGGAGTCAATCCCATTTACAATTGCACCCAAAACTATAAGATACCTAGGAATAAACCTAACCAAAGAGGCTAAAAATCTATACTCAGAAAACTATAAAGTACTCATGAAAG
>PISX010001733.1:5672-29223 GCA_004024625.1 Mellivora capensis | reverse complement strand
GATGGAACAAATAATCCTAAAATTTATATGGAACCAGAAAAGACCTCGAATAGCCAAAGGAATATTGAAAAAGAAAGCCAAAGTTGGTGGCATCACGATTCCGGACTTGAAGCTCTATTACAAAGCTGTCATCATCAATACAGTATGGTATTTTGGAGTATCTTTTATAATGCATATGATATATTAGTTTCATAGTATCAGTGTATCATTTACATATAAGTAAATGTGAATATGTGAATATGTACATACAAGCTCAAAAAACGTTTCCCTGATAGGAAAGTGTGAAGGAGTAGTCCTCAGAAAGATGTAAGCACCCTGTTTGTTGTTTTATGTCTGCCCGCAACTGTTAGAAACTGGCATAAAGTTCTGCTTCCTCAGATGCATTTCTTGTGTGAGAAACCAACTCCCGTAGTTGTAACTGCTATCACTATGGTAAAATGGTAAGCCTCTATCTCTAGATCACAACATGCTCCCAAGCCATCCTCAAATTCAGCTGCCAGAGAATATATTCCATCAATAAGGCTCCATAAGTAAGCATACCGCCCCCACTCAAATTGAGCTCAATATTTTCCAGCCCTCCTCATTTTAAACCTGCTCCTTTTACTGTATTCCTCGTCCTTGTCTGTAATTCACATGATCACCCTAGCCAGAAATATGGTGATTATCTGAGATTTTTTCCTTTCTCTTGCATTTCACATTAACTTTTACTTTTTCATTACCTCTAAATTCCTCCATGTATTAGACCTTCATATATCAATGTAGGTATATCTCAAAAACATAATATAAGTAAGCTGTAAAAAGATGCATAGTATGAAATGTAAAATTCTAAATCCATAGAATAGTGTATATTGTTTATGGCCATATATGTGCATCTAAAAACTAAAAATCCTGCATGGAAATAATATACCAACCTCAAGACAGTGATTATCTCTGCAGAAGAAGGAAAGGAGGAGGAATTAGGGACAAGGCTACATTTCTTTCTAAAAAGCAGCAAATTATTGACTTATATTAAAGCTAGGTTATGGTCACCCAAGCATCAATTACATTACTATGTGAATTTTTCTGTGTGTTTGAAATATTTCATAGTTTAAAATCTTTTGAGAAAAAATCTTAATTCCTTTTCTCACCTCCCTGCCCATGGCCAAAAGGCCTAGTTCAGTCTCCTGGTATTTCACTAGAGATTATTATAATAGTCTCACTGATCTGCCAGCCTCCATCTTTGCCCCCCTTTAACCTATCCATCACATTCAGACAAAATAAATATATTTTTAAAAGATTTTATTTATTTATTTGACAGAGATCACAAGTAGGCAGAGAGGCAGGCAGAGAGAGAGAGAGAGGAGGAAGCAGACTGCCTGCTGAGCAGAGAGCCCGATGTGGGGCTTGATTCCAGGACCCTGGGATCATGACCTGAGCTGAAGGCAGAGGCTTTAACCCGCTGAGCCACCCAGGCGCCCCATAAATATTCTAAAATAAATATTGGTGCATGTTACACCTCTGCTTATGGCCCTTTAGTGGGTCCACATCAGTTAGAAAATAATGCTGAATAACAAATAGTCAAAACATTCTCAGATGCATGCAACAATCAGCATTTATTTGGCCTGTGAATTATTGAGGTCATTTGAGGGGTTAGCTGGCCTAGATTGGCCTTGGCTAGGATGAGTTGGCTCTGGTCCATATGGCTCTCATCTTGTTTGCCTGGGTATGTCCTTTCAAGGTAACAGCAGAGATACTAGTAGGGAAATAGAAACCTACAAGACCTTATCTTAGCTTGAAGCAGGTACACCACCATCACATACACCTCATTGTATTGGCCAAAGCCAGTCACCTGGCCACACCCAAAGTCCAAAGTAAAGAAACCCACTTTTTACCATTTGGTAAGAACTGCAAAGTTACACAACAAAGAGTGTGGATACAGAGAGGGGTGGAGAATTGGGGCCAACAGCATCTTTCATAGACCTTAGCACTTAAGGATAATTGTTCTTCATCAGTGAGGCACACACAATGCTTCATGAGGGCATCCTGAGCCACATTTCTAGCCTCATTCCCTGTTGCTCTACCCTCTGTTCTCTGTGTTCAGGCCATTCTGAACTACCTACATGTCTCTGAATGTGTCATGCTATTTCTTCTTTCTGCCTTTGTTACTCTTTTTATCTTTATTAGGTAAACACCCACTTGTTCTTCATTACCTCAACTCAGATCTTTTTTTTTTTTTCTAAGATTTTATTTACTTATTTGTCAGAGAGAGAGAGAGAGAGCACAGGCAGACAGAGTGGCAGGCAGAGTCAGGGGAGAAGCAGGCTCCCTGCCGAGCAAGGAGCCCGATGTGGGACTCGATCCCAGGACGCTGGGATCATGACCTGAGCCGAAGGCAGTCGCTTAACCAACTGAGCCACCCAGGCGTCCCTCAACTCAGATCTTCTTGACCAATCCCTTCCCAGGTCGAGCAATTTTCAGCTCCCACCTTCATCACAGCAGAATGGCCCACACCCCTTCTATCTTTACTGCATCTTGAGTATACAGTATGGAAACACAGCACCACTCTAACTAGACTATGAATCTTTTGAGGCCAGAGAGTTGCATATTCAGGGCTTAGCACTTTACTGAGGCTCAATAAATATTGAATAAATACAATCTTCTGGTTACTGGTTAAACTTCTCTAGCTCCTAGAAATTAAGTAAGGCATACTCTTTTAAAAAAATATTTTATTTATTTATTTGACAGACAGAGAACACAAGTAGGCAGAGACAGGCAGAGAGAGGAAGGTAAGCAGGCTCCCTGCCAAGCAGGGAGCCCGATGCGGGCTCTCTGAGCCCAGGACCCTGGGATCATGACCTGATCTGAAGGCAGAAGCTTTAACCCACTGAGCCACCCAGGTGCCCCAGTAAGGCATACTTTGATGGAGGAGACCACAGAGTCTGATATTCAAGGGAAGTGAAACTCTAGTTGTAAATTAATACGTTGTTATCCTGGAAAAACATTTATTTAGCTTAGAAACTGATCATTTTCAAATGAACTGCACCAGAGGTCTCAACCTCGAATCATGGAACCATCAATAAGATGCCATACATTCAAGTGAAGAGTGGCCTAAGAGCCAGCTGACCTTACCCACTAGGTTACCATGCAGTACAGGCTGAGGATGGAAGATAACTGAGGTAAATTTGCTTTATGAGAGTGTACACCAGTAGGGTGTGTGAAGGAAATCAGATGGCAAATCCCTTTCCACTGTGTTACTATCTAGAATCATTCACCTCCCCATTTTTGGAAAAAGCCCTAAAATCAGGTTGTGATGGATGACTCTACTATCCACTGTTACAGGAGAACAAAGGGAGGGGCTGAATCCATGAATGACTGTCTTTCTAATCCAAATGACCTTCCCTGTTGTTATATTTAGAAGCACCTATACGGGGATGCCTGGATGGCTCAGTTGGTTAAGCGTCTACCTTCGGCTTGAGTCAATCCCAGAGTCCTGGGATTGAGTTCTGCATCAGGCTCCTTGCTCAGTAGGGAACCTGCTTCTCCCTCTGCCTGCAGCTCTCCCTGCTTGCGCATTCTCTTTCTCTCTCTCCCTCTCTGACAGATAAATAAATAAAATCTTTTTTAAAAAATCACATATACTTTTCTTGGTCAATACAGTCTCAATTTGGAGTGATAAGTATCGGCCCCTTCTTTAAAACATCCACTAGTTTTGTACTCAAGGTGAGGCCCCAAGCAGAAATACCTACTGTGACACCAAGTAGATTTATAAATAACCAAAAGACAGAATCAGTTAGGGACAAAAATGAGCACAGAACATATAGCTAGGAACAATGGAATCACTGTTGTTTGCTTGTTTCTTTATGGGGAAAATGTAAATCGAAGAACAAGAAAACAACTGTTAGTCAATCAAGAGGCATAAATAGACACCCCCAAGGCTTTATATACTCAAGACAGAGCTAATTATGTTATTAACAAATGCTTTCCTATTACAGGAGAGAGGACTTGCTGCTTCATCTGCTGTTTCCATTTCTAATTTCCTTAAACCCAGGAAAATGTACAAAATGACTTTATGCCAATATTACATGCTACAAAACAGAGTTCATTTTGGTGTTTCTGGCAAAGAAATTGTTCATCAATGTTGTTAATGTACACTAGAAGACATCTGATGTGAAATTCATAATTGAAATGTTATGAGCAGTTTAGCATATGGATCCTTCACATCCACTTAATTGCCAGTTTAGTAATAATTTTATGTAATGAAGCATTATTAATAATACGTGAAATACTAAATTGACGTAATGCCCTAAAAACATAATATGACATTTGCCACTGAAAGAATATTATAATTCCAGGTGTCTTTGCTATGGTTTCAAAAACATATGTGATACTACATAAAATACTAAATTAATCTTTAGAAACAGCTTGGTTATGATGTACTTCAAATTGACTCTCCAAATTATAATCTGTTTATTTTTTAAGTGTAAAACTTTGACTGCCTTATGGACTCACATTGCAACTGTTCCTTGAAGCTCTAAGATGTTAGATGTTTGCTGTTAGATGTTTGCTGTCTTGCTCCCCCATGGCTGGGGTAGCATCTGATATGCCAGAAGGGGAAATCAAAACAGAAGAAAGGCCTGTCCCTGCTCAAGCACTGAAAAAATACAGGGAAGCAGAAGCCAAATGTTCTCTATTGATAGACTTCTTAAAATTTCATCACACTCAGGGATTTTTAAAATATCTTAATACAGTTCCCCAAATTTTCTGAGTGGGGTCATGATTACAGTTTGCAAGACCTGAGGGAAGAGTGCAAGTGGAGGCTCACATACCATATATTTACATACTGAAAAGTTATAACAAACTATGAAATAAAAGATGATCTTTCCTATTGACAAATAAATATCCTATCATGTTACCAAAAGAGAAAAATATGTAAAAAGTCTTACAGCTCTTGCTGGGCTTGGATGAGTGATAAAATAAAAATACACATAATTCATAAAAAATTAAGATTCACTCTATAAAATGTGGTTTTTTTCTGCTTTTATTTCAATGAAATTACTAAAGATGCTAAACCTTAAGTTGTGTTCTATTGACAGTAATAAACTAAATGACTAAAAATTAAAATGTAACTAGATTTAGGACAGAAATTCTAATAATTTTCATAACATATAAGCCAAATTTAAAAATTAATATTATTTTTTGGGGCACCTGGGTGGCTCAGTGGGTTAACCCTCTGCCTTTAGTTCTGGTCATGATCCCAGGGTCCTGGGATCGAGGCCCACATCGGGCTCTCTGCTCAGCAGCAAGCCTGCTTCCCTTCCTCTCTCTGCCTGCCTCTCTGCCTACTTGTGATCTCTGTCAAATAAATAAAATCTTTTTTTAATTTTTTAAAATAATTTTTAAAAAATTAGTATTATTTTTCAAAAATTTATTTCTCCTCTAAAATATTTAAAATTATATATTAAACATAAAAGGCAGAATTAAAATCATAATTAAGGGTGCCTAGGTGGTTCAGTTAGTTAAGCGAATGACTTCGGCTCAGGTCATGAACCTGGAGTCACTGGATCAAGTCCCACATTGGGCTCCCTGCTCAGCAGGTAGTCTGTTTCTCCCTCTGCCCCTCCCTCCTCTCCTGCTCATGCTCTCTCTCAAATAAATAAATACACTCTTAAAAAAATAAAATAAAATAAAATATTAATTAAGAAATACAAAAAAATTTAATCCATTTATTTAAATACTGAAAATTCTAATATTTAGATTTTTAAGTGAAATCTTATTAAGAATTTTATGAAGATTATTTGCAATTATAGCATTCAATGACCATCTTGTTGCCAATGTAAAGAACTAGCACCACATTTTCACATATATGTCTAGACAAATATATCTCTATCTATATTTATATATGAAGACATATATGTATCTGAGAGTAATATGAATTACTTAATATTCTAAAATGTTCCTAAGCCACCATGTGCGACCACTGCAAATACAGCACTAACTTGTGAACCAAGGATTGGAACTCAACCTGGATCATGGAAGAGAAGTGAGAAAATGGGTGCTTAGCACTACTGGGAAACACCACTTCATATTTTCAGAGTCCACTGCATTCATGCTGACAGGAAGGATTTGACAAGTTAATTAATTTGTCTTTTCTCTTCCCTAAGCGCTTTAGCCACTTAAATCCCCCTGCACTCAAAAGCAATGTCCATATCTGAAGTTGGCAATGGCACAACCCATAGCTCTTCTCAGCATTTAGATACAAGTGCTTGTGGTTTTGAGGACACAAGGTAGGTCACATGGATAAGTGTTTCCTGGGGCCTGAAAGGTATAGGCATGTAAGCTGATGTGTAGGGATTTGGGATTCCTATGTCAGCAATGAGTACTGGATCCTAAGTTTCTGAGGTACACGTGTTCCTAATGAAGTGTGTGTGTATGTGTGAAACTGCAGGGTCCTCTAGACAGCAGGTCCCTGAACAAGTCCATTCCTTGGCTGGCTCTAAATGCAACACAGCATGTCGTACAGGTACACAAAATAAGTTTAATAAATATTGCTTTCTCACCAACTAACAACATTGCCTCATAGACTCTTAAATTTTCCCCAACCTCCTTCCCTATTTGAGCCAGACTACAGCTTAAACCTTCCCTCACCTATCTGTGGTATGCTTTGGGGCAGTGGAATTTTTTTTTCTCTGTCCAAGGCTAGTTCAGTTGACTCACATAGTTACTGCCATACTGCTCGTTAAAGTATTGAAATATCACCATATCTTTGGTTAAACATTAGCTTCTTTGAACCCACATGTTCCTTCCACCATCAGGTCTCCCTCCTCTCTTCCCTGGGACCCTCTTCCCAAGATCTCTGCACAGAATCTCTCCAGGACCCTGCTTCAGTGCCTGAGCCCCATGTATTGCTCAATATTTTTAACATCACCTTTGTACATGTCTTAAAATAAGGCAAAAAGTACAGGTTAAAGGGACAATGAATTAACCATCATTGGTTTCACTGGTAGAATAGTGGTAGGATATTTCGGATGGCACCAACTTATCTGGATAATAGAAGAAGCAAAGATGCCCTTTCATTGTGAGGTTGGCTATTGAAATCTGATTCAGGGTCAGCTAGAAGAGCTGTTTCCACACTGACAGATGTTCAGAGGCTTTTGTCAAGTGAGTTGGTGGCCTTTATCCAGTTCCAAGTGGCCAGATGTCCAAATCACTAAAATCACTATTCTAAACTGATGTGTAATCTGATTAAGGTCCTTCTTGGGCTTTTTGGCTCACAGTTCAGAACTGAATTGGAGCTGAGATTGAGACAGACCTAGAAAGAAGAACTACCACATATTCTAAGACAAAACAGAATGATGAAATGTAGCCAGCACTAATCTATTTTGTAGATAACTTAGAATTTAGTCTTTATGAAATGTTATTTTAGCACTTTTCAAGAAATCTGCAAGAAAAAAAATCCATTCTTAAAAGTAATTGTATTATTTCCATGTTGTGCATTTTTTCATACTGACTCTTCAGCAGAGGCTGGTGAAAGTGAAAGAATGGAAGAAGAGTGTAACATAATAGAATGTTTTCCCAGTTGAAATTACTTATTTTGATTTCTAAAACCAAGTCAGCCCAGTCTCTTCCAACCTCAGACTGAGGATGGCCTAGGCTTTCTTCCAGAGCTTGGCCCAGAACCAAATAGGAGTTTGTCTATTATGAAATGGACTTGAGTTTTATATGTATTTTGATAGTGTCCATGTTCGCAGACACAGCTAGCTTTTGTGGGGCTGTAGGCTTACAAAATTTGTAGTTTCTCTTCAAGAAAAAGAATACAAAATCACAAATTCAAAGTTGCTAGGGTCCCCACCAGGGCCTTCAGAGAGTAAAGAGTCCTGCCTGAAGTGTAAGCCTCAGTGGTGTTGAGGAAGACCTATGTGTGTTCTCCTTGTGTAGTAGCGACCAACAGACTCAGGTTCCCATCTTCTGTTTTCCTCTTGGTAGGTTTTTTTCTTGTGCTATTGTGCCTACCTTAGAGGAAATGCAAGTTGGACAAAATCCATGAGGTTTATGTAGCAAGAGAAAATAGATTTACCCTCTTTATAAGAGATAGGATTAAAGAGCCACTCCCATAGAAAGTCTTGAAATTTGAGCTGTGTGGCCATGTGAAAAAAGGGTAGAATTTGTGCTGCTTTCTTCAAGATTAAAAGTGGGGATAGCTGGTATTCATATCTGGAAAACTTTCAAAGCAACTATACAGTGTAAACCCTTGTGTACTTTGAGATGGCATGGGAAGGGAATAACTTCTCTATCATATAGTTAACATCTTACCCCTTTACTGTGCCATGCAAAGCAGAAGATGGGACAGGAACTGACATTATCACTACAAATTTTCACAGACGTTTTAGGTGAGATGTTATTCCTGAAGGTCTGTTTCTGCTTGGTGTAATAAAATAAATTATTTGAACATCATTACATTTGTAATGATGTATCTGTGATGGCTTTGAGAGTCAGTGTTCTAGGCTGGTGTGTGATCTGATTCTGGTGCAGCATTCCGTGTTCTGGTACAGCAATCTGAGTGAAATGGTATATGAGATACAGTGGGACAGCAGGAATAGGAAAAAAGGACCAAGCCTCTTAGCAGCCTGCTCTGTTCCTATGTAGGGCTTACGTGCTGGAGGGAGGAGTATGTAGATGGATGCTGGTGATGAAGGTAAGATAACGTGATTTTTTTCATGAGTCACTTAGAACTATTTTTAGATTTCCAAATACATCAAGATTTTTTAAAACATACTTTTGGTTATTAATTTCTAACTATGTTGTGGTAACTGTTCTTTAAAATGTGTTGAAATACATGACCTAGCAAGTGATATATTTTTGGAAATGTTCCATGTGTGCTCTCCAATTACTTGTTAGAGAATTCTATACATGGCCATTAAATGAAAGTTACTGCATTCAGATCTTCTAAGCCTTCACTGATTTTATGTCTGCCTAACTTACCAAATCTGAGAAAGAGAAGCAAAAACAACTCAATTTTTAAATGGGCAAAAGACCTGGATAGGCATTACACAGCCTAGAAAGTACTTAGAGCCAATATGCAACCAAGAGCATGCTTAACCTCATTACTAATCAGAGAAACAATCAACACCACAAAGATGTACCATTTTTTCACTTATTTAATCTGCAAAAATCAACAAGCCTGACAATATCAAGTATTGAAAGGATATGAATCAAGAAGTTTTCTTACATATTACAAGTGGGAATATACAACCACTTTGAAAAATCCCAGGTTCATCATTTCTATTCCTGGGGATAATGGCCAAGAGAAACTCTTATACACATGCATCAGAAGATATGTGTTAAAAAGTTCATTACAGCATTACTTGTAAATAGCAAAAAACCAGAAAAGACTCAAATGCCCAGCAACATAAGAATAAATTACTAATGAAATACAAGTTATGTTTTTAAAAAAAATCAAATCCCAGAAGTTACCTACAGCCTGTAACGCTTTATGCAGTTCAAAAACAATAAATTGTTTAGGCGTGTGTGTGTGTGTGTGCGTGCACGTGTGTGTACACATATTCACATATGTAAAAAATATTTATCACATGGCATATATGTAAGGTAAACACACATTTTAGGATAGTTATTGTCTTATGGGAGCAAGTTGGCAGGATAGGAGAAGGGGATATAAGCTACTGTCAGTGTTTTAGTTTTGGGACTGATTGGTGCTTTCATAAGTGTTCATTATAAGAATAAATAAATAAAGGATAGGACCACACATGGACAAGGAAGACTATGTATCATAATCTAGTAGAATACTTCTGTTTGCTTGAGGTCCCATTTAAATATAAATAAATGAAAGCTAGAGGAAGGCCAGAATGTCCAGATATAATTAAAGGGTGGGGAAAAACTCAAGTTTTAGCTGTCTGATTGTACTGTGAAGTATAATTTGGCCAAAATTGCAGACATCTGATCCCCTCAGAGCTGTTGGCAAACTATAACCCAAAGTGAAAGCCTAAAGCTGAGTTGATGGTAAGCAAATCTGATGCTTATTTTCACACAACGATAGGTATCTCAGATCCTCTCAGATTCAGGAGCAAGATGTCTTTGCAGATGCTGTTTGTAGAATGAACACTATTCCAGACCTCATCAGCTCCTGTCCAATCCCAGTCCTGATTCTCAGCTAACTGACAGGGTCGAAGGCCTTAGGGGATGAATGTAGCCAACATTTGATGAACTAGCAGGAAACAGTTAAGAGTTAACATTCAACCTCACTCTTCTCCTGCCTTCCCATATTCTCCCAGTGGCTCCCATTGGCCTCACAAAGCAAATGGTGCTGCAGCTTCCTCTGGAAGCCAGAGGACAAAGGATCTATTGAGGTAGTCCATACTGGTCACACAGCAAGATGGAGAAGAGGAAGAGTAATTCTGTATAGAACAAGCAGAAGATATCAAAAAAGGAGGCAGGAATAAAAGTGAGAGTGAGGTTTCTTAGAAAGCTACTGGAAGGGAGACAGACTTTTTTTTTTTTTAAGATTTTATTTATTTATTTGACAGCGGGAGAGAGATCACTAGTAGGCAGAGCAGCAGGCAGAGAGAGGAGGGGAAGCAGGCTCCCTGCTGAGCAGAGAGCTTGATGCGGGTCCTGATCCCAGGACCCTGAGATCATGACCTGGGCTGAAAGCAGAGGCTTAACCCACTGAACCACCCAGGCGTCCCAGGAGACAAACTTTTTAAGCCATTTTTTTCTCTCTTTCCTTCCTAGAAGGCAGACACAATACCCAGAAGCACAGACGTTAGATTTTGACCATGGAAGATGCAAAACCCATACTAAGAATGATGAGTCAAGATAGAGAGAGCCTGAAAATTAACAAGTCAGGAAGCAACAAATATTGGTGAAGATGTGGAGAAAAGGGAATCCTCTTACACTGCTGGTGGGAATGCAAGCTGGTACAGCCACTCTGGAAAACAGTATGGAGGCTCTTCAAAAAGTTAAAAATAGAGCTACCTTATGACCCAGCAATTGCACTATTTACCTGAAGATACAAACATAGTGACCTGAAGGAGCACTGGGTGTTATATACAACTGATGAATCACTGAATTCTACCTCTGAAACTAATAATACACTACATGTTAATTAACTGAATTTAAACAAATTAAAATTAAATTTAAAAAAAAAGATGGAACCTGGTTCAATAGCAGCCCTGAAATAACCTATCCTTAGAGACATTACATGATAAACACCAAAATAACCAACCAACCAACGTATCTTTTAGTTTAATGTCGGGCTTCCAAATGCAGCCAGATGCAATCCTGACTAATTCAGATACCTTGCTAGAGTCTCCAATCAGATATGCTGAATTACTAAGTAATTTTTTATTCCTTTCAATATACTAGACAATAAGTATCATTTTGGAATGATTTAAGTTAATGTTTGATACTTCATAAAAGACAGATTCATTCATCTTCCCTCTTAAAAAATTAAAAAATAGCCATTTAATTGACATAGTAGAAATAAGCTGAAATCAACAATTTTCTTTTATCTGTACATTAATTAACAAACAACCTAAAGTTTTTATTTTTTAAGCTCGCTTAAGGTAGCTCTGTTTGGGAGCAAATACGTTGTCAACTTTGTAAAACTTGCTTAGCACTTCTACTTAAAATCTCAAGTTTTTAAGTTATAAAATTTTAATTTCTAGAGCACCGACTTATATAAAGACTTTTTACCTAGAAAATAATTATGAAAACACAGCAAGGAATAGAATGATACCATAATTACTCTTAAGATTAATAAATTCTCTCCAAAAGATAAAGTGAAATGAAACAGTCAAGTCATAGCTGAATAAACAAGATAGTATAAGAGATTAAACTTGTATTTCTCTATTTACTTATCCATCTATCTACCTATTTGTATGTTTTCTATGATACATTAGATATTACCAAAGAGCCATATAACTTTCTAGTAACATCTAAAATTTCTGAGTATTAGTTAATATTCTGACTACACTAGAGAATTTCATCAGTTAAAGGAATTCAACTGGTAGATTTTACAGTAAAGAAAAAATTATATTCTAATTTAACTGTTTGTTGAAATTTGCCTCTTATGAACTGGAGTAAAACTGTGTATGGATAACCCCATGATTTGTGACCGATCTGAGTTCTTAGTCAGAAGCTTGTTAAGGATTTTATACCCTTTTACAGACCAATTAGATCCTCTAGTCTCACAGTGACAAGGGGCCTGCTGTAACTGTACCCTCAAACCCTACACTGTGGGCTGTTGATGCTCAGAAACATGAGGTATCAGTGGGGCTGTGACAGAACTGACAGAGGTGGGTTATGGCCAGGAACTGTATATGTCAGGGCATTTACAGCGGGTGCAGACAGATGGAAGGTCTGTACACACCAACTTCCCTTTGGGCTCAGACACTGTTGAAACGAGGTTAACTCAACCTATTGTGTTTCAATAACATGAAACTTTCTTCGGAATTCTTATTGCGTTATTTTGTGCAAACCCTTGCTATGCAGATCAGATTTTGCTTCATAAAACATCTCTGGAGGATACATAGTAAACAAAGTAGTTTTGGTTGCTGGCTCAACGTAGCCAAGTACGAAAAAGGCTTATTACCTTTGGTCACCAACATTTCTCTTAGAGATATTGCTTAGGTTAGTCTTACCGCGTAAAGACTGGCTGGGTGTTCTTGTTTCTTCTGGACACCCTGCTAGACCTTATTTTCCAGTCTCCCTAGGAGTTAGGTACAGCCATCTGATAAGTTCTTCCCAAGAGAATGTAGGCAGAAGTGATGTATACTACCTTTAGGTCTGAGCTATAACAAACCTCTTTTCTCTTTCCTTACGTCAGCTAAATTCATAGGATCCTGTTAAGGCCTTAGAGAATGACAGAGCCACTAACTGCAAGGAGCCCAGGTCCCTGGAAGACTGTGTCGAGCAGTCTTCTTGCCAACTCTATTGGATTGACGTAAATAGGAAAAACAAACAACAATAAAACTCATTTAATGTTATAATACTAAGATTTTAGGATTATTTGGTAGAGCAATTAACCCACCCTAACTAATAAATCTCAAAATTTGTATATGAAAAGAATACTATTACTTTCTCAGTTCATACATATAAGTAAAAATAAGAATATATGAGATTTACTGATTATTCCAGTGGAAGTTCGAATGGCTTTAACAGACTTTGGCATTTGGTTCTACAATCTTGGTAAGTATCGGACTTCATTTTTGTTGAATAGATGCCACAAAACTGAGGGCTTTCATTCCTGTTTCCTTTACCTAGAATTTAATTTAAATTAAATGTTCAGTCTTTAGAAAATTATTCATTTTCTATTCATATTTCTATTATTTTGAATTATATTATTTCTATTATATAACATTATTCATATTTCTATTCATTTTCATTCAGTATTACTCAAATTATAGTATCAATAATATAGTATCAATAAGTCAGAATACAAGACTCTGTCATCCCTTCTTAACAAGGAAGAAAAATAACTGCATATATAGTTTTTAAATCTTTCAATTTTTTAATCCAATTATATCTCTTGGTACAATAAGAATAAATGCTCATGCCACTGGCACATGCTCACAAGAAGTAGTTATACGATTATTAAACACTTATTATTGCATTTATGCCATACTGCCATGGCTTATTCTATATTTAATATATGCTCAATATATTCAGATAAACTCGAGATTCCACAAATTGTTCTTGGAAATGGTTTATTCTCTCAAAGTGTTTACTCACTCCAATCTTGTATTATGCTATATGGCCAAATTTGGAATGCTTGACTCATAAGCTTCCAGATATTTTTTCTCTTAGATGCTTTTGATTGACTATTCAGAGATTAGTTTACCCTACACAGAGTCATTGAACTCAGTCATCTCAAAATAGCTAAAACAAAGCAGTATAGATCAGCTCCAGGTTCAATGGTCACACTGTAGGAACACAATTCATTTGCTAATTAAATACATACTATCTACACTATTGCCTCCTGCCAGCTTCAAATTTCTGTTTGTGAGAACTCTCCATTTGCCTGAGGAATGAAAATAAAATAGACACCTCCCTCTATTTTGCTAAAGTCTTCCATGGAAGCTTTTCTCCTACTTCTATTTTTTTTAAATGTTAGATTGTAGCTCAGTCTGCCAGAATTCATATGAGTATCACTTCAGGCTCTTGTTTCTGCCCACTGCCCCAAATTAAAGCCATTATATCAATAGTTAGATAGTAACACAATTTTTTGAAACAAACAACTGCCATATTATAGTTCTGCCCAGAAGCCTAGATCAGCCCTAATTTGGACCCAAACTTGTGGACAGATTTTGCCCTGCATATGCCTTGAGTCTGCTCAATACTGAGCTCCCTGAAGGCAGGGACTGTAACTGTTTGGCTTTCTGAGTATATTCAGCACCTGGTATGGGGCCTAGAACGTAGCTGTTTCCCCAAAAAAGTATTTTATTGAAAGGAGGAAGTTTCAAGAGATAAGGATGGAGTACTTCATATGCCATGAAGTAATTTGGACTTCATCTTGGAAGAACCAGTAATTTGAGGAAGGGGAAAAACATGAATACAATTTATTTTTAAAAAGCTCCCTCTGGCAATATATGCTAGATGCATTGGCCTCTAAGCTATGTGAAAGAAGGGGACTTTGTCTATCTTGTCCATCACTGGTATCCCTAGTATACAGCACAGTACATGGAACATACAACGTACTCATGAGATAACTGCTGAATGAATGGATGTATGGATGGATGGATGGATGAATGAATGAATGAAAAGTCCATGAAGTTAGTCTGTGAATCTTCCACAGGAACAGGGAGATTTCAAGGCCTTATGGGGAATTCTGATCTCCTCTAGGTTAGCCTTGTGATTTGATTTTTGAGCTATAAGCTTGTTCTTGATCCATCTGGACCTCTAAGAAATTTACCAGAATAAGTGAGATGTCACTCTGATCTGGAGAAATCTTTTTGGATCCAACTAGTCATATCTCTTGGGCCTAAACTGGAACTGATTCATTCTCCAAAACATAGAGAGGAATGAGCCAGCCTCCTTAAGAACATTTTCTCAAGGGACATTTGCAGGATGCTGGAGGTCCCTGTCAGTCCATTCTCAAAGTAACAGCATTCCAAAGGAAGGGTACAAACCATAGGACCAGCAGTTAATTTTATGGTTGATAAACATGTTTCAACCTTCAGCTCCCAGATAATGGGTTTCTATGGGTCAACTGGGCAGCCTCTAGAGTGTTGACCTTTGAAACATGGGCATCACAATCTGACATTTGAGGCTGTTTAGTGACTTTGGTGTCCACACAGTTTAGTAAGTCCTCCTTCTCACAAAGCCTCCTCCCTTCTAACCCTAACTATTCCCAAATATAAATGAGAAAATTAAACATTTACATTGATGAGAAAATAGCACGCTCTCATTGACACTTCTTCACACCTTCACCAATGTGATTTAGTTATAGTTTTTAGTAGCTGTTTTTACATTTTTAATTACTTTGTAGAGTTAAAATATGTAATAATGGATAACTGTGCAATACATTAAATACTTATGGGTATGTTGTGCCTTCTGTTATAATATAAAATCCATCTATTCTGGTTGATGGGTTTTAACCTCACACAGAATACTTTAAACTCCATTTGGACTTGTGCCTACAATCACCTTAGCAAAGTCTCTTAAGTAACTGCGCACAGCCTAATTAGTATGCATTATCAATTAACAAACTTAATAGCCGGCAGATTGATTAGATCCTCTGTTGCAGGGGCAGAGCTGAAGCGAAACAGAATGAAAAATCATTGCACGCGTACACTGCAGCTTTGTTATTTTCTCAGATCCCCTCCTCCTCTTTCACATTCCTTTAATTAATGCATGCATATGGTTCTGCATATCTGGTAAGCCTGAGCTTTTCCTAACTCTTTCATAAAGCTCATTCGTAAACAGAGGGAGTCCATGCGTCCCTTTACTTCCAGGGCTTCTGTATATATCTTTTTCACCCCTCTTCTTGCCCTTTGCATGGCACTGAATTTTAAAGGGCTGCTTCTCCCATTCTGATTATACTCCCTGTGCTAGAAATGGGAGAGGAATACAAAGATGAGCGGGAAGTGTGTGCTTTTTAACACAGAGGACTGCTCAGGAGTCACATCAGTGGGGCTCTGACAACAATAAAGTGCTTCTGGCAATTATTTCCAAAAAGAATGGTGCAAATGGACTGTCCTGTTACATCTTGTCTATTTTTGATGGGCTGGAAACAATATGAATAAATGAAGGAAAATCCACATTTCCTGAAAGCAGGGATCAAGCTAAAAGGAGTTGCCAACTGCACTGTTCATAAAATGCTGGCATTATAAGAATTTTACACCTTCCATAAACATTCTACACAAAACCCTAAAAAGACTTCTGAAGGCATTTCCAACACCATAAATTGTTACCCTGTAGTGCTGGTTTGGGTTTTATTTTTCTATTTTAAACAAAGTAATGGTTCATGCCAGTTTTTTAATTTATTAACTGTTCTCAGATATAGTATCTTTTTTTACTTCTATGCAGAAAGAGTTATAGTTAGGATACGGAGGGGGCAAAGAGAAGTTTTAATTTCTGTTTCGAAGGACACCTGCATTCTGCTGGTTTATTGACTGTTGCCTCCAAAATCATAGTAGGGATAATCCCAGGAGTCCCAGGTCTAATCTTTTAAACTTTTTCTTGACTGTCCTTTGCAAAGAAGGATCTGCTTGCCATTCTCCCCTTAGCTCACCATGCTCCAGACACAGTGGCCTTCTTACTGCTCCTGAACACACAAAGTTCATTCCTCTACTTGTTTCCCTCTGCCTGGGATGTTCACTTTTATTTTTCTTATGGTTTGCTTTTTGTTATCACATAGGTCTCAGCTCAAATATCATCTCCTAAGAAAGGCATTCCTCAATCACCCAGTCTTAAGTGATGCCCACACCCCTCACCCAACCACCAGTGCTCTTTTCACCATTCTACATCATAGTGATGTCATGGCTTTTCCACCATCTTCCATTATCTTACTTATTTGCTTCTTTACTTAATGTATTCATTCCCCATAAGAATGCAAGCTTCTCCTTAGCAAGGATCTAGTGTGTTTATTCACAGCTGTTTGGCTTCAACACTAAGCACAGTGCCTGGTACATTTTAAGAACTTAACAAATGCTTGTTGAATGAAAACATGACTGAATAAGTGAACTGAAACATGACTGAATAAGGGAATAAATAAGAAGTGGCATTAGGGGCACCTGCCTTCGTGGGCATTAAAGCCTCTGCCTTCGGCTCAGGTCATGATCCCAGGGTCCTGGGATCGAGCCCCGCATCGGGCTCTCTGCTCAGCAGGGAGCCTGCTCCCTCCTCTCTCTCTGCCTGCCTCTCTGCCTACTTGTGATCTCTGTCTGTCAAATAAATAAATTAAAAAAAAAAAAGAAGTGGGCATTAGTATGTATGTGCATTGGCAGAAGAGAAAAAGGATTAACAGTGAATGAACCCAGAGCAATACCAACATTTACAAAACAAGACAATGGACAAAGGACATTTCTCCAAAGAAGATATCTAAATGACTATAAATCACAGAAAATGTTCATCCTTACCCATTAGAGAAATACAAATCAAACCTACAATGAGATACCACTATACACACTAGCATGGCTGGAACAAAAAAGACAGATAATAACAAGTGTTGGTGAGGATATGAAGAAATGTGAACTCCCATACATGACTGGCAGGAATGCAAAATGGTGCAGCCTCTATAGAATACAGTCTGGTAGTCCCTCAAAATGTTAAACATAGTTACTGTATGACCTAGTAATTCCCCTGTGAGATATATATCCTAGAGAAACGAAAACATATGTCCATGCAAAAACCCATACACAAATGTTCATAACAGCATTATTCAAAATAGCCATAAAGTGAAAACAGCTGAAAGTCCATCAACTGATGAACAGATAAATAAAATGTGGTATGTCCATGCAATGGATTACTATTCAGCCATAAAAGTAATAAAGTACTGACACATCTACAACACCAATAAACCTTGAAAACATTATGCTAAGTGGAAAAAAGTCAGTCATGAAACACCACATTGTGGTGTTTATATTTCTATTTATATGAAATTCTATTTATATGAAATGCCTAGAATGGGCCAATTTACAGAGACAGAGGATGTATTAGTACTTGTGTTGGGCTTAAAGGAACAAAAAATAAGGAGTGACTGTTAATGGATACCAGGTTTCTGTTTGGAGTGATGAGAAGACCATAAAATTGATTATGGTAATGGTTGAATGACTCAATGAATATACTAAAAACCACTGAATAGTCCATTTTAAGGGTTAATTGTAGGATATGTGAATTACAGCTCAATAAAGCTGATTTTTCCAAAAAAAGGAGGAAGAGGAGGAGAAGGAAGAGGAGGAAAAGAAGGTCATGAAAGAGACTGGAAGGGCTTGGCAGAAGTTATGAGGCACACCAGGAGTACAGGGTATCAGACTGTTTTTATGAAGGAGAAGGCGGTCATCAGTGGCCTCTTCTGCCATTTATCAGGTAAAGCAAGGACTGAAAAGTGTCCACTGGAGCTAGAAACAGGGAGGTGTTCAGCGGCTTTGGCGAGACAAACACGAGCTCCCGGGAGGCATCTCAGTTTGGGTTCCCCAGAAACAGCCCCTGAAATAAGGATTCACGGACAAGTGTTTCCTTGAGGATAAGAGGGCATTGTGGTGGCGCGGGGGGAGAGGTACAGGAAAAGGGCAGGCAGCAATAAAAGGTGCCGGGTATCAACCAGAGCTGAATCCCTCTGGACCTCTGGAACACAGTGCCAAAGCTTACCTCACAACTGGAATTGTCCTGCTCCCGCAAGGGAGTGGCCGGGTGGGGGGCGGGCCGCCGTCCCTACCCGCTGCCAGACCCCGGGAAACACTGGAAAAACCCAGGGCTGCGGACAGGGACCAGCCGGTCTTCTCCGAGCCAGCGAGCCTGGGCAACCGCGAGGCGGCGCGGGGAGCAGGGAAGCGCTGCAGAGGGCGTGTGCCTGGCCCGGGGCAGCCCGCCTCGCGGAGAATGCCGGGAAGGACCGTAAGCCCGGCAAGGGCTCCCCCACTGCTTGGGTTCGTGAGGAGAAGCGGGCAACTTCTTCGAGGGAGATGGGGTTCTCTGCTGAGGTGGACCCTGTGGCAAGGTCAAAGGCTTGAGGAGGTGAAGAGAGCCTGGCCTTCTCTTAGACAAATTTTCGTGTTCCAAGCCCACTGACTCCGCGCCCGTCCCTCTGTCCCTCATCCTGCAGGGATCCGTTGTGTATCTCTGCACGGCTCTCTCCGAGCCTCGTGTGTGTCTTTCACGTGTCCCCCACCAGCAGTCTGTGAGCCCCAGAAGGGGACTGACCACGGTTATGTAATCCCAGTGCCTAATCGACTCCCATCTAAGACAACGTGGAGGACAGTAACGCCGTTTTAATTTGTTTTGTCTTTTTACCAATTTCACGCCCAAATTAATAGAACTCTTTTCTCTCTGGGCTGGTGGGCTGGATGGAAGGAAGAAGGGTAGAGAATGGGCTGCTGAAATGTAGGGTGAGTGGAAGAAGGTCCTGCCCTGTCCTTACCACTCTGGCGTTCCTTGGCTTAATCAGACTCTCACAGCAGCCCTGTGACTTCCTCAAGGGCAGGAACTGTGTCACATTGGTTCTGAATCCCTAGTGTTTAAGTCTCTCAGGCTCTTAGTTTCCCAGTAAGTGCTTTTCAGCTGAATTGAACTAGGGACGGGGGGGGGGGGGGGGGGGGGGGGGGGGGGGGGGGGGGGGGTGTCGGTTAAGGGGGAGACACCCAAATTGGTCAGTTGTCGCCAACCTTCCCTCCTCAGCTAGTCTCCTGTTAGAACCCCTGCCTTTCTGTGTAGTGCCCTTTGCTGGCTCCTGTTCAACCAAGACTTAACCCCTCTCAACCCCACCACCCTGTTTTCATCCTCACTCTCCACACACCAACTCCTCAAACCTGAGGAGACATTCTCCTTTATCTTCTCCAACAACTGTACTTCCCTTTCTTTCCCTGGTGGCAGTACCATTTCACATAATAGCCCTGATGGGTCCCACAATTTTAAATTTCACAGACCATTCATATTTCAAAGACAGATTTGTGAAACAAAGATTTGCCACGTTAATGAAAACATCAAAAATTGCCATCTATCATCGCCATAACTTCATGTGAGAAAGAGCATTTAACAACAGCAAAAAAAACCTTCCCCAAACAGGAAGCGCATGTTTTCAGAATGAAGTTTGAGGGACGCTTTCTAAGAGAGCAGTGTCAAATCCATGATTTTCCTTATTTTTTTCATTGTGCTATAAATTAGTCAAAATTTTGCCAAAGATCAGTGTTGAGAAACACTGCTCTATACTCTAGAGTAGAATTTGAGTCCAGGTGAGGTCCTAGGAGGGAGAGAGAGGTTTGGGGGGGGCGGCAAATAAAGCTATATGTAGACATGTAGACATATGTAGACACCTTATCTGTGCTTTTGTAAGACTGGTCCTGATCAACGATATCCACAGCTCAAGCGTCTGATTCTGGGTTTCGGCTCAGGTCCTGATCTGAGTTGTGAGTTCAAGCCCCGTGTCAGGGTTTAAGCCCAGTGTGGCATCGGCTTGAGATTCTTTCTCTGTCTCCTTCTGTCCCTCATGCTTACGCTCTCTCTCCCTCTAAAAAAAGTAAATAATTTTTTTTTGTAAATAAATAAATCTTAAAAACAAAACAAAACAATATCTACAGCTGAACAAGAGGTCTAGATCCTTTATTCCTGCCCTCTATTTTCTAGGACCCTCATCTGCCTCCCACCACAGTTATGACCCTATACCTCCCAATCTAGTTTATTCTTCACTTCTCTTGAGCAACTTCTAATTCTTTACAATGTTTTATATTCTTAACACCAGTTTAAAGAAATTAATGTTCAGATATTCTGACGATATTTGAAAACTATTTTTACTGGGAGAGCAAATGAAATTAGTTACCAGGGTAACTTGTTACTGAAAGCTTCTAGTTCTTGGTCTTTGCTTTTCCTAAGGTATATAAAACCTAGTCTGCAGGGTGCCTGGGTGGCTCCATCAGTTAAGCGTCTGCCTTTAGCTCAGGTTATGATCCCAGGGTCCTGGTATTGAGCCCTGCATTGGGCTCCTTGCTCAGCAGGGAGCCTGCTTCTGCCTCCACCTATTTCTGCCTCTGCCTGCTTCTCCCTCTCCCACTGCCTGCTTCTCCCCCTGCTTGTGCTCTCTCTCTCGCTATCTCTTTCTGTCAAACAAATAAATAAAATCTTTTAAAAATAATAAATAAACAAACAAATAAATAAATAAAACCTAATCTGCTAGAAACAATGGCCAACCCAGTAGCAATGAGCAACCTAGTGCCCAGATTGTGTTTTTATTATTCTTATTTTATTTTATTTTATTTTACTAATCTTTTTCTTTTCTTTCTTTCTTTCTTTTTAAGATTTTACTTATTTATTTGCAAGAGAAAGAGCACAAACAAGGGGAGTGAGAGAGGGAGAAGCAGGCTCTTGACTGATCAGGGAAACCAATGTGGGGCTCAATACTAGGACACTGGGATCATGACCTGAGCTGAAGGCAGCTGCTTAACTGACTGAGCTACCCAGACACCCCCTGCTTTTTTTTAAACTATACTCCAAAATGTGGCTTGAACTCATGACTCAGAGATCAAAACCTGAGCTGAGATCAAGGGTTGAATGCTTAACCAAATAAGCCACCCAGAAGCCCCCATACTGTGTTTTTAAATGCAATTTCCTACTAAAAGGAATCAGTGCTCCTTGGAGATGTGATTGGTTCTAAGACTGTACAGGGTGAGCATGACATACCTTGTCATACCAGAAAGCAAGAAAACAATTGAAGGCAACCAAGTTCATCTCAAAAGACATGGGAGCCAGCTGAAAGGGGTTCCCACTTCTTAAAGGTAAAAGAATCTCAGCATCAAAAAGAATAATAACGGACGCCTGGGTGGCTCAGTTGGTTGGACGACTACCTTCGGCTCAGGTCATGATCCCGGAGACCCCGGGATCGAGTCCCGCATCGGGCTCCCAGCTCCACGGGGAGTCTGCTTCTCCCTCTGACCTTCTCCTCGCTCATGCTCTCTCACTGCCTCTCTCTCAAATAAATAAATAAAATCTTTAAAAAAAAAGAATAATAACTATAATGTATTGGAATACATCAAAAATATTAAAATCTATAAGTGCAAAAAAATTAAAAATAATTGATAACTTTGGATGACACCTGGAAAACAACTCACAGTCTGGAAACTGAAAAGAATCAACATTCTTCCTGCCTTTTCTGTTCCAATAATACCTCAAGGTAACCAAATAGTTGTTAAGGCCAAGTTCTTTGTAGAATAATTATAGTTAACAAATGCAAAAGGAATGATAGAATCATATCACTATTTTTCTATCATTTTTAAAATTTTTAATTTTTAGAGAATTTTTCTACCTCTTAATGAAATAAGGATGCTCTCCTGCCAGAATATCTATGCTAGAGATTACAATCTATAGGAACAAAACAAAACAAACAACTTGCCTCCCATGAATTGTTACCGGGTATATAGTGGCATGTAAGTCTGCGCTACTTAATTTTAATGTCCCTCACAACTGAGAGACTGAAACTCTGCAGGAAAACTTCATTGTTTGTTTAGTAACATATAAGAAGAATAGCAGTTACGGAAGCAGATGGTGGTGGGCAAAAAAGCTAGTTTTTTTTCCCAGTCATTTTGTAAAAACTTGGACAGCGTGTCAAGGAAACCTGACTGGAGATTGGAGGTGGGAAGCTATGAAGGCAGGGCTCTTGCACCCCCGTACCACTCACTGTAGTTTGCATAGTCCAACAGGAAGAAGGAAGATTTCTTCTTGGTCCAGCAAAAGCAAGCTACCCTCGCCTGCAACCAATAAAGAAGTCACCATCACTTCAAACTCTCATTTTCCTCTGGTGAACTTTTGTCCAAAACCAACTCACCCAATTCCCCTTTTTTCTATGAAAGGACAGTCTCCTCCTTTGTTCTCCAGACTTGCCTATGGTTCCCCATAGTTTGCTTGTCCCAAGTAGCAATTTTTCTGCTATTCTTGAATAAGCATGATTTTGCTAGCTGAACCACTTACCTTTTCCTTTTAAAAGATAGACAAAACATTTGTATCTTTAGGGTAAATACCCAGTAGTGCAATTGCTGGCTCATAGTGATCCGAAGGGGCACGTGCACCCGAATGTTTATAGCAGCAATGTCTACAATAGCCAAACTATGGAAAGAGCCTAGATGTCCATCAACAGATGAATGGATAAAGAAGATGTGGTATATATACACAATGGAATACTATGCAGCCATCAAAAGAAATGAAATCTTGCCATTCCAACGACGTGGATGGAACTAGAGGGTATCATGCTTAGTGAAATAAGTCAATCAGAGAAAGACAACTATCATATGATATCCCTGATATGAGGAAGTGGAGATGCAACATGGGGGACTAGGGGGGCAGAAAAAGAAGAAAAGAAACAAGATGGGATTGGGAGGGAGACAAACCATAAGTGACTCTTAATCTCACAAAA
>PISX010001732.1:30899-184161 GCA_004024625.1 Mellivora capensis | reverse complement strand
GATCTGGTGGGGAGGGCTGCAGCAGCCTGGGGCTTGCCCTTTGAGTCCTGAATCGCTGTTGCTGCTCAGAGAGGGAAGGAGCTTCCCTGGGAGGCTCGGGTTGCCAGGGCCTGGCACCTGGCTTGCCCGCCAGCCTCCTCTCCCCCTGTGATGTCATAGGTGTGCCACTCTCAATCCGGAGACAAGGTGGGTGTCTGACACCTCCAAAATAATGCATGTTTTCCAAACTTGTTGCTGAAGCTGCTAAAATGTTTTTTTAAAACCATTTACACTTCCCTTGATATAAGGCAAATACCTTCTGTCAGCCGGGCGTGGGTCGGGTGGGGGCGCCTGAGACTGGAGAAGCCAGATCAGAGCAGCCCTGGGCCTCGGGGCTCCCCAGGACATAGGAGGGTCTCAGGGGAGACCCAGGCCTTGGGGGTGGGGTGGGCCCTGTGTCTGTTGGGGAGGAGGAACTCCAGGATGGGCAGAAGGGCCGAGCAGCTGTCACAAGGTAATTTGCGTTGACAATGATGATCTGTGTTTGGCTTAGTGAAATTGGCCCTTCCAAGGCCTCTCTGTGTCCTTGAAGGGAGTGGCTTTGTATCTGAGGAGACGCCTGCCCGCCCCCCGCTTCTGGCTTCTGTTTTGGAAGGTCTGAGCTCATTGAGGAGTTGTGCTAGGGAAAAGGGACGGAAGGGATATCTTTGAAAGATGTGAGATAGATCCAGTGACCAAAGCGGAGAGCAACAATTCACTGGAGGCTAGGAAGAGATGGGCGTTTGGAGGTCCCCTGGGTCATGAGCGATAAGCCCAGGGAGGTGGCAGGATTGCGGGGCACACCTGGGGAGACTGGATAAGACTGGAGGGTTAAACCATCCTCTTGCTTGCAGTGGCCAAGAACGAGCTAAGCAGAGGGCCCTCGCTGGGTGCTCCAGACCATCTAGGCCTGGGAGGGGAGTTTCTGGGGACCCCAGAGATGGGGAAGGGCTGCACATGGCTGAGCCTGACCCTCCCCTTTGCCAGATGGGGTCTGCAGCGATTTCTTTCAAGTTATAAGAAATAAAAGAACTTGTGCAGTGGGATCCAAACCGTTCACAACAGGCCTGGGCTTTCCACGGTGTGTGCCCTTCTCTTCCCAGCCAGGGAGGCCTGTGTACACTGTGCCCGGGTCCCCAGTGCAGCTGTGTGTGCTCACGTGTGGCAGCTGCCAGGTGACTGGAGGGAGACTTAGGGCCACAAGGGCCACTTCCCTCCTCGAGAGCTTCCGCACTATCTGCTTTCTCCGGGGGCAGCATCTGGGAGCAGGGCAATCCTACTGTCTGCCTCAGTGGCTCACTCCTGCAGAGCCTGGGAACTTAGCCCTCTGAGCCAGGCCTTCCCGACTCAAGAACCCAGTCAGAGGAGTGAGAAGAGCCAGAGGTTCCCGGTACATTGGGGAGTGGCAGGGAGGGACTCTCTAGGTCCTGTGGTGTGCTCACATCTCTCTTACACACACACACCCCATCCCACTGGCACCTGTTCACCAGCCCAAATCACACCCAGCTAAAGCTCCTCTGTCGAGCCTGGTATGTGCTCCCTGAAGAGGGGGCACCCTTTCCCCGCCTTTACCCTCTGCGGCCCCCACACCGGCGTTGGAAGCACTCAGGCTGGTGAGAGCTTGGCACCTTCTCCAGCCCAAAACCATGAGGAGGCAGGAGGGAGGGAGCAGCAAAGGAGTGTGGTGTAGGAACTTCCCAGGGCAGGACCCTTGTCCTGAATTCCCCGCAGGGTCCAGCATGGCCTGGGAGCTGGGGCCACCGGTGGGGGAGCCCCCATCAAAGATGACCATGCCCATCATGCTGAAAGCAGAGGTGGCCAGCCCTGGGCTCTGGCCCAGCCCGAACACAGGAAGGAATGGTGCATGGAGGCAAGCGGGCCTAAGCCAGGGCAGCCGAAGCGAGGTCTGACTGGATGCTCTCTGCCCATCCTGGGCCTGCACCTGTGGCCATCCCCAGGCTCAAGGCCATTTGTCCCAGAGATGCCTGGTCTGTGGCAGCAGGAAGCCCAGAGCCCTCATCTCCACAAGTGAAACCCCTGTGGGAAGCAATGGGGCCTGGCAAGAAGGCTGGCGGTCTCTGGGGTCTGTCCTTGGGGTGCCCACGGCCACTCCTTGGAAACCCAGTTCTAAAGTCCCTGGAGCCAGTGTTGGTGTTAGAGGTGTGCACTTGCCTCGCCACCAGCAGAGGGTGCCCTGAGCCAGCTCACGATGTTCTGGTCTGCCCTCAGACCTCGGAGATGGGGCATCCCCAGGACAGGACTGAGGTCTAGTCCTGTCTCTGTCCACCTACAGCCAACTTCCCACCTCCCATCACCATAACGGATGCAGGACCCGCACATGCTCAGTGCTTAATAAATGTCTGTTGGGTGGCTACGGGGTTCAACGGATGGACAGATAGATGCAAAAGAAAGGAGGAGAGGAAGGAAAGGGAGGGGTGGATGGATGGATGGATGGATGGGCAGGCAGGTGAGTGGATGGTTGGGTAGGTAGATGGATAGATGGTTGCCTGGGTGGTTGGACAGACGGACAGGGTATGGATGGATGGGTGAGTAGATGGACAGGTGGACAGAGGGTTGGGTGGATGGACGAATGGGAAGGCGATGGATGGACAGACAGCTGGATAGGTAAATGCACCATCAGAAGGCACTAAAAGGTCAGTTCAGGTTTATTGATGGCCTGAAGCCATAGCCCCAGCTACAGATGAAGGTCTTTTAGGGAACAGAAGAAGTTTAACAACATCTCCAGGACAAGGGCCCAGGTGTTGATTTGTTCTTGCAGGTTCCGTGCCCAGTGGTCCTGTGGTCTTGTCATCAGTTTTCCCTCTGTCCCTCCTGTGCCCTGGTTACTCCCCTTCCCCTCTCCAGCCCAGACTGGGCAGTCATGGCTGGAGACGCAAACCTGGCCAGCTTGTGACTGCCGAGATGAGGGAGCAATGACCGTTCCCTGCCTGAGTGTAACTGCGGGCCCAGCAGGGGCTGTGGGCATGGACCAGCCTTGTGGGACACCCCCCGCCCCGCCCCCTGCACAGACTCGGCCCTTCCCTCCCCTGCTTCCTGTGGTCTTTAGCCAGGGTGCTGGTACTAGTACACTAAGTGGATCAATAGCGTGTCAGCCCTTTGCCAAGAGCAGGCTGCATCTATCAAGGGCTGAGTGACAGCTAATCATTTTCCACCTGGTGTTCACCCTTGCAGAGACCTGCGGGCTCTGCCACTGGGCCTGCTGGAGACCAGGAGGCTGACAGACCCTGCCCTGCTCCCCCTGCAGGCTGCAGGCACCCTCCCAGGCCACATTCCCACTCCCTGCCTGCCCCCCCCCGCCCCAACCTCGCCTGCATGAGGGTATGGCTTAGTGGGAATGTGTGCGCACCCGGGGCTTGGGAGCACATGTGTGAGCATACCTGGAGGGTGCATGGCTGGCCTCTGGGGCATGCCGGAGGGCTCACCTAGCAGCATGTGCATATGCCTGTATGGGTTTGCGTGCACGTCCGTGCAGATCCCTGAGGGTCCGTGTGAGCACGTGCATGCACAGGCATGCAGGAACTCATGTCTCCATGAGTGTGTGGCCTTGTCTGCATAAAGGAGTGTGCTCGGTGCCCATGTTTGTCATCAGGGTGCGGCTGTACATGCCAGAGACCACAGGCCCCTCGGGCCTCCCGAGTCCTCTCTCCGGGAGGGGAGTGCTAGCATGATGCCCCACGCTGAGCCATCTCGCCGTCACCCCCACCCTAGTTAGTGTCTGGAAGGGAGGAGCGGTGGCTGAAGCCCCGTGCTCCCTCTCTGCCCCTTTCCTGCTAGAGAAAGCAGGTGCCGGAGGGAGGAGGAGAGCCTGAAGGGAGGAGGGTCCTGGGTTGACAGGAACATTTATTTTTTATTTATTTTATTTATGTATTTGACAGACAGAGCTCACAGGTAGGCAGAGAGGCAGGCAGGGAGAGGAGGAAGCAGGCTCCCAGCTGAGCAGAGAGCCCGATGCGGGGCTTGATCCCAGGACCCTGAGACCGTGACCTGAGCTGAAGGCAGAGGCTTAACCCACTGAGCCACCCAGGTGTCCCTCTTTTTTTCTTTTAATTTCTAAAGTATCTTTATTCTTTTTTTTAATGACTTAAATTCAGTGGATTAGCATATGGGGTATTATTCGTTTCAGAAGCAGAGTTCAGTGAGTCAGCAGTTGTGTATAACACCAGTGCTCGTGACGTCGCGTGCCCTCCTTACTGTCCATCACTCAGTTACCCCATCCCACCACCCACCTCCCCTCCAGCAGCCCTCGGTTTGTTCCCTATGATTAAGAGTCTCTTATGGTTTGTCTCCCTCTCTGATTTTGTTTTGCTTTATTTTTCCTTCCCTTTCCCTATACTTCTGTGTTTTGTTTCTTAAATTCCACGTAAGAGTGAAATCATAAGATAATCGTCTTTCTCTGGCTGAGTAATTTTGCTTAGCATAATACCCTCTAGTTCCATCAGTGTCATTGCAAATAGCAAGATTTCTGTCTTTTGATGGCTGAATAATATTCCATTGTGCATATATATATATATATACACACACACACACACACACACCACATTTTCTTTATCCATTATCCATTCATCTGACAGGAGCATTTCAATTCAAAGTGATAGCATCAGGTAGGGCTGTATTCAGGTGTTGTCTTGGTGTCGGAAGAACTCATCTTCTCCACTCCTCCCCTCTGCTTTGCCCTATGTGCTTCACTGCCGGGCATACTCGCCCCTAGGGGTGGCCATTGCATCTCCACACTTCCACGGCCCCCCTCAGTTTCATCTCCTGATGCTCCTTGAGCCAATTCCTATGGCTGGGGGATGGACTCGACTGCAGGATCACACGCCCCTCCTGGTGTGTACCACAGGATCTGAGAGCAGGGAGGGGAAGGTGGGTGCAGTGGGACGGGAATGGGAGATAGGTGGGTGGAAGCTGTATAGGGGTTCTTTTCTCTCTGCCTGAGGTCTCACATCTGACGCCTGAACAGTTGCATCCGAAAGGGCCCTGGTGCCATCAGCGCCCCCTGGGGGCTCACAGCAGCTACTACACAGGCCCCTGGCTGGGGCCGGCTGTTCTGGCTTTAGGCTTTCAAGGAACACCCCCCCTCCACCGCCCACCACCAACCCTCCCCCCCCACCTCCCTGGCCTCAGACTACGTGCCCCTGACCAGGCTCCACCCTTGGTTTCCAGCCACGCAGGCCCTGAGCAGGCTTTTGCCCTTAAACCCCCACAACCTGGCCAGGCCCCACGTGTCTGATCTACCATTGCCCCACCTTCCGGACAGACCCCAACCAGCAGGCAACATCTGCCCTGGGTGTGGGGCCTCAAGCCCTGGGGTGGAGGGCACTGGGCCAGGCCCCCAGCCCTGGGGTCTTACAATGGGGGAGGGACTCGCCTTCCCTGGCGGTAGCTGAGGACACCATGGCTCCTCTGGGTCACTGCCACAGGAGCCATGAGCAGCCGTTCTGCAAAGTGTGGCTGCAGGCTTGCTCTCAGCAGGCAGGCAGCTCTTCCAAGTCTCCATGAATAATTGAAAACACCTTAAGTGTGCACCCGCAGCCTGGAGGACGCCCCCCTCCCCCGCTGCGTTTAGGAGCAAGCTCAGACAGTAGCAATAGCGCTGGACTCGGGGGGATGCCAGGCCCGGGCCTACCCCTCCTGGGCCTGCCCCCTGCCCCGGCCCTCTCTCCTTTCCCACCTCCCTACCCTCAGAGCCCCCAGGGCAGAAGAGGGTCGGCTGGGAGGGCTTGCTGCAGATGGCAGGCATGGCAAGCCCCCACCCCCGCCGCCAAGGGCTCAGGAGACAGGTGCACCAAGATGGTGGGGGTGGGGGTAGGACCAAGGAGGAAGGGCTCCAAGGGGACTGACTCAGGGCCACCCCCGGGCAGCCCCCTCTCTGGACAGCTGCTCCAGGGAGCCCAGAGGGAGGTGCCACACCTGGGCAGACCCCAGGTAGGGGCCAGGCTAGAGCGTAGCCAGCCTGCCGCTGTCCCAATGCATATCCCTGGAGGAGGGACTTGCAGGGGATGGGTAGAGGGGGCAGGTAGGTAGTGATTGCCCTGAGCTCCAGGGATCTGTGTGTGTGTGTGCATGTGTGTGTGCGTGCACATGCTGAGGGGGGCAGATATCATGAGGGCCATGAGTGTGCATGTGCAAGCGTGTGGCATTGTGTGCGGCACACATTGGGTGCGGCCGGGGCTGTGTGGCTGGGCGTGGGGTTGAGGGAACACACCTGCACCTCTGTGGCTTTGCACGTCAGATGTCTGCTCAGGACTGAGAGGTCCCAGAAGGGCCTCTGCCTTGAGCTCCAGGCTGGACACCTCCCCCACCCAGCTCCAGGGCATCCTGTCCCGGAGCCCTCTCTCCACTGCTGCCGTTGGGGACTCCTCTTAGACCCTCCCTCTGAGAGCTGAGCCTAACGTCCTAATCCCTCCAACCTAGAGTTCCTGGTAATGACATTTCTGAAACGTGAAAATTAGAAACCAGCTGCCACATTGCTCTGGGCCCTAGCCAGCCTGGCTTCCTGCTGGGCCCCGCGTGAGGTCTCAGAGGCCACACGTGGCCCTTCTTGCGACTGTTCTGCTCATATGGAGGAAACTCCTTTCCTCCAAAGGGGTGGAGGTCCCCACAAAGGGGTGACTCTACTTCCTATGTTCTCCATGCCACATGAGCAGGAGACAGGATTTCCCCGCAGCTCTGCCTGTCCTTACCTGGGACTCGGGGTCTGGGTAGGGGGCGTGCAGAGGGAAGGGGTGGCAGCGTGAGGGGAGCCAGGAGAACCAGACTCAGTGGTCAGCTGCAGCTCACTCCCCACCTCGGACCCTGCCATTCCCTGTCCCCTTGTGTCTCCTTCTGTTCCATCTTCCAGGAATGGTAGATCTTTTGGAGGGACTCAGGCTAGAGTGGCTGGGGCTCTGGCCTGGTTCTGTCCCCATGAGCCCACAGAGAAGCTGCCACAGTGGGTAGGAATATCATTGCTTACTGTGGTGGCAGATGTCCCACACTTTCTCTTCCCCTTCAGGCTTGGAGAGGGTGGTCAGCTGGGCATGAGGCTAGCTCTGCCTTGTGGCCTTTGTGCACTGGGCAGAGGGCTCTGGGACCACTGATCTCTTGAGATGACCGTGCTGCCCACTGGGAGCTGAAGACGGGGTGTTGGGGAGGGCAAGGGATGAAGCCAGTTGCTCTCTAGACCGCACAGAACCCGCCACGCTGGGTCGGGACTTTGAGCCCCTTGAATGTGAGGCATGGGCCTGGAGGTGGGGGTGAGGCACAGACCGGAAGCAGGACATAGCTGGGTCCAATTCCCTGGAGCAGAGAGGGCCACCAGCTAGGTGCCTCTCGATGACAGTGCCGAGCACCTGATAGGGCAGGGGAAGGTCTGACTTTGCTTCTTGATCCCGACGGCTACGAAGGAGGGAGATCCCCTGGTAAGGGAAACGTGGCTGAGGGCTGTGAGCAGAGGCCAGGGGAGGAAAATGTGACAGTGGGCCTGGCCTTCAGGCTCCCCCAGCTGCCCAGCCTCCGGGGCACTGCTCCCATCCTACTCCGGCCCTCCAGCCTGTCTGCGACCCCTGATCACTCCTGACCTGACGTCCCCCTTCCAGCCCAAGCCGAGATGATGAACATTGTCCAGATTCACCTGGGGACCATGTGTCCGGCTCCCCAGAGGTATCCCATGATCCCCCCCCACCACCTCCCTGCAGGGGAAAAACGTGGTATCTGGAGCATTGCCGACCCCGGGAAGCCCTCCATCTGTAGAGCTTGCAGTGGACAACTTTGTGCTAACCAAAGGCAGAACCAGTTCCCCCAGGGGCTCTCAGCGCCATTCAAGGGGTCCCCGCCCTGTGGGAGCTGGGGACTGGTTGGGGGGCACTGCGTTTGTGTATGCATCGCGTGTGTGTGGGTTTCTACAAGCCTGGGGGCATATGCATCCACGCCCATGTGTGTCTGTGCATGTGTGTTTGCCCCCAAGTCTCGGGGTGGGCCCCAGGGGGCCCCAGAGTCTGTGGCCAGGCAGGCCCCGGCTCCCAGCCAGAGGAGCAGTACCAGGAGGGCTGGGGCCTGTGCACTTGTCGCGGCTGGCTTCTTTATTAATCCCTTTTATGAGCAGACTCGGGAGTTCGTGTTGTGAATCTGGCCATTGGCTCCCGTCCCCCCTCCCCCTGCCCCGCGCACCCCGGGAGGAGGAGCACATGTTAAATATTTGTGGTTTTGCTGCGTTAGGTTTTCAAGTTCAGCAGTAATTACCGTGACCAGGTGCCAAGTGAATCTGCTCCCTTGGGAAGCCTCCCGCCATAGCAGAGCTGGTGGCTGGGTTCCAGGCCAGCCGCGTGCCGTTCGTACAAACCTGCGAGCCTTCCCTTCCAGACCTCACTGCCTCACTGAACCCCGAACCCAGCCAGGCGATACCACCTGTGGGCGCGGTGCAGACGGATGCTCTTGGTGGGTGCCTCGCCCCCGAGCGCCGATGTGGGGACGCTGTGAGCAGAGCCTGGGGCCGAGTGAGCACCTTTATCCCCCCAACCCCAGCACGGTTCCCAGGCACACTCATCTTTTAGTGGGCAGAACTGCTTTTATTTTCAGGAGAGATTTTAATTGTTCAGCTCTGGAACACCGCCCCCCCCCCCCCCCCAGCCCGCCTCTCGCAGGACTACTTAGCCTTTGTTTCAAGGGTAGATTCAGTCCAACCCACGATTTCTTGGACACCTTCAGGGAAATTAAGACAGTGCCTGGTGGCGGCCACGTCCCCCACCTCATTGTCTGTAGGGGCAGCTTCTGGGGTGGCTCCGGGGGCAGAGGTGGTGCCCTCAGGTTTCCTGGGTAACAGCTGCTTGGCCCTTGGCTTTTCCTAGGACGACACGTCACACGCCTCAACAGTGGATGTTCTTCAGGGTACTCAGACCCAGAAATTCGGGGGGGAGGGGTGCCAGGTGAAGGAGAGGGGCAAGTTCAGGCCAAAGCTCCCATCTGCGTACCTCCAGGACCTCGTGCAGTCCCGGGAGGGAGCTCCCAGCCCAGCCCCGATGCAGCCATTTGAGCGGCCTCCCAGATGCTCTCCTGGCCATCCCTGGGCTGGCTGCAGGCCTCCAGAGGTGCACCTGCCCTCAGTGGGCTCACAGCCTGCTGGGGGAGAGGTGTGGGAGAGCCCAGAGCCGGGGATGGATGGAGGGACGGAGGGAGGCAGACCCCACCCTGACAGCTCCCTGAATGGCTGTGAGCTGGGGGCGAGAGGTGTTGGGACCCCCTGGGAGAGAATGCTCCAGGAGGCAGGCTTGCCCCTTTTAGGGAGCCTTGGGCCTCTGGGCAGAAGCCCACACACCACGAGGTATTGGGCACACCAGTTCAACTTATGGGCTCATGTGCACTGGACCACATCGTGTCCTTTGGGAGGGGCTGGGAATGGACAAGAAGGCATCTCACCAGATGCCAACAGAGCATTCTGGCACAGAGGGGGATGGTGCTGCAGGAGTGGGAGGGAAGGGAGATGGGCCCACTGCTGTGCTATACCAGGATGCCTTGCCTTTTGGCCATCCCTGGAGTTATAGGGGCCAGGGGCATTTAGAGGGAAAACAGTGGGAGCTCAAGGAGAAGTAGGCTTCCACCGAGGCGTCTGGGGCAGCAGTCCCATCTGAAGGTTCAGCCGAGGGCGGACCCATTTTCAAGCTCAGCCCCACGGCTGCTGGCAGGTTCCGTTCTATCTGCCTTGGCCTGAGAACTCCCTCAGTTCCTTGCTATGCGAGCCTCTCCCAGGAACAGCTCACAACATGGGAGCTGGCTTCTTTTGGAGTGAGTAAGCAAGAGAGGGCAAGCCAAAGAGAAGGCTGGGTGTCTTTGTAACTCGCCCTCCAAAGTGACATTCTGTCCCATGAGTTGTGGCCGTCCCGTGCTCACAGAGGGTAGGTAGCAAGGGCAGCTCACCCGGCAGGGAGCTGGGAGGCTGCCCCCCATGGTGGGCTGTGACTGAGGGGCTTTCGGGGGGAAATTGCGTGTTCTGGTTTACGGTTGCGAAAGGACCCCTCCGGCTGCTCTGTGGAGAAAGTTGAAGCCGGGAGACCATTCGGGGGAAAGCCTACTTCACTGGGAGCTTCCCTATGGGCAAGCTGGGTGTAGGGCTCATAGTAGAGCCTTCCTCTGAGAGTTAAGGAAGATAATACAGAACCATGCTTGGCATGGGCCGGGTGGCCATGTGGGCTTTTCTCTTTGGACACGGCCGTTGCCTCCTCTAGGGTCTGGCATTGGCCATGGCCCCCTTCAGTTCACTGGGGGTGTCTTTCTGTGTCTACGTGAGTGTGAATAGTGATTGGAGACCAGGCTCGGGTTCCTTCTGGGGAGCTCCGGGCCCTGTGAATGAGGGTACTGCCGGGTTCCCCGGTTTGCCTGAGAAGAGCCTGGGCAGAGGACAGGTGTGAAGATGTGCTTTCCTCGAGGGCTCCCTAACGCCCTGTTTCCACCCAACATTTCCACCTGAAGCAGCTCACACCTCGGGGAAACGAGAGCGCCAGCCCAGCACCTCCACTCGATGGGTAGAGACTGGGACACAGGCCTAGAGTGTTTCTTATCCACCTGCGGGGACAGCCTCCCCTTCAGCCCGGCCTGGCCTACCGTCGTGCTGAGCACTGAGCACGTTATTGTGAGTTCAGCTGAGAGCTGAGTGGTCCTGTCGGGATGCTGCCTCTTTGCTGAGCAGGTCTGAAACAGGCCCCTCAGACTCCCGGTTGCCCTTTAGGGATGAGGGCAAGCACGCTTGGGAAGCACCACGGTTCTGTGCTGACACCTGGCGGCCTCGTCACACCCCACGGGTGCACACTGCAGACCCCAGCCACCAGCGGGGGCTCCAGGCCACCTGCTCTGCTCCCCAGCAGGCCACAAATTGGGGGGTTCTCATGACCCCTTCTATTTGGATAATTCACTGGAATGACTCACAGGCCCAGGGCGCACTCTACTCACAAGAACAGCCTTATTATAAAGGATACACAGGGCCAGGTCCCGGAGGGTCCTCAACACAGAGTTTCCAGGCCCGTCCCCCACGGAGCCGGAGCATATCGCTCTCCTAGCACCGCAGCGTGCCCAAGTCAGGGGAGCCTCGCTGTCTGGAGTTCCTCTGGAGGTTTCAGTGGGTAGGCACGATTGACGAGTTATTGGCCACATAATGGAACTCAGTCTCCAGCCCCTCACCCCTCCTCGATCAGGCACTGGAAGTTCCAACCCTCTAATCAAGCGGTTGACCTTTCTGGTAACCAGCCCCCATCCCGAAACTGTCTGGGTTCCCACCACCAGTCACCTCATTAGCATAACGAAGACACCTGTCACTCAAGAAATGCCAAGGGTTTGGAAGCTCCGGAGCTGGGAGTCTGGAGACCAGGACGGGTTCTACTCTTCGGTGGACCCCAGCCCAGTCCCGGGTGAATGGGTTGCGGTGAAATGCAACTTTCAGGCCGGCTTTGGATCCATTTCTATCCCTGCTGGGTTTTTCCTTCTTCCATCAGACCCGCTTTTAATATATGCTCTCATTTCTTGTATGCCGAAATGGAGTAGAATAGATAATTATCAGTGGTTCCAGCTTCAGCTTCAAAAGCGCGTGTGACTTAAGAGCAGAGACTTCTGGTGCCTGTCATCTAACGGTGGGGAGCACGGTGCGGCGGGGCCCCGCTCTGCCACCGCAGCCTGAGCCAGACCCTTCAGCCGCTGAGCTAGTGCTTCTTCCAGGTCAAGGCTCCTTCCTCTGCGAGCAGATGGCGGCGGGACCCGCTTCGCATGACGCAGGCGTAGAGATGAAGGGCCTGGGCCGTGGCTAGCTAGGCCAGACCCCGGGCTCCTAACTACTGAGAGAATGCCTTTCCGTTGTCACCCCATGTGCAGGAACTCCTCGAGCGGACAGGAAGCGGGAGGAAGAGCACCAGCCTGGCTCAGAGCCCAGGCGAGGAAGGCACCGGAGGTGGAGTCTGTTGGGGGTCGGGGACTCACCTTCCTGCTCCCAGAGCTGCCCCTAGCTGGGCCTCGCCTGCCCCTCCTGCCTCACACAGAGCACCACCCTGGGAGCTGGGACTCACCCTGCCTAGAGGGTGGGCAGTTGGGGGAAGACCCTGCTGGGTGAGTTGGAGCTGAGGTCCCCTTCAGGGTCATGAATATTCTGAATATCCCACATCCTGAAACATCTCCCGCCCTCAGCATCAAGCCCAGCAGGGGGTGAGCGGGGGTCCCTGGGCTGGGGTCCTCCATGCAATGTCCCGAGCAAGGCCAGAGACGATAGCAAATGTCAGGCCCGGAAGTCCTCGGCCCCGGGGACTTGGAGGCATCCTTTAAAGGCATGAGCTTGCTGGCAGGGAGCAGCGCTAGGCCTGGCTTTGGATCAGAAAATGCCAGCTGTTGGCAGACACCGAGACAATCCCTGGAAACATCCTGGCTGAGGAAAGATGGAAGAGAGGGGTGGAGATAGCTCCAGACCCCCTCCCCTGCTGGCACACAGCCTCCCACCTCAGAGGCTGCCTTGCTTCTCAGGGGGGAGCGTGGGGCACATCCAGACGAGGCAGGGGAAGCAATTGAGCTGGAGAAGAGAACTCACAGATTGATGGGAAAAGGTATCAGATGTGCCCCCGGCAGCAGGAGAGCTGGAAGGTGAGAAGAGGGGACTGTGCCTGCCTCCAGCCAAGCACTTCCCCTTATGACTCTGCAGCCCATGGGCAGCCAGAGGGCTGGTTCTAGTGTATTCTCTCCCTCCCCACCCACCCTGCGCTGGAGCGTGGGGTGCACACATACACACGCAGACACTTGGCTTTCCGCAGCAGCCATAGAAAATCCGCCAGAAGGATCACTCACACCTTATCAATGGAATAGAGGGTCCTCTGCACCTGTTTCTATGAGGGAAGTGTTTTCTCAGGTCCCATCTCTCCACCTACAAAGAGGACGGCTCTCTACCGAGGAGCCACAGATGGTCTCAGCCTAACAAAGCCAAGAACTTGTGACCCCGGAAGACACTGGGGGTGTGCTCGGATTGTGGGCCTGGCTCTCTGTGGGCTGGGGGTTCTCTGGCCTCACTCCCCTATCTGGAGCCTTAGCTGGGGACAGCCTCGGAGGCTATTTCTGGAATCCTTGCGTGAGCTCATTCTCCCTTGAGTTGGGGGAGTCTGGCCGCACCCCAGGCTCTGCCCTCGGGCTGTGTGATTTACTTGCTTTGTTCTTGTCCCCATCAGTGAGGGACAGAGAAGGAGGCTGGAGGACCCACTACATAGAGCTTCAAAGTCGAGGTGTGTTTTGGAAGTTGGCAGTGAAGAATTAGCTGGGAACTAGGTACCGACTGGGGTCCTGTGTGCCTTCCCCAGTGTCCTCTGGGTCGCCCCTCCTGGTCTTCCCCACTCTGCCCACCTTTCTAAACAATGTGCTCATGGATAGAGTGGAGGGAGGCTGTGTCAGGATCACACGGGGCTCTCCCAGACCCTGCCAACTAGAATGGAAGGTTGGGGCAGGGTGGTGATCTCCCTTCCCCCAGCCCTGCCTGTGATTGGCGCCTGGCTGCTTCTATGAGCTGGTACCGCCATCTTAAGAGAGCGAGACCCCCTTTTAGAGAGAAGGCCTCTCTGAGGGCCCTTCTGGGGTGCTGTTGGGTGTCTCCTTGAGCTCAGACTGGATGCATAGGCCAGTGCCTCTCAGACCAACTGGGATGACCACTATCCTGGCAGACGAATGTATGGGGGCAACTGTGGGGACATCAGGCACTGCAGGGAGTCCCATGTCCTTGGGGCTTTGAGAATGTCCTGTCCAGACTCCCTTCCTGTCCTTTTTCTTTTTTTTAAAAGATTTAATTTATTCATTAGGGAGAGACAGAGAGAGCACAAGCAGGGGGAGAGGGAGAGGGAGAAGCAGGCTCCCCACTGAGCTGGGAGCCCACTGACGCAGGGCTCAATCCTAGGACCTGGAGATCGTGACCTGAGCCGAAGGCCAACACTCAGCCAACCGGGCCACCCAGGCACCCTTCCCTTCCTGTGCTTTAAGAGGTGGGCTAGCTCCAGCAGACATATGGGCCATCACCCCGTGCCCCCAACCCCATTCCATAGAAGTGGTGTGTGGATCTGTGGCCGTGCAGGATACAGCCCACAGCCCAGTCCCCAACACACATGGAAGAAAGGATATGTGCTATGTCATTGTCATTCCACACCCAAAAGCAGGACCAGTGGTCCATGCGTTCAGAGCTGTCCCCAGCAGTAGGGGTTGGCAGGGGTAGGATTCACTGGGCATGATTAGAGCCGAGACGAATGGAGGAGACAGTTCACCTCCCCTTGCTGTCGGGCATCACAGTCAGCTTTTCAGAACCCAGGAAGAAGCCTTAGGACAGAACTCTGGGGAGCAAATTGTCCCCAGGCAGTACCTGAGCTGGTCCCATTCTCTGAAGTATGGCCGCCCTCCCAGGATGGATGCCTCAGCCGAATCTTCCGTTGGGCTCCCCCGGGCCTTCTCCAGTTTGCTCTCTGCAGACTGTCCCCTTGCCTGATCCTGGGCTTGTCCTTCTCCCTGGGACTGCCTGTTAATGTGGCCTCTGCCTTTGAGAGCCATGCACCTGGCCTTGGATTGTGACTAGTGCTTATTTCCAAGTCCTGGGGAATTTTCTCATGTCATCTTCAGCAACAAGTGGTTGCAGTTTTCATTATCATAAGACCAAAAAAAAAAAAAAAAGCTGAGAAAATGGATATGTGCCTTCTACCCTGCGCTGGGAACATCTTGACATTTAAATCCAATTACCCTTTTCTCATTCTTGATGAGGATATGACATGCGGCTAGAGAACATTCTGCTAGATAAATATGTCATATTCTCTGACTGCTCAAAACTTCCCAGGGCTGATCTGGGGACCCTGTTCTCCCCACCCTTGCCAGTCACCATCAACTTGGGGGAGAGGTTAAGGTCACGGACCTGCCTAGTAAAGGGCCCGGGCCCTAGTAATGTTTGAAAAATTTGGGCAGCATTTGACCTCTACCCCTCCCTGAGCCATTAACTGGGAAAACGGGACAACTATAGAAGCAGGAGGATTCTGACCAGCCTTTGCAAAGAGCCTGTGGTCATCCTGAGCTCGCCATCCCTGGGCTTTTCAGCAAAACGCCACAAATCAGTTAGATGGTGAGATTAATGAAACACATTCCCATATTCCTTCAGAACTCCAGTGGCCTCCGAAGCAGAGAGTAATTGACTCAAGATGAGTTAGGAAGCCAGCAAGGATGCCTTGTTCTACTATTCTGATGTAAATACTAGTTCTCTTTGACATCCAGAGAGATGGAAGGCAAGTTCCTTACCAAGTGCACAGAGCTGTCCTTGGCTGGAGAGATAGCAGGAAGAGAGGAAATTGCCAGGATTAATTAAGGCCACAAGAATCCTGCCTCCATTCCCTTTCAGAAGGGTTCCCTGGTACAGGCTGTGTCCGGGGAGATCAGGCAGAGCTCTCCACCCCAACCCTGCCTGGCTTCAGAAAACTAAAAGTTACAGGGTTTGCCTTGATGCTCCTCTCTCCATTTTCATCTCTGTGTGTGAGAGAGAGAGAATGGAGAGAGGGGGGCACTAGAGCCCAATGCAAATGTAAGTTCACGGAGATTTAGAGTCTCATTTCAGCTTAGTTCCAAACACCCGATCTCTTCCCCAGCCTCGACCATTAGCCGCCCAAGCTAACTCTTCTCTCCACGCCCAGAAGGTGGAGGACCATCAAGCAGAGAAAAGTGACCCCACCCGACTTCAACCATCCCCCAGAAGTCACAGAAGCAGAAAATCTTCCCTCCCTCCCCTTCCATCAGGGCTGGGGGACCAGCTCTTTCTTCCTCAGAGGATCAGATCGTCCTCAGAAACCGCACACAGTGTAGCTGCTCATCCTGAATTAACACTGTTGTTTTAGCCCGTGTGCTCAGCACTGGTTATTCAATAGAAATTAAGTCATTCATTTACTTTTTGCTGCAGATCACAGTGTGAGGCTTGAGTGGTACTTCTGTTTGTGAGTGCACGGGTGTGACACCATGCACCTGTTTGTGTGCTAAATGGAACTCAAGACTCACTCCATCAGCCCTAAAGCACCATTCCTAGGAGTTAGTGTGTGTTTATGGATTTTTACAAAGGCCTATTTTTGTCTCTATTCATATTCCCTGAATGCTTAGAGAAGAGTCGAAAATGAGATCACTCCTCTCTGACATCCACGCTCTGGGCATCTCTCAGAAAGAGAAGGTCAAAGGATCTGATAAGGTCTTGGCTGATGGACAAGGTGCCGTAGAGAGCCAGACATGTCCTCATCCTGGCAAGTGGTGTCTCATGCTCAAGGCTTTGGTCTGGTGCAGTCTGGTTAGAGGAGGTCAACTCTCTGAAGCAGGGGTGCATATGTGGACCCTGTCATTTTCTTAATAAGTCCTTATGAATTGCCTTTAAAAAAGGAAGTATGTGTTTTGTGTTTTCTAAATCAGTTTGCGATAGATGCTTGTAACTTGTCCTGAATTAGATGCCAATAGGAGGCTGTGCTAGAACCTTCCAGCAAATGGAGAAACTCAAATTGACTCATAGGAGCAAATCCCACACAGCTCCCTCCAAGAGTGCCTCACAGTGGGTGATAGAGTTCTTTGGTGGATATCCCCCATCCCTGAGGGCAAGGGGGACCCCCTCCAATGACCCCCAGGGACCTTTCTTAAGTCTGTAGTATATTTGCAGAACTGTCCCACAGAAACCATGTGCCATACCAAGTTCAAAGTCTGGGTACCTGCCAAGCTGAGAAGACTCAGGGTTTCCCTGTGGGCTTTCAGCCTGTGTGGCCATGTGCCTTGGGACATTAGGTCTGGGACAAACATAAGCTGCTAGACCGGGTCAGCTCAGAGAATTAGTGGAACAGCCTTCCCAGGAAGCAGAGAATCCCACTGAAACTGATCAAGACTTGTTATTTAAGACACACTCTTAAGCTCCTACCCCAGCCAAAGGTCCAGACCAGTGGATCTTGACATTTTGGGGCCTCTCTCTCTCTTTTTTTAAGATTTTATTTATTTATTTGACAGGCAGAGATTACAAGTAGGCAGAGAGGCAAGCAGAGAAAGAGAGAGAAAGGAGGAAGCAGACTCCCTGCTGAGCAGAGAGCCCGATGCAGGGCTGGATCCCAGGACCCTGAGACCATGACCTGAGCCAAAGGCGGAGGATTTAACCCACTGAGCCACCCAGGCGCCCTTCCCCACCCTCTCTCTTACACACACACACACACACACACACACACACATCATTTGAAAAGATTCAAGGACCCTTAAAGGCCATTAATGTTCACCATCTTGGATAGTGGACTTCTCTAGAGATAAATTATTTACTTTGGTATCAGCTCCCAGACCGATATCTTGTACATGTACAGATCTTGGCTTTTGAGCTTAGATTTGGACCTTTAGGAACAAACTTAAAACGTTAAAACTGTAACAAACTTTAAAACTGGTGTTAAACTTGCCAGTGGCCATGCTAATGGCCAGGACCTCACATAGGTTATCCAGGAGAACAGAGCCTAGGACTAAATCCATGCCAAGTAACATTAGGTGCTGTCCATTGTCCTGAAAGTGGCCTCCCTTCTTCCAGTTGGCTGAGCTGCCACCACAGGTCCCATTCTCAGAGATGTCTCTGGTGCCAGGTCTCAGTTTGGTCTTGATCACCTCCTTGATAATTGCTCTGTTTCTTGGTCCACCTTAGATCCCAGCCTGAATCTGGCCTTTTGCTTCCATCATGCTTCTCAGTCTGACGTGATCCTGACAGATCCAAATCTGCTCTGCCTGTCACCTCAGGGCTGCTGGCCCCTGAACAAGGGTTGGCCTCTGACCACAAAACTATATCTCCATTTCAGCCCATTGCCTGTTGGGTTCATTGGGAAAGCAGACTCTGAGACAGGGATTTGTGTGCAGGAAGTTTATTGGGACGATATTATAATAGAGGAGAGTTAAATTAGCTTTGGAGCAAACTATGGACGTCTACTGTTGTCCATTCCAAGTCAACATGAACTGTTTCTGCCACTCCTTTTTGACAGGGATGGAAAAGAGCCTATTTATCGGACCATTGGTTGCCTACCTAAGATCATGTAAATCTTCTCTAGCTAAAATACCACACCTGACACAGTGGTTACAATTAGAACTACAGCTTGATAGAGTTCATGGTCATCTCCTGTTATCCTCCAGAACCCATTCATCTTTCGTAGGGACAAGACTGGTGAATTTCATGGATGTTTGTTGGTATGACTAGTCCTGAGCTTAGGTCTTTAAAGGTAACACTAATCTCTGCCATTTTTCCAGTATTACTACCCTTGTTCAATATGTTGGTTGAGGTGATATGGTAACTTTCAAAAGTCTCCACTAGGCATTCCTTATTATGGTAGTTCTTGTCCCAGGGGTCAAGGACATGGCAGTTTTGCCAACTGTATACCCAGAGACTGGGGAAAATGGATCCCCTGGGGTGGGGGAGTCTTTGAACCCAACTTGAGCCAGATTTGGGCAACTTATTACCTGGTTTTTGTTTGTCCTCTCCAGGAGGCTACAGTGACTCTAAAGATCGCCAAGGATCAAACCCCTACGTGTAAATGTCAACTCAGACAAAAATCTGATATATTTGGTGTTTCCTTCCATCACAATGTACATTTTAACCAAATAAATGACTCCAGGTCACCTGGGGAAGGACCAGGCAAACTTTACTATACACTTGCCATGATGTGGTAGAGTTCTACCTCTTGGGGAACTAACCTGTCCATCGGTCATTGACTTCTGCATCTGAAAACTGGCCAGGGGATTATGCCCTGTTATTAGGACAGCTGACCTTAGCCTCCTGATTTTCCATCCCTGATTTCTTTTAGTTTTATGTATTGGTGCGTACCTTGTTGGCCGCCCATCTCTCCTGCCCTTAGGGATGTCACATTCTAGTAACCGTCCTCATAGCTCGCTCCTGGTCAGCTTCTCTTGGCTGCCGCACTGACAGTGCTGCTCGCTGAGATTCATTTGTGATGGCTGAGTACTGCCATGTGGCTTCTGTTGTTTCAAGATCCTATGGTTCCCCATTGGGATCTGGAAGTCCAGGTCTATAATGGCATCTCCCACACTCAGCCCTGTCCTACAGAGGAGAGCCACGTCTGAGCTTCTCATTGATGCTGGTGCCCCTTCTACCGATGAATTCCCTATTGCTTTAGACAGGGGGGGGGTACCCTCCAGGCCCTCCCACAAAACGTAGTCATGTGGTCGGTCCTCCAGCCTTTCATCGATCACTCTGGCACGATCACCTCTGAGAGCCCTTTGATCTCTTCCTCCAGTGTCTGCCACAACAACTTTGTCGTTTCTGCTTCCTTTGGTGTGGGCCATGGCCTTCTCGGTGTTTCTGAGAGCATCCTGCCAGCACGTTAGCGTCATCATCTGGGGTCCTTGCCATACTGTTCAATCCTGTATCCCAGGAGGATGCTCCCATATAAATTATTCCTCTTTACCCAGCTTTATATTCTGGTGTCTTATGTAAGATCCTCAGAATCAACTTGGGTGTGTACTTCTGGCTCCCACGAGGACCTGGTAACTGGTTCCTTCACCTCTTTCTGAGTAGGGTCCCATTCCTCTTCAAGTGCATCAATCCAGATGTCCCCATCCCATTTCTCGGGGTCCTATTCCTTCTTCATCAGGTGCCTGACACTGCTAGAAATTTACCTTCTCTGCGGCTCTGCTACCACTAGGACCTGGAACTGTCTCCCTGGAGCAGAAGACGTGAGTTTCTTGATAGGCTGCAAAGGAGGCGATAGCCCTTTGTCCCTAAATTGCTTTTTGCCCCATATTTCTCAACCTTTTGATACATTTTGGTACACCCCAAGCCGCTTCCTTCCGTATGCCATCCTAGTTCACCCCCGGTACAAAATTTAACAGTTGCATTACTGCATCTTGCCAAGGGCTTTCTGCACTCCACCTACAGCCAGTTCTGGGGTCCTCGTTGGTGGCTGGTTCCCAGGCGATTCGAGTCTAACGTTTCATCTTAGCATCTGTTTTCTCGGACTACTGGCACCAACTGTCACATTGCTGGGGATCAGACTCAGAGGAGGTGCAGGGAGTGTGTGGCAGGGGTGGGAAAAGGTCCTAGAGGATTGACACCCATGGGGAAGGGAAGGAAGTTTAATCAGGCAGCCGGGAGAAGTCAGACTGTGACTGAGCCAGCCACTCCTGCCCAGAGGTCTGGAGCTGGGTTGTTCTGAATCGATGTAAGAGGTCTGAGACGGTTTACTCTGCATCAGCCTATTGCAGGTTACGGGCAGCCTCCAGGAAGAAGATGTAGCCTTAGGTGAGGGGACCTTCCGTAGCCTAGAGTTGATCTCTGCATGGAAACTGGGCTGTGAGCCGTGTCACTGTGCTTCCACGGCGGTCACAACACCCCATCACCCCCCAAATTTCATCTGATCGCAGCCTTTACCTCTGGCTCCCAGCCCTCACTCACCCCATCTCCTCAGCCCCATATGACAAGGATTCCCCCAGGCTTAGTTTGGGGGACAGGGGACAGTTTTTCCAAATTGCTTTGCTTACTCCAGGATCATTGAAAGTTAACCATAGCTGATGCTATTGAATTCAGTCCTTTTTTCAGTTTGATAAAAGCTTTTTCCTTCCAGGTATTGCCATTTGGTTTTTCAGATATAAGCGTGATCTCTGCAAAACTGAAATAGCATATTTTTTTTTTCCCACATAGCACTTTAGAGTTCTAAAATATGTTCACACAATTTTTTAGCGATTTAATTGAGGTATAATGTATATACAGGAGAACACATTCATGGTGAGCTTTGACAAATGTATACCATCACCCCAGTCGAGATCTACAACATTTCCCTCACCCCAGAACATTCCCTCATGCCCCACCCCTTTGTCCCCGTCCCCCAGGCAACCACCGATCTTATTCTGTCGCTAGAGATTAGTTTCGCCTATTGTGGAATTTGAGAAGTGAGACCCTACAGTATGTACACCATGGCTTCTTTTTGTTCAGAGTGTTTGTCAGCCTCAACCCCCTTGTCATGTGTATTGGTGGCTTGTTTCTTTTTTGTGGACAGGAGCATTCCGCTGCATGGAAATGCCATCCTTGGTTTATCTGTTCTCCGTGGGTGGGCACGTTCTTAGAGTTTCTTGTCCCAGTATACCTGGACGCGGGCAGTGCTGTCTTTAGTGAAGTGCAGGCAGGAAGGCGGGGACCCGTGCACAGCCGTGCAGCCAGGCGTGGCTGGGGCCAACAGCTACCCCACCCTCCAGCATCACTTAACAAAAGAACCCTGGGAAACAACGATCCGGCCAGATCACTGGTGCATTTCGTAATTTCTTCCAAGGCATGTATTATTTTCTAGAAGATGCTCTACGCATTTTCTTTGGATGCTACTTAAGGTAGCATCCTGCCAAGCAGTATTAATTCTCCTTTTTTAATTCAGGGTAATCGCAACTGAGGGGCAGAACGGCAGAGCGATCGTTTTTTGGCACAAGCATGTCAAACGGACAGTATATCATGACATCAGACATTTTGAGAAAATTGCTTTTCCTCCCCGAATGCCAAATCATAAATAATTTCAGGTTGGGAAGAGCTCTGGTAAGTATGTGCTTGACTCCAGGGAGTGGCCTGTAAATTGTGTGAGTCCCAGAATAAAAAATGAGTGGACAGATTTGTGGAGTCACTTGGAGTGTGGACCTTGGTATGAGTCCTTGTAGGAGCTGCGGCGGGTGCCCCGCCCAGACCTGTTTCAAGGTGGGTGTGCCGCCTCCGCCCCGCCCCGCCCCCTCCGCCCCGCAGCCCTGCTGCAGCTGCTAGTTCACAGCTGCGTCCTTCATCAGAGGCTTGACTTCCAGTGCCGGGGAGGCGCCTCTGGAAGGCGATGCCTTCCTCCTGGAGGTGGTCTACCACCAGACACATGGTGGCAAGCGTGCTTTGGAGCAAGGGACAAAGTCCTAATTGGTCACATTCACTCCTTTCTTTGGTGTAAAAACTCCCGCGGTGGCCAATTCCAAGCTACCTTGCAAAGATAGATAAGTTGCTTAGGGGTATAGGCACGTGCAGATAATAATATTTCAAAAGACAAGAGAATGATTGGGGGCGCCTGGGTGGCTCAGTTGGTTAAGCGTCTGCCTTCAGCTCAGGTCGTAACCCCGGGGTCTTGGGATCAAGTCTTGCATCTGGCTCCCTGCTCAGCGGGGAGCCTTCTCCCTCTCCCTCTGCCCTCCACCTGCTTGTGCTCGCTCGCACGTGCTCTCTCTCCCTCAAATAAATAAAATCTTAAAAAAAAAAAAAGGGCGGGGGGTGGCAAGAGAATGATTAACAGAGAATTCTCTCTAGTGGCTATCCCTGGTCGTGGTGGGATGGGATGTCTGGGAGGAGCACGAAGGGAACCCGTGACACCGATAAAGGTCTGTTTCTCAAACCGGGTGATGAATACCTGAGCGTTTCGCTTCTTATTCTCTGTCCTTGATGTGTGTCTCTTTTATGTGCATACTTTGTACTTCTTCATATGGGCATTTTACACATTATGTATTTTCTTTTGCATGAATGAAATGTTTCATGACAAAATTCTAAGGAAGCCTTTGAACTCGATGTCACCTGCGCGTACGGGGCACAGCTTTTTGGTGGAGGCTGCAGAAGCAGAGTGAAGACTGTTCACAGTTCTAGGGCAAGTTCACAGGTTGTCTGCTCAGATGGGCAGCAGGAGGAGGTGAATGCGGAGCCGTGGGGAGACTGTCCTGTGTGACATCCCCTCCCACCAAGAACACAGGCCAAGTGTCCCCTCTACTCCCTGCAAAGCAATTCTTTGCCCCTTCGGCAAAACCTTCCTTCCCCAAGGTTCCGCTTCTGCTTGCAGTCTGGGCGGGGCTCCCAGCTGGGGAGGTGGAGCTAGAGCGTTTGCTGCCCCCTCCTGCCCGGTCACCCAGAGGCTCTTACTTCGTGAATACCACGGAGGGGGGGTCCTGCGTACACCTTCTCCATGCCTGTGGGCCCTGTGGTTCACACTGTCCTGTTGTCTGGGAGACTCAGTGGTCTTTGGGTACAAAGCCCCTGGTTGCTCATTGTAGAGATGGTGAAACCAGGGCTGCAGACAGATCTCCAGGGAGGGGGCTGGTGCCAGGAGGGAGGAGGGACCCCAGCTCAGGCAACAGCACCCCGGACTAAAGGCAGAGAGCAAGGAGAGTCTAAAGAAAGAAGTCGGGCTGGAAAGCTCACGTCCCACAGGTACGCACAGAAGCCTGAGGGCATCAGAGAAATTCCAGAAGCCGTTTCTGATAAGTCCTGGGCTGAGGCTGGAGGGAGAGCTGCCGGGAGAGTCCCATCCCGAGGGGAGCACACGTGGGGAGGAGGGGTGCTGAGCCCTGAGGAGAGGAGGCAGAGGCAGGCCCTGTCCCGCGCTCGGCAGGTCCCTGTGGGATCCCCACCTTGCCGCCGCCAGCGAAGAAAGCATCATGAGAAAGCGGCAGGTGGAGAAGAGAACAGACCCTGGGGCCAAGGACAACTGGGTTCAAATCCTGGTTTATCCACGGACCAGCTGTGTACCCTTGGGTGGCTTAACCTATGTGTATCTCGGTTTCTTCATGTGCCTCGTTGGGTCAAAATGGCCCTGACCCCATGGGTCTCTGTAAGGGTCCAGTGCTGTAGGCTCTTTGCAGCTGGTGGGGACCTGGAATCCATGTCCTCGCTGAGGAAGACGGCTGGGTCAGTGTGAGGGGAGAGCCAGGCGGGGCTCTGCTCACCCCGTCCCTGGGCGGCTCCTCTGTCGACAAGCCAGCCCACCCACATCTTGCCTTGGAGGCACTGGGGGGGCTGTGGGTGGGCGCATCGCCCCGAGGCCCCAGGCTGCCGGGGCAGGACACCCAGCCTTCTAGTCCAGGTTCAGACTCCCGGGAAGGGGAGTATGGCCCTTGTAGAGGGTACGGGCTGGTGGCTCGCAGAAGGGTCGGGGCATCGCAGCCGTCAGGCGGGGGACCGTGGCAGGCCCTCTGGGTCTCTGAGTGGTTCTTGACCTCCATCTGTTCACCAGCTGCCTCGAGGCAGTCCTGTAGGGCCTGAGGGCCGCTGTGAAGCCTGGAGCAGGGGCAAGCGGTGGCCTCAGGCCCCAGGTTCCCTGACGGGACTGAGGGACCACAGAGCTGAGAGGCAGGCCATGGGGTGAGGCCTGGAAGGACCCAGACTCCGTGTCAGGGTGCACCACTGCATCAGGCCTGCCTGAGATGTGGGACTGCTCCCTGAGGAGAGGCAGAGAGGTCTGGAAGCTGAGAGAGAAAGGCCCAAGAAGGGAGTGTCTGAGGGGGATGGTGGCACTTAGGAGACCATCTTGGAGTCCGTAAGTGGGGTTTCAGGGGTTAGGGAAGGTTGGGAGAATGCACTCTTGAACAGGGGCCTGTCAGGTGTGAGGGGAGGGTCACAGATAAACTCCGTTTTCCCAGCTGTCTGCAAAACTAGAGGCCCTCACCAGGGGCACTGGTCCCCAGCAAAGGCATGAATGGGGACAGACCCTTTCTCCTCAGGGTCTCTTGGTCATTCCCCTCTGGGGTTATCCGGGCCTGAGGGCCCGTCCCTGAAGAGAAGCCTGAGTGAGCATCTCCCTGTGTCCTGGGCCACTCCTCTCTCCATGCCCCCTGCTCCCAGCCCCCAGGCCTCCAGCTGGGCCAGCCAGGCCCCAGAGGCTCCCCGAAAAGATTGCCACACCCCCACTGCACCAGCAGCCAGGCTCCTGAAGGCCCACCTTCTCAGTCTCCCTGTCAGGAGTTCAGAACTATTGATTCTCTTAATTGGTTGCTCATAGGAGACCAAAGGGGAAAAAAAACAGGCAAAGCAAAACCAAAGATGCTTTGTAGTTTTCCACAAGTCTGGGCACCAAAGCCTCACGGTTCTCCCATGAGACCCCGGACACCGGGCGACCACCCACCCAGGGAGAGGAGAGGTGGCGGTGGGCGCCAGCCCAAGCCCCTCGAACCAAGCCTCCTTTCCAGGACAGCACCTGTCCCTGCAGCCTTCTAGCCATGCCATGGATGGCCTAAGGATTTCATTATGAGCTCAGATTATTATCAAGTACAAGGGGGAGTGAAGGGGACGTTATAAGCTCTCCTTTTAATAATGAATCCCATTTCCTCTTGCATTTGGTTTTCTTGCAACAGATGCTGTTGCAGAAAATGGAACAAAATGGAAAAGATAAAAAGGCTTGTAATTAACTGGGCCCAAAAGCCTTCCCAGCAGATGTCAGGGATGGTGGGGCAGGGTGCCCAAGGCCCACCCACCGCACCCTCGCCTGGCACGGCTGCCCGGCGGCTGCTTTGGGGACCCATATGTTCAGATGATTCTCGGCTTGGCTTGGTGTTGGGGAAGCATGGAGCCGCCCCCCTGCTGTTCGGTAACTGATGACCATTTTTCTCCAATTATACTGAAATTGAAGGATCCTCAGACTTAGACACCCAAGTAAAATAATTAGTGCCTAAAATGTTAATTGTGCTCAGATGTGCCTTTGCCGGTGGAGGCTGTCTGCAAGGAAGCGTGCAGAACGGAACCCTGTGCGGAGAGAGCTCTACCTCTGCACCCCTGCTTGCCCCCCACCCCCACCCAACGGGCTGGCCTCCGAGGGAACCCCAGGGTGGGCCGCCCAAGGCCAAGAACCTGGTGCCCGTTCTCACCGGTGATGGCTGTGTGAGGTGTGCTGTGACCGCCTCCCAGGCCAGCCCAGGGGTCCCCAGGCACTGATGGTTAGAACAAGGGCACATGGGGTCAAGTCTGGCCCAGGCCCCCGCTCTGCCACCCTCCCAGCCAGCAGTGTGGATGAAGGCAAGGCAGCCAACCTCTCTGAGACTCAGTGCCCCCATGTGAACGGGGTAGGCACACCAGCCCCCTCCTCCGGGGCCTGGTGGGGTGGGGGTCAGGACAGAGTCGTCCTGTTGTGGGCAGTCAGGGGTCCCGTTCTGGGCAGTCTGCTGTATCCCAAGTGGAAAGAATAATCGGGGTTGCCCATGGCCACCACCATCCCACCGCCTTGCTCACTGACTGGGGGAGAAACCTCCCCGCCCCGTGGAGAGGGATTCACTCTCCCTGCTTGTGACTTGGCCCACGCGTGCGCCCAGGTCCGTTCTCTGCGGAGATGACACGCCTAAGAGGCTTAGGCTCCTTTGTGCCTTGTGTCTCAAGGAAATACCCCCAGATACTCCGCGTTCCGGATCCGCCACATAATAAGATTCCTTTATCTCTTGTTGTCATGGGGAGTATATATTAACTGATTAATATTAATGGGTTGGCCGATTAATATTAATATCAGAACCGATTCCTACTTCACAAGGCAGTGATGTTGATGGCCCCGCAGAGCCCGACAGCTGTCGGGAGTTGGCGGTTTCCCCGGGGAGACGGCGGAAGTCCGTGCTGACCCCCTCCGCCGCGCCTCGGTATGGACCCGGTCATTAGCGGTGTCTGTCAGCGCTGGCCTGAAAGTGTGTTTGGATTCCGATTGTGGCAATTAACATCCTTGCCGTCGAAGACAGCATATTTTATCATTTAAATAGCATTTTACATTCTCCTAACATATTTTCCCAGTCACATTGTTAAATTAGGTGATAAAGGTTATTTCTTGCTTCTGAAGTTGAAATACGTTACCATTATTCCTTATCTGCCTGGAATTAGAAAGGTTTCTGTATCATACGTTCTAAAGATTTCATCATCAAAATTTGCCAGACTTTAGGAGATAAACAACTTTTTTTTTTTTTTTGCCCTTGTTTTCATCAAAGATGGACGGAGCTCTCTTTGTCTTCTGACACTGGAGATTGCTTCCAGTATTTGGTGGAAAGGGTACTTCCAGGGCTCAAGGGGGTCGCTAGGGACGCTGGCTTACCTTCAGTTTGGAGCTGTCACCTGTGCCAGATCCAGGAAAACCAAAGACAGTCAGGAAAGCCCGAGTGTCTTGTCCCTCTTGCCTACAGGGAGGGAAGAGCCAGATGCACCTTTGGTTGGTGGGGCTGGACTGGAGCCCGTCTGTGGCACATGGCTTCCCTATCCATCTCCCCTCCAGCCACCCACCTCTCCAGCCCTAGTGCTTGCCTGGCCTGCATCTCAAGTCCTTTCTTCTGGACCTCAAACTATCCATCCACCATCCACCTATCACCCACTCACCGTCCATCCTTCCACCCACACACCAGCCCAGCTGCCATCAGTGTGGCCCCCCACAGGCCATCTCTCCATCACAGCTGACACGGAAGCCCCTCCCCCCCACACCCCTGATTCCCCTACACACACCTCCCAGTTAAATGTGCCATGAACAGGGGCTGGGGCCATATGCCTGGTAATGGCTTACTCTCCCCCCCCCACCCCCTCCACCCCCGTGCCCAGCATCCCCAAGTCACCCTGTATCATTCATGACTTCTTAGGGGCCAAGTGTCTCTGATGTGGCATTTTCAGCCATGGGCTCTTGTGCAAACATATCTCTGCCTGAGGGGGAGAAGACATGGGAGAGTAGCTGTGTTGCCCCGGGATGAATCAACTTTCCCTGAAACTTGACCCCAGGCCCACCTCTTCCCATCCTCTTTCCTAGAGTTTGGATGCCGGGGCAAGATTAATTTCACCAAGGAGGAAGCTCACACTTCTTAACAGACTTCTGGCCAGAACAGAACTGTAGCTGGGTTGGCGGAAATGGTACTCTTGTACCGTGGCAGTCCCCCAAATGTGTCCCCCCCCCACCATGCCATCTCCAGCCTCTGCCCTGCCTCAGGAGGCCAGCCGGTCCCAGATCCTGGGGGCATGAGTGACAGTGTCTCTGACAGAGAACTTGAGCCAAGGGTGGGCGCTGGGGAAACAGAGCCGCCGGTTTCTTCCTGAACCTTGACGTTGATGGCATTGTTCCTCTGAGCTCCTCTCGGCAGGGCGGGTGAGGTCTGGGTTGGAAATCTGAGCCTCGGAGTGAGAAATGCCAGCCCAGGGGCATCTGTCTGGAGCCAGGTGGGTCCTCATTCACCTGAGGAGCTCAGCCCCGCAGGCCTGGCCCATCCAGGTCTCTCCCCACCCAGGACAGGGCTGCAGACTGAAAAATGGCCTCGGTGTATTCCAGAAGCTGTCCTGAGCCCAGAGGAAAGGGGTAATCCTTGGGAGGATTCCTTGCCCTGACTTCGCGCTCCTAGTTAGGGGTACAGACGGGCAGACAGTGGGTGAGAGCTAGAAATAACATTCCCAGGAAATCTGCCCCCCATTGCGTGGTCCCCAGTACCCAAGACTTCCCAAATCCCTGCCATCTCCAACCAAAAATTCTCGCAAAAGCTTCAGGCGTTCAAGCCTGCTGCGCCGTGTTCACGCCGCCCACCGCCCACACCCCCATGTGTCCTGTGCCCTCCCTGCCCCACGCGGGCCATTACGCAGCACCCCTCGCTCTGCAGCCACCTCCCCAACAAACAGAAAACAAGCTCGTTGCCGTGTAAGCATCCCCGGCGTGATTTATGGCCGTCATCACAATATTTTGTTTGGAGCTGTGAACCTCCAGACATAAATCAAGTCATTAGAAGGAATGACGTTTAATCCTGCAGAAGATGCCTCGGTGGGCTGAGCAGCCCTTGCCCGGTGAGCGAATCATTCATTCTAGAGAGGAAGGCCCCATACACACCTGCACGGCCAGCTCCTGGTCTGCACTGCACACGGGCATGGCAAGCCGGAGGCACACGCTGGGCTGCTTTTCTTTCTTGGAACAGCATATTCACCACCGCAAAGAGATGCCCCAAACACATGCCCGGGAATCCAGACGGGAGTCTTAATTCTGCAGAAGAAGCACGCAGCCGGGTGGGGCCGTCTTTGTGCCTGTGTCGGCTCGCATCGTGGTTGTCCTGAGAGCTGCCGCTGGTGGGACTTCAAAGGAAACAGGGAAACAGCTCAGAACGGTCTGAAGCTCTCCTCGCGCAGAGACCCCCGCCACCTTGGAGCATCTATTACGCAGGACCATATTTTATATGCGAGACCGGAGGGTCTAATTTCCAGAAGAGACCTGCTGAGCTTGAAGGGGGAGGTTCAGGGACCTCAGACAGTGCCTTCTGGGAACCGTGCACCCCCACTCCGCCCTGGCAAACAGCATTGGGCTCCTGGCAGGAAGATGGTGCCTCTCATAGTTAAGGAGGCATCCCCAAAATGCTGGGGAGGGCAGGAGACCGAGGGTCTCGGCTGAGGGATCGCCTTAAAGACTTTGGCAAATTCTCAGCGCGCATGGCAATCGTGAAAATTCTGGATGACATTTCCAGGGTTTAGTTCTCCTTAATATTCCTGTGCTCAGAGCTAACGAGGGTGTTGTTCCGCAGCGCTATGTCAGCTGCGTGTGTTTCAAGGATGCTGGGAGTCTCAGGGCTGGGACGCACGGCTTGTGTCTGGACAGTGTTGGCCCAAGCCACGCTGCCTCCCGCTGAGAGCTCCTCCTTACCCAAGTCTTGTGCCTCTGGGTCCACGTGGTCCAATTCAGGGCTGGGACTTGTCCTCTGTTGGCCTCTCTGTCCCCCCGGACCGCCCTCTGACAGCATGTGGGGGCACAGACATTTTCTTGCCCTCCCCCTTCCACCCTGACTCACCGAGCCCCGCAGCCCTCCCTCCCTTTTTCCTCTTGTGCTGCCTGAATTCAGGCGCCCTTTCCTTCACCTGCAATACGTTGTAAGAACCCTCCCCAGTTTTGCCCTTTCTTTGGGACCTCCCCTTTTCTTGGCCATTCCCCACTTGCCCCCAGAAGGATCTCTGTGTACACAAGGCCCCTCTTCCCCGGGGACCTGGATGCACAGATCTGAGAGTCTTTGCAAGCGTGTGTGCTGGGGGGTGGAGCCCAGCCCAGCCCGCTGTGGTGCGACAGTCAGAGGAGAGGGTGTCCGCTCCCCAGGATGGCCTGGGGGTGCTGTGGTCAGTGTGGCCATCTGCTGTCCAGAACCCAGGGCACCAGGCTGGGCAGAGCCAAGGGCTGGCCAGCCAGAAGGGAGAGGAGAGGTGGGTTTTGGCTAGGTGTCCAGGGACGGTGGTGTCCCCACAGTCAGCAGCCACCAACGCCAAGACAAATGCTGTGCTCCAGGCCTTACCCCTCAGGGAAGCTGGCCAGACGCTTCCTGAGGTGCTGCTGGCCCAGTCCTTGGCAGGACCTAACTTGACGTTCAAGGGGGCGGGGAGTCCCCTCTCCTCTCCGATGTGGGTTGCAGCTACCTGGACCCCTGGCAGGGCCCCCCTCCCATTGCACGGTGCTCCGGGCTTCCCCTTGCATACAGAGGCTCCATTCTGCTCAGAGCACGCGGGATGCTCCCTGAAATGCCGTTGCCATTCAGAGGTCTGTAGGGCACAGGAGGAGAGCCTGGGGCTGCAGCTCCGGTGTATGGAGCTCGCATCGGGCTGGGGGTGGGGAGGGCTTGCTGCCCAGTCTCGGGGACCCTCTGGATACAATCCATGGACAGTGGTGACCACCCGTATGCAGCCTCTGGGGACTCTTCCAAGAATCGGTGCCTCTATACCTGAGCCCCGGGGCAGCTCCTTTGCAGCCCCACCTCTAGGAGCCTGATTCCCCCATGGGGGCTGGAGGGCCCCCCTGCGGATGGAGCGGCTCTGGCTCCAGGATCGGAGCTGCTGGTGAGTGGGGTGCTTCAAGGAAGCATTGGCTAGAACAGATTCACTTTTGCGGCTCTCGGGGTATTGAAAGCAGCAGCTGTGACAGGTCTGGCCGCCACAGCAGCTCGGTAATTGACGCTGCAGCTGGAAAGACACATCCTGAAGCCAGCTAGAGCCCGACCGATCATTATCTTGGGCCCGGGCTGCAGCAGTCAGGAGGCTGCCCCTGTGGGCAGGGAGGGGCTCCCTGTGGGCTCTGGACAAAGGCAGACTCAGGCAGACTCTTCTTTCGGGGCCTGCAGCCGAGGCTGTTGGGATGGGCTGCCACAGGTCTGCTTCCCTTCGCTGAGAAGGGCTGGTCCTCCCCCCTCAGCGGGCCCTGGACAGCCATGGGCTGTGGACCGTGCTTCTGCACACACATACGTCTGCCCTAGCTCATCCCCTCCTTGCCATCCTCCATCTGACCTCTGGACGTCTACACTCAGAGACCCAACGACATCTCAGACTCACTGAGGATCAGCTCCCCTTCCTAGGAAATGGCACCAGTGTCCCAATGCTCACGCTAGAAACCCAGATCTCCCTTATTCTGCTCCCAGTCAGTCCCCAAGTGGTGCGGACCCAGTGGCATGCAGGAACTGGTTGTTACCAGCCCATGAGGACCCAACCCTGTGTCCCATCAGTAACTTGAAACCTGTCTGGGAGGAAGTGTTTACACTGCCGGAATCAGCCAACACTGCAAATGAGCCTCTCCCCAGCATCCTGGGAGCCGATGTTAACACCCACCAGCGCACCACCCCATTTATTCCTCCTGAAATTGTCTTCCCATCTTCCTCCACATTCCCCCATCAGCCCCTGGGTCCGGGCCTCAGACGTCTACTCTCCGGACGGTGGCAACCACCGCGGACCGACCAGCCTTTCTGTTTCCGTCTTCAGCCCTTCATCTCAGAATGGTCCTTAAATTCAAAATAGCTCCCCGCTCCAAAAAGCCTTTGTAGACTTTTTTCAGGCCTTAGGAGATAAGATTGGGTGTCTTTGCCAGGCCCAGAGGACCCCTAGTTTGCTGTCCCTGCCACCCTCCGTGGTCCCATCATTTCTAGACACCTTCAGCCTCTATGTCCCTTCATCCCATAAAGCCACCAAGTTCTGCCAGGAATGTCCTCATTACCCTCCGGTGCCAACTAACGGTCCCTACCTTAAAGAGACTTCCCCCGGGGCCCTGGGCTTGCTGACTACCCTACCCCACATGGACTGTAACTCACCCTATTGCTGCCATTTCCCTGCTAGGCCGTAAGCTCCATGAGGGCAGAGGCCCCGATGGTCTCATTCATTGCCAAGACACTGTCACCAGTGTGTAAGCCACTGCTGGCCACACACACAGCTGCTCCATCTGTGGAGCAAAAGGACGAATGGCGTTGGCCAGCGCCACTGAGTTCTGCCGCCTGGTCTTGGCTGCCAACACATTGCAGGGGCAGCAGGGATGGCCGCCAGGGGGCACTGTGCCTCCACTGGCCAGCGTCGCGGACTTGGTTCCTTGTCATCTGCGGCAGCGTTCCTGGGCTCCTGGTAACCCTTCCAGGCTCATGTGTGTTGAAAGAACACATGAAGGGAGGAGAGGCATGACCTACGCTGAGCCACATGCCATGAGCTCTCAGAAGCTGGATACAGATGTGAACGTACACCTCCCCACCCCGAGCCCACTACGTCCCGTGGCAGGACACAGGCACAGAGAAGCCGGGTATGCGTGGTGTACCACGTCGGTTCCACGTGACCTGCACACATGGAGGTACAGTGCAGTGCAGGAACCACCCCCCCCCACCCCGCCCCGTCCCCGGCCCAGAACATGGTAGGAATCACCCCCAGGCTCTGACAGAGGAGAGCTTTGGAGCAGGAGCTGGGGACCCCTCCCTTGTGTCTAGGCAGGCATGCTGCGGGGTGGGGGGAAGCGCAGGGACAGCTCACCCCCCAGTAATGGACAGATGGGGGTTGTGGAGCAGCAGGACAGCTGCTGGGTTTGCAGACTGGCTCACCGGCTGGCTGGTTGACTGACAGGCAGCTCCAGCGCTCCTCTCTGACAGCTGCAGGGGAATTCACAGCCAAGGCTGAGCTGACAGGGAACTACTCAGTTGAATCGTGGATCCTAATTACGGAGGCGAGGGAATGGGATCACTAAACAAAACAAGTGGTGGTCAGAGCCATCAGGAGCCCATCAGGCCGAGACAGGAAGATTCCCTCTTCCCTCCTCCGCAGACAGGCTCCAGAGTCCCCACGTGGGTGCTGGAGCTGGGCTCCGAAAAATGGGCTCGGAAAAACTCAGCTGCTACAAAGGTGACCTGGTGATGGGAATGCCAGGAGCCCACAGCTTCCTCCCATGAGCTCTCTCTGTGCCAAGCACTGTGCACGTTTATGGACCTGCAAGATGGTCGTTTTTATCCCATTTTACGGATGAGGGAACTAAGGTTCACTGAAGTCAAGGGATTTGTCCAAGGTCACACAGCTGTGCTCTTGCTCTCGTTTCTTTTAAAATATGTGACCCCTTGTTAAAAGCTATTACTCGGAGTCTCCAGGCAAAGGGAGGGCAAGCCCTTGCTCTGGTCTGGCCCAAAGGTCAGGGGTTACTGTGTCACCCCACCATGAGTTTGGTGTGTCTGAGCCTACCCGCAGAGGCTGAGGCAGGAGGAGAGGGCCTGTGGCTTGCCCAGCTACCTCCTGCCTCTGCCCGAGGCCCACACTCTGGCCACAGAGCTGCCGGGAACCCAGCAGCCCTGGGCCTGGGCCAGCAGGGGTGGGCACCGCTGGGACTGAGGCCAGTCTCCAGGCTGTGCACGAGCTCGAGCAGAGAATTTAATGAGTTGGATTTTCCTGTGATCACAAGTGAGAATTTAAGACCCTTCAGTGAGGCTCCTTCCGTCTGAATTCTGTGCCTGGAGTCCAGGCTGCCCGCTAATTGCTGAGTGTGTTTAAACTTCAGTTTTGCATCTCATCTGCATAAATTAACAACCTGCCCAGAGGAAGGGAGCAGCTCACAACGAGGCATCAGAGGCCGATGTGGGGGTAGGGGGTGCCCCTCAAAAGGGCAGAGCCTGAGCTGCTGGTGGGAGCAGAGCCAGAGCTGGTGTGGCCACGTGGAGGCCACAGGCCCCATCCTAGTGTCCCACAGATGGCAATGGGTGGCAGCCAGTTGGGTGCTTCGTAGATCTGACCTCACCCCCTGGGTAGGAGTAGACAGACCCCTCAGCCCGGGCAGCTCCTTCCACAACTTGCATGAGCTGATTAGAAATTCTCCCCTCCCCCTGTACGTGGATCCTAGTCGTGGAGGATTAATTGAGCCCCTCCTTCAGAACCCTTCCATGCTTCCTGTGGAGTGGGGCCTGGCTGATCCCCCAGGACTTCCTCCCCTGACTGCGGCGAGCAGCACACCCTCCTGGCTGTGTTTCTCTTGCCTGCATCCAAGCTTCACACCTTGTGGCCCCCCAGCACTGTGTGAGGACCCGTACAGCAGCCCGCCGTGCGGGCTGCCCCCTGGCACACACCTGAGGTTCAAGAGCTGCTGCTTTCTTTCTTTCTTTCTTTTTTTTTTTTTTTTTAAGATTTTATTTATTTATTTGAAGACAGAGATCACAAGTAGGCAGAGAGGCAGGCAGAGAGAGTGAGAGGGAAGCAGGCTCCCTGCTGAACAGAGAGCCCGATGTGGGGCTCGATCCCAGGACCCTGAGATCATGACCTGAGCTGGAGGCAGCGGCTTAACCCACTGAGCCACCCAGGCACCCCGAGCTGCTGCTTTCTAAGGAGGAAGTGACACAGCAGAGCAGGGCAAGGCTGCTCACCAGATGCACCTGCCAGGGAATCTGGGCTGGGACCCAAGTTGGACTCTGTGTCTCACACATGCCGGACACCAAGATGCAGTGGGGGCCTTGTTTCCAGTGTCTTCCCTGGCTCAGGCCAGCCTGAAAGCCCTGGAAGTTTCCTGGCCTGATGGACAGCATAAGAGGACATGTGGTGAGACAGCCCAGATGGTTGTGGCCACACGGGCTCAGCCACCAGAAGATCCAAGACATGGAAAAGGAGCCAAGGAAAGGCATTTGGGGGTAGCTCTGGAGATCAGGGACCGCGGTTTGAAACTGCACAAAGCAGGGACTGTGAACTCACACCCATGCTCCGTGGCCCATGCTGGCCCCTTCTGTTCTCTCCCACCTCTTTCTCTTTGCAGGTCCGACTCCTTTAGGACAACCCTGCCTGCCCCCAGGCTGCGGCGTTCAGAGCAGCAGGACCCGCTCACCACGATCAGGGCCTGGGGCTGGGATTTGGGCAGTTGGAGGAACAGTCACACTCCTCAGACATGGTCAACCAAGGGCTCACGTGGCACCTTCCCGCCCTTTCTAGGAACTTGGTTCCTGTTTCGGCCCATATCAGTGTCACTGATCTACCTAGCCTGACCTTCAGTGGGTCCTGGACAGCAGAGATTGGGGCTTTTGAATTAAACCCGGCAGATCTCTCCTGTAACTTGGGAGAGGAGCAGGTAGCATCCCCTTCCCCAACAGCCCATGTGCCTGCAAAGCCTGCTTGGTAACTCTGCCCCAGACCCAGGCTGCAAAGCCTAACTATAAGAAACTGGCCACACAGGGGCGCCTGGCAGGCTGTCGTTTGAACATCTGACTCTTTATTTTGGCTCAGGTCATGATCTCAGGGTCCTGGGTTGGAGCCCTGAGTTAGGCTCCATGCTTAGTGAGGAGTCTGCTTCCTCCTCTCCCTCTGCTTCTCCCCGCCTGCTTGTACTCTCATTCTCTCAAATGAATAGATAAAAATCTCAAAAAGAAAAAAAAGGTGATATATCAGTTTTCCATCTCTATAAGGAAGGAAGGGAGGGAGGGAAAAGAAAAGAGAAACTGGCCACATACACCATCATCAGTCTTTGCCTCCCCTTGGCAGGTAACCAGTAAGCTTTTCAGCCCAGCAGTCTGAAGAAAACCCCGAGCCAGAGAAGAGTTCACAGTGTGGAGCCCACTTGGCAGTCCCAAGAAGTCACGCTTTGTTTATTCTCACCAGTGCTCACTCCTATCATACAGCATGTGTTTCAACCACTCTGCAAATATCATCTGTCCAGAACGAGAACGCGGTTGTCTTTTTCTTACCATGCAGGGGAAGGAGCTCTCTCACAGATTGTTAACGTGATGTTGAAAGGAGAAGACAGGTAGCTCAGACCCTGAACGTGGAGCATGGACATGACTGACCTTGGGATTCCCCTGTCGCAGGGTGGGGGTGAGGGAGACAGCGGAGGCGTGTGGTGGCGTGGGTGCCATCGGATGGAAAAGGAGGCTGGGACTTGTGGTTTATGTTGTTCAGCAAGCCCACTGTTTCTGTCTAGATTGCATGTTTATTTGAGGGCTTGAGAGGGGCTGGTGGTGGTTATATTGAAGCCAAGTTCTTCCTGCCCCCATGGTACCTTCGTGGGTGTAGCTGAGGCAGCGTCCTTGACTGCTCTCCACCCCCCGGGCCGCCCCCCACCCCGCCCTGGCACGTCACGGAGCTGTCCAGAGTGCTGAAGTGCAGCCCATTGTGGGATAACCCAGACCCCGTCCTCAAGACGCCCAAGGGTTAGGGTTACAGAACTAGGTGTGGTCTTTGCTTTGGCTTTTATCCAAGCCGTGCATGGAAGATTATCTTCCTCCACAGAATAAGTAGGGACAGTGGGCCCCTCCTTCATTAACTTCCTGTCTTTATTCCATAATGCCATATGGGATAGGGTCAGTCTTTGCCAAATGAACGATAATAAGTTTAAAGGTTGAGAACGTACAGCTTGGGGCAAGTTCAGCCTCCGCCTAAGGCCTGTTGTTGGGTTTTCCACAAGACAATTTTTTTCTTTTCAAAGGGGGCAATTGCAGCCAGGTTGGCTTTATTGAGTAAAAGTGGCCACAAGTGGGGGGGGGGGGCGCCTGCATGGCTCAGTGGGTTTAAGCCTCTGCTTTCGGCTCAGGTCATGATCCCAGGGTCCTGGGATCGAGCCCCACATCATCGGGCTCTCTGCTCCGCGGAGAGCCTGCTTCCTCCTCTCTCTCCCTGCCTGCCTCTCTTGCCTAATTATGATCTCTGTCTGTCAAATAAATAAATAAAATCTTAAAAAAAAAAAAAGTGGCCACAAGGTCAGAGATGCCCCCAAGCCCGGGTTCGGTCTAGGAGGGATGTTTTCTCCAGCCTTCAAGTGGGCCAACCTGGAAAACCCCTTGGGGCTCAGCATCCTTCTGCACAGGCTGCACAGGTAAAATGGGACGGGCCCTATGGCCCACCACCCTCCAGGCTGTGAGGACAGTGCCAGTGGGAGGTCACAGCTGTAGGGTCTGACATCTCCATAAACACATCCTTTCCAGCTCCACCAGCTGGCAAGGTGCCTCCTGTGAGTGGCTCCTGAGTCCCACTCTTGGCCAAATCTGGCATGACTCATTTGCTCCTGAAAAGGAATGTAAATAAGCACCACCGTACCTTGACAAGTTGACAGGATTGACAAGCAGAGTAAATTCCTGTATCTGAGACTCTGAGGAGGAGAGGTGGTTTAGCAGAGGCAGCTGCCGTCACCAGAAGAAAATAATTAAGGAAACCCAGCAGCGTGGAGGAGATCTGAGTGTGCAGCCTGAAGGGACCTGTGATCACTGGCTGCAGGAGGAAACCCTCACGTGCCAGAAAGAAATGGACTCAAGAAGCCCATGCAGGGGTGAGGCAGGACAGGGGAGGGGTGGTCAGCAGGAGGGAAGTAGGCTCTGGGCTCAGAGGGGGACCCTGATGAGGTGCTCAATTCTAAGATACTCTTGTCTTGGAACCAAGTACCCACTGCTTGCACCCAGTACCCGGAGGGGTGCAGCTGGTTCTACAAGGAGCTTCCCTTTGGCCTCCGCGGAAGTCTGGAAGCCTTGTTTCAGAGTTGCTCCATATGTCCACACATATTGCCCATAAGCTTGGGAATGCCCAGGAAGATATGTACACTCTGTCCTCTGCCACACCCTTGTTCCCAATCCAAAGGCATCCAAGAAAAGTATTGCAACAGAAGAAAGAGGCAACGGGCCCAAGTTCCACCTTTGTTTCACTTTTGGAACTCGGAGAAGTTCCCAGGAGGCTCAGGGAATGTAGGCCTTCCATCCCAGGGGTGACCTTGCATCCCCCCCCTCGTAGCTGGTGAGTGAAGGAGATGTAGAGGCACATCCTCAGACTGGCCAGCATGAGGCCAGGGTCACAGCGATGTCAGAACCAACCTGTAAAACAACCTTGTGGAGAACTTGGTGGAGCCCCCTGGGTCAGGGACTGGATGTTCTCTCACCAGCTGGGTTCTGGCCCCTGGACCTATGCCAAGTACACAGAGACAGCAGGAGACATGCTGGGCCGCCAGAACATCTCACACACATAGCCCGGGAACAGCCGGAACTCGGTCAGGTGTGCCGCATCATGCCAGCTGGAAGTTCAAGCCTTCTCCTCCTTAAAGGGTAGCAGGTGCTAATTGTGACTTTTGACAAAGCCTCAGAGTAGAAGCAGCCATGTATATGGCACAAGAGCAGGGAGAGCCCCTGGTGCCTCAGTGGCCAGGCAGGGATGGGGGAGGGAGGCCAAGACTCCTAAATAGGTGCCCCCCCAAACGAAATCATCTTGTTTTCCTAGGACCTCCCCCAAAACAAAGTATGAAGCAGAATCCTTCCCTCCCACTGGGGGCTGGGTGACTTCACTCCCAACCTAGCTAAAGGGCCTCCTTGGGGGAAGAGGGAACGTTGTGGAGTGTGGTCAGCCAAGCACTGATCTGTCTCCTCTCCCCTCCAGTGAAAAGTGCTTGCTGGACAGTCACTCTGTGCCTGGGCTCTGCTCAGCCCTTTGCAGGAGACCAGGGTGAGCAGGAGATGGCCAGCTTACGCCAGATTCCCATGGCCAGCTGAGCTGGCCAAAATCTCAAAGTAGGTGCTTAGGTTAGGGGAATTCACAGAGCAGGTGGGGAGGCCCCAGGCCAAGGGAAGGCGTGTGTTCCACTCCCAGGCCTATGTGTGCAAAGGTATGGGTGTTATTGTGTCATATTCCTAGTACAGAAAGCTCACATTGACTAGAGCAAGGGCTGGGCCAATGGAGCAGAGAGAGGAGGGACAGAGCTTTCAGAAGGGCCCCTTCCCTGTGACTTAATGACAGTGAGGTTGCATGGGGGTGAGGGGCAGTGCTATGGGTTTCCTGGCTATTCCACTGAGCAGGTGGCCAGCTTTCGAGACCTTCCAGGTCACATCGGGAGGTGAGACACTGAGAAGGCATCATCAGCTGGGAGCCAGTGGGGCTACATCTCGCTGCACCCCCATTTTCCATATGGGTAGGGGGGTGGAGGGGCACTCACACTGAGCCTTGCCCCCCTGATCTGCTTTGTCATGGAGCCCATGCCAAGTGCCCTCCAGCCTGGGGGCCCAACTGTCAAGGGCCTGTGAGCAGGTCCTTGGGAGCCACATGTTACTTCTGCTAATACTGTCCTCTCTGCTTTTCAGGAATAAAGTTCAGCATCAGGCCACAGCAGCCCTACAACGTGAGTTCTGAGAGTCTGATAAATCTGAGCACCGGCAGCCTGGGGCGAGTTGGGGGCGGGGGTGGGTGGGCAGGGAAGAAAATCCAGAGCTCATGTCAAATCCATTCTTGGAAAGAAAAACGTTCCCGGTCCTTCCCAGGAGCCTTGGGAACAAAGCCTAGGGCTTTGGACCCATGAATTTCCCCTTCCTGTTAGCTGGCGGCTTTGGACTTGTGCTAATAGAGGCAGTAAATCTGAGCCAGCCTCCTCCAGCCACCAGCTCCCTGCCCTGTTCGCCTCGCCCGGCTCTGAGAGGTTCCTGGGAGGCCTGCGCCATCTCGTGGCTGAAAAGACACTTGCATCTCTGGCCTCAAGACGGTGGCCAGCCAGGGGTGGGGCCTTTGGGGACTGGACATGGGCTCAGGCCAGAGGGGTCCCATCCAGCAGACTCAGCTGGTCTCCTCCCTCACCCTGAAAAAAAAAAAAGACTCAGGCCACAGAGGGGGCAGGGACCCCAACTATAGTGAGGGTCTGACCTGTGTGACACTCAGTGTGCTGCTGATAAGTGGCCCATCCACGCTGATAACCATTTCTCTTCTTGCCCCAGGACGTCCCGCCAGGCAGTTCCCAGGATGGTGATTCGAAGGCACCGACGGAGAAGGTCCCCGGAGACTTGTCCAGCCGGGCCCCAAGGGACTTCCACCTGCTGGTGCCACACCAGCCTCAAGCCCACCTAAACGCGGGGGCCCGGCCCCGGCCCCGGCAGCGCCGCCGGCGGCTACTTATCAAGAAAATGCCCCCTGCGGCAGCCATCCCGGCCAACGGCTCAGTGGGCGCATTTGCACGGCCGGCACCCTGGGCCCCCGACGGCCACTGGGTCACCCTGCACCGCAGCCAGCAGGAGCGCAAGCAGGTGATGCGGGAGGCATGTGCCAAGTATCGGGTCAGCAGCAGCCGCCGGGCGGTCACCCCCCGCCACGTGTCCCGCATCTTCGTGGAGGACCGCCACCGCGTGCTGTACTGTGAGGTGCCCAAGGCGGGCTGCTCCAACTGGAAGAGGGTGCTCATGGTGCTGGCGGGGCTGGCCTCGTCCACCGCCGACATCCCGCACAACACTGTCCACTACGGCGGCGCCCTCAAGCGGCTGGACACCTTCGATCGCCAGGGCATCCTTCACCGCCTCAGCACCTACACCAAGATGCTCTTCGTCCGCGAGCCCTTCGAGAGGCTGGTCTCCGCCTTCCGCGACAAGTTCGAGCACCCCAATAGCTACTACCACCCCGTGTTCGGCAAGGCCATCCTGGCCCGGTACCGGGCCAACGCGTCCCGGGAGGCGCTGCGGACGGGCTCTGGCGTGCGCTTCCCCGAGTTCGTCCAGTACCTGCTGGACGTGCACCGGCCCGTGGGCATGGACATCCACTGGGACCACGTCAGCCGGCTGTGCAGCCCCTGCCTCATCGACTACGACTTCGTGGGCAAGTTCGAGAGCATGGAGGACGACGCCAACTTCTTCCTGAGCCTCATCCGGGCGCCGCGGAACCTGACCTTCCCCCGGTTCAAAGACCGGCACTCGCAGGAGGCCCGGACCACGGCACAGATCGCCCGCCAGTACTTCACCCAGCTCTCGGCCCTGCAGCGGCAGCGCACCTACGACTTCTACTACATGGACTACCTGGTTTTCAACTACTCCAAGCCCTTTGCGGACCTGTACTGATGCGCAGGGCCGGCTGGCTGTAGGCAGCCGCCCCACGCGCCCGCGCGCGCTCCCGCACCAGTCCGCGCTCCGGGGACCGGAGCAGCCACGACTGCTCCGTGCCGCTGGCCCTATGTGGGGGACAGAGGCCCGGGTCTTGGAGGGGAGCCTCTGGCCCTTGTCCCATCCCCACTTCCTCACTCCTCTGCTGAGGAAGACGCCCCGGGGTTGAGCAGGACCCCAGCTGCATACACCCAGCTCAGCGAAGAGTCAGGATGGCCGGGGAAGTCTGAGGCCGGGAAGACTAGGGCCCCAGCGGTGAGGGACTTCCTGCGGTCCCATAGCCATTGCCTTGTACCAAACCACGTGGTTTTCAGCTTTTCTATGAGCCAGGGGGGAGGTTCCCTCGGAAAGAGATTCCAAATAAAGCACATGGTTTCCAGAGTAGATGTGTCTACACTTGGTGTTGGTATGGGAACACATGGCCCCTTCCCCGGGCTCTGGGGGCTCTTTCTCCCACCCCAGGGGCCTGAGTCAGGCGTCTGCAGGTCCTGCTTCGGGAAAGGAGGCGGGGAGAGTTGAGGATCTGAGGCTCCCATTCAGGGCACCTGGGACCTCTGGTCTCAGTTCCGGCCCATTTATCCTGAAAGGAGACACTTGACCTGTCCCCATGGAGGCCCACTGGGGTCTCTTCTTGTTAGTCACTTTGTGGAGGCCCTCTGGGGATCTGCCAGGGCTCCCTGGGCAAGCTGCCAAGTGGGCATCTGTGGGGCCCAGCACGGGGGTCTCCGTGGGTATGGCACTTACGGGCTGGGAGGGATGCTCTCCCTTTCTTTCAGCATGGCTTTATCTCGAAGCTGTTGTCTGCAGACCCCTTGACGCTGGCCTTGACCCCTGGCTCTCTTCACCTGACCAGACCCCCTTAAAGCTTTCAGGACTGCCCACCCTTGGGGGAGGAAGAAGAGAAGCCCACAGGGGGAACTTCTCCAACAGTGTACTTTCCACACACAGTAATGGCTCTGAAATTGTCCAAAGGCAGGGTGATTCTCGAAAGGTCCCAGAAAAAGTGTGTTGGAGCTTTAAGGGTGGCTTGGGCCATGACTATGTCAGGTCCCGTTTGTAATAGAAAGTGCTGCCTGTTTCTAAAGGTTGGTCTGTCTGTCTGCTTTCAGGCCCCATTTCTCTGTCAGCCTGTGTCTGCTGCACGGCCTTCTGTATCTTTCCAAGGGCGTCTCTGTGGATCTCACCAGGAGATTGCTGTCAGTCTGTTCCCACGTACTGGGGGGAAATACTGCTGCGGCCTGGGAGGAGACCCTACTGGTCCCACGGTGGCCGTGCTGCTGGCTCCCAGCCAGCCTCGTGCTGGCTCATGTGGCTCCATCCCCCTTTCTGCCTCCACCATGGGCTCCGGAAACTTAACAAAGGTGGGACAAGGAACTGAGGCTGCCTCCCCCTGCTTGGGGTCACATATGTCCAGGAACCCCGAGCAGAGTCCCCCTTCCCCAGGTTCCAGCTGGAGTGGTCCGGCCATCTCGCAGGAGGAGCTCAGAGGGGCAGGAAGGAGGCTGTGGTCAGGGCCACAGGGGCTCCCGGGTGTGGAGGCAGCGAGACAGGTGCCTGGAGGCTCCAAGGCCGGGTCAGCGTGAGAGGAGGCAGGGAAGGGCCCAGGCACAGCTGCTCCCGGGCTGCGGGCCTTGCAGAGTGAGAAGGAAGTCTCTACACACTAGTGTCTCTGGGCAGGGAGGCATCTGAGGCCGGGTGTCATCCCATCAGCCGGGGGACACCTGGAAGCCCAGCTGAGGCAGGCTGCTGCTTGGAGACAATTCGGATTGCCATGGGACCATCCTCCCACTGTGCACGTACGTATACGTGTGTGTTTATGTGTGTATGTGTGTGTGTGAGAGAGAGAGAGAAAGAGAATGAGAGAGAGGAATGTGTGTGTTGGGGGGCAGGGGACCGGGTAGAAACATCTTAACTCATGTCATCCCTCAGAGACAGCTCAGCCTGAGCCAGGCAGATGGACACACATAACACGTCCATCAAAGAGGGGCTTTCCTGGGGCACCTGAGTGCTTCAGAGAGTTAAGCCTGGACCCCTTGGTTTCAGCTCAGGTCATGATCTCAGGGTCATGGGATCGAGCCCTGTCTAGGTCCAGCACTCAGTGGGGAAGGCCTGCTGGAGGAGTCTTTCCCTCTGCCCCTCCCCCAAACAGCATCCCTTTCTCTCCTTTTCTCTCTCTCAAATAAATAAATCTTAAATAAATAAATAAAAGAGGGGGCTTTCCTTCTGGGAATGGAGAATGGAGACACAGAATCCAGGCAATGGTCATGATGGCCGCTTGGTGGCGACCAGCATGCCGTCCACCTGCCCACAGGAGGCCCCGCCCTGAGTCCTCACCTTGAGTCCACCGAGGGGATGCTGAACCCAGCTCCAGCCCCCAAACCCCAGACTCCAGCCTCATAGAGCCCCAGGGCTTGGGGACCGTGGACTCAACTGCCAACACAGGAACGTGTGTGGGTGTGAGTGTGTCTGTGTGTGTGTTTGGGTGGGTGGGCAGGGGGGCAGTGTGAGTGTGTGTGTGTGGGGGGGGTTGGTGTCTGTCTCCTGGGGGTCGGTGTCCAGGGTGATGGTGGTATGGACCGTCCGTGAGCCTAGGTTTGTGTTGGGTGGGGGAGGAAACCGTGGACGGTCCTCTCTCTTCTCTGGGATGGTCTCGTTCTGCTCCCTGCCTGGCCCATCTCTGCCCCTTTTCATCTGCTCACCATTTTGTGGCTATCGTCTGGAGGGGGCCCCAGGCTCCTCCCAGGGGTCAAGCAGGCCCAGGAAGTTGGGGAAATAACTCCCCAACCCCCAGTGCCCTTCCCCAGCTGCATCACCTTCCCAGATGTCAGCCTCGCTCTCTGAGCAGTGAAGAGCATAGACTTACCCCAAACCCGGAGTTCCCACTGGGGCCTGTGAGCCCCAGAAGCCCTGGAGTGCCCGGCGGAGGTGAGATGTCAAGCCCAGCAGTCCAGCCAGGTGGTCTCCGGCCTCGGACACGTGCCAAACCCTCCTTCTGCCCTCATTCCACCGGCTGCTCACAAAGGGGCCCAGGACAGATGTGGTCAGGCCGCAGGCAGAAAAACAGGCTTCCAGCACACACTTCCCCTCCCAGGCAAGGCCCACTTGCCAACTCCAGCCTCCAGGTCCAGCCCACTGGTGGGGTTGGGAGCCCCAGGAGAACCCACGAGACCAGGAGGTGTTCCGCCCTCACTCCTTTCCCCCATCTCCTCCTCGGCCTTTCCTCTCTGGGGAACAGCCATGGCTGATGAAGGGGATTGCCTCCTGGTGTCTCCCCATGCCCCCACCCAGAGCTGGGCACCAGGGGCTCAGGAAGACCCTGGGCCCTAGAAAGGACCGGATGGTCTCCAGGAGCTGGGGCAGGCAGTCTGGGGCTGAACAGGGCAGAAATCACGCTGCGCCCTTCTCTGGGGACCCATGCTGATGGTCCAGTCATGGTGGATGAAGAATGAGCAGGCACCCTGGGGTAGTCTCAGCAGCTGGTAGGGGAGGAGATAGCCTGTGTTCCCCTCGCTGCTCCTGCTGTGGGGCTGGGGTTTGAAGGGAGAGGCAGGGGGAGGGGAGGAGAACAGGGGGTGGGGTGGTGTGAGGGGGGGGAGCCCTGAGCTCCGATCCATCCTGTCGGCCTGGCCTGCCCTGGAGGTGAGGCTGGTGCTGTGCCCTGACGTCCTGCTGCCCAGAAGGGCCTTTCGCCACCAGAGTCTTGGCTATGAGGTGGCAGCAGATGGTATCCAGGAGTCTGGCCAGGCCGGGACCACTCGGGAACAGATGCTCCTGTCCCCTCTCTCACCTCTGCACCTACCTCCTGAAGGGGATGGGGAGAGAATAGGCTGAGGACTGCTCCCCAAAGCACATGAAACCCAGGGCAGGTGGCAAGGGTCAGGAGTCAGAGGTCAGAAGCGAGTCATTCCAAACTGTGGGGCCTAGGGTCTGCCACGCTGCGCTGGTCTCCCCGGCGACTGCCTGATAGACCCCTCCCAGCAGCCCTGACCGTGTGTGTCTAGCCCTACTTTATAAGTGGGGAAACTGAAGCACAGAGAGGTTGTCCGAGCTGCACAGCGGCAGCACCTGGAGCTGGGATCCCGCCCCGACAGTGGGGCTGGGACCCCTCCCTCTGGTACCGCCTCCGCCCCGCCCCCTCCACGTCTGCGTGGTGCTGGGCGGGCGCTGGACGGGCGCCGGACTCCGCCGGCAAGGGCGGCACTCGGCCACCAGGGGGCGCCAAGTCCTCGCTCTTGCGCAGCCGGGGCCGCGAGGTTGCAGCAAGACTCCGACCATGCAGCTCCAAGAGAGGTGAGGGGATCCCCCAGCTCCACCAGAGACTGGGTCCCCAGCCTGCCACCCCCCCCACCACCAGTCAGCCGGTCTTCCGCCCTTTCTCCCTCCATGGAGTCCTGAGGCTTCTGCCTCTTCAGATACCTCTGGGCAGACGCAGGATTCACTCCCATTATACTAGCTCCAGGGGCCCCACTGGCCATAACCCCAAGCAGGAAAACAGGCCCCGTCCCCGCCCACCCCACCGCACTCCTCCGCCTCCTCACGTGGACCTGATGGGACAGGACCGTCCCAGGATTCTCTCCAAAGTGCAGACACAGGGAGGACATAGAGCCGGGAAGGGCCACGTGTCCACCACTCCTGCTGGCTCCTGTCCTGGTTTGGGCGGCAGGCTTAGAGCTGGAGGTGGATCCTGACCTGCCTGACCTTGAACACTGCTCAGTCTCCTTGTCCTGGCAAACCCCAAGCTAGCCAAGCCCCCATTCCCCACCCCTTCCAGGGCAGGAGGAAATGATCACGAACCCAGCGGGGCCATTAACTACCTTCACTCCTCATGAGGGTGACCTCAGGCCTTCTATGACCTCAACACACGCATACGTGACACACACACAGATATGCTCTCCTACACAGACCCATCCTCACGAACACACACGCAGACACGGAGACACAGATGCAAACACACATGCAGATCCACACACGTGCTTGTGCACACGCATCTACAGGCAACTACAGACCCAGCTGCACACGGACACAGACACATATCCACACACTTTGGCAGACACACACAGAAAGGCACACAGCTAATGGTGGGCCTCTCGCTGGGGCGAGATCCACAGGAAGGACCAGAAAGGTCTTGGTTGTCTTCCGTTATATTTATTTCCGCTCCTTTTTTAAGATTTTATTTATCTATTTGAGAGAGAGAGCGCGTGCGTGTGCGCACAAGCAGGGGGAGCAGCGAGGGAGAGGGAAAAGCAGACTCCCCGCTGAGCAGGGAGGCTGACAGGGGACTCGATCCGAGGACCCCGAGTTTATGACTTGAGCTGAAGACAGACACTTAAACGACTGAGCCACCCAGGTGCCCCTCTGCCCCTTCTGTCCATCTCTCCTCCCTGCCCTTTCAGAGCCTGCCCTCCATGCACTCTGGGAACCCCAAGCTCTTTATCTCCGCCACAGAGACATCGCTCACACGCCCACCCCTCCTTCCCTTGGTCACTGGGCTTCCCTGTCAACACCTCATCTTTGAAAACAAAAAGCCATAGCCCCATATCCCCTCCAGCTCTTGACCTGTTTCTATCTCTTCTTGCCCCTCACCTCCACCGGCCTTTGACTCTTTTTTTTTTTTTTTAAGATTTTATTTATTTATTTGACAGACAGCGATCACAAGTAGGCAGAGAGGCAGGCAGAGAGAGAGGAAGGGAAACAGGCTCCCCGCCCAGCAGAGATCCCAATGCGGGGCTCGATCCCAGGACCCTGAGAGCATGACCTGAGCCAAAGGCAGAGGCTTTAACCCACTGAGCCACCCAGGCGCCCCATTTTAATTTAATTTAATTTTTTTTTTTTTAAAGAGGGCTTTGACTCTTGAACCTGCTGCCTTCCAGTCCCACCCACCCACGGAAACAGCTTGCTTCCGTGTCTTCAACTACTCCACCTTCTGAATTCCACAGACACTGTCTGCCCACTCCCTAGATGAGCTCAACGGACTCACACCCTCATGATCCTTGCCCCACAGACCCCCGCCGCCAGCAGCCTAGCCCTCACCTCTGTCAGCAGGGTGAGGGCACGTCCATGGGAGCCTTGAGTTTCTCCCCTACAGGCCTCCCCTGCCACAGGATTGGCCTGGACTTCCCCCTTCACACTCATTGTCTCTGCCGCCCCCCTCCTCTGGTGCTGAGACCATATGGTCCCCTCCCTCTCCAGCACCTTCTTCTTTTTTTTTTTTTTTTTTTTTCTTTTTTTAAAGATTTTATTTATTTATTTGTCAGAGAGAGAGAGAGAGAGAGAGAGAGAGCGCACAGGCAGACAGAGTGGCAGGCAGAGGCAGAGGGAGAAGCAGGCTCCCCGCCGAGCAAGGATCCTGATGTGGGACTCGATCCCAGGACGCTGGGATCATGACCTGGGCCGAAAGCAGCTGCTTAACCAACTGAGCCACCCAGGCGTCCCCAGCACCTTCTTCTTAACCAGAGCCACTAACATCTCCTGCCTGGACCTTCTGAAGCAAAATGTAACAATCGTGGTATTCACTGGCTTACCAGGGACTGGTATTTAATCCTCACCACAAACCTGGAAGACAGATACTGTCATTGTCTCTTCATTTTTCCAGCTGAGGAAACAGACACAGAGAGGGTAAGTAATTTACCCAAGCTCACACAGCTATTAAGAGGATGTCACGGGACTAAACCCTGGCAGTTTCGCCCTGGGGTCCACCAGCGTGCCATCCTCCTTTTTGTGTGGCATAGAGTTCAGAGCTGGGCTCCCCTAGATGTATGCGGTGGCTGGAGGAAAGGAGACAGAGAGATGGTGGCCCAAGGGATCTAGAGCGGGCAAGGAAGGGCTACTGGGCACAGGGAGGGTGGAGGTGGGGAATCTAAGCTTGGAGACCATGCATCTTCCTGTGGCAGTGAGAGCAGACTATGGCCAGGGTTGGGGGTCGGTGACTGGCCAGGACGGGCAGAGGGAAAGGTCACCACACAGAGATGACCTCAGTTCCAGAGCTTGTAGACAAGTCAGGTCCCACAGATGTACCCGCTTCACCCTCCGCGGGGGGTCTGAAGACACCATCATCCTCCATCCATGTTGCCTCCCAACCCGGTCAGGTCATGCCTGTCGCCTGGGACAGCTCATGGGGGCCCGAGGGTGGGAGTCAGCCTGTCTGCCTGGGTTAGTGGTGGTTGCCAGGGCCACAAGTCAGGCCTCTCCATGGGGTGCAGAGGCTGGGAGCTGGGGGTGACGGGAGGAACCCCAAGTGGCTGACGCTGGAACCCGCTCTCAGGGAGACCCCAGTGCACCAAGGGCAACTCCAACAGACCCAGGAAAGGGGATGTGGTGTGGCGGCAGGGGGGTGGGGGGGCAGGGCCGCCAAATACAGAATACGGGCCAGGAGGGGAAGCCACATTCTTACTCTGCAAGCCCATGTGCTGAATTTTACTTTTCCTTTTATTTATTTCTTCTTCTTAAACCCTGTTTCTCTCCCTGAGGCACCTAATCTATTATTTAACATTGGATTGTACGATTGAAACTCCCAGGCAAATTGAAAATTATTTGTGTTTGAGGTTTCAGGCATGAGGTTGAGGCAACCATATCTGGGAGATCCTGGGAACTGGGGTGGAGAAGAAGAACCCGCAGCCCTGGGTTCTAGGGCTGGGGGGTGGGGGTAAGGAGCAGGGTGACCGCAGGCCTGCAGGCCCAGCCCGGCGTCGCTCAGCTCCTGCGCGCCCAGAGCCCACAGCTCAGGGGTCATTAATCTCCACGTGGCATTTCACTTGGGAAAAGCTGTCGACACCTCCCACTGGCCAAAGTGCTCGTAGGCCAAGCAGGTGCAATCAGTCACCCCAGCCCCGTGCCCACCCCGGGGGAAAGGCCTCGGTCACAAGAGAATTAATGACACGGGGACAAGGGCTCGCCATCATTTCTCAGGGGTTGGGCTCTCCCAGAACTGGCGGCCGGGGCTACGGGTCTAATGGGATCCCCAGCGGTGAACCGAGGTGGGAGGTAACCGGTGGGCAGGGCTCAGGGTGGGGCTGAAAGCTGGTGGGCTTTGGAGGGGGAGAAAGGTGATCGGGTTTGCAGAGCGGAGAAGACGAATCGCGAGGACGGGAGGCGGTCAGCAGGCGTCCATTCCACCTGTTCCGTGTGGTCACGTGTCAGGTCTGCGCTAGGCACTGTGGGAGCGCGGGGATGCGGCGCATGCGCTCCCAGCCCAGAACCGGCGCCCAGCGTCAGGGTCGGCAGGAGGCTCAGGGATTCCCCAGCATGGCCCTTGGCCATTCAGACAGGAACACTGGGAGGGAAAGGGGTCACAAAGGACTCTCCTAGCCCAGCCCGCTGCCAGCCCCTCCCACTAGCCCTAGATGCTTCCAGGACTTAGCCACGCAGACCCCTTTGTGCAGCAGTGCCCACCTCCCACGTCCCCCAGTGATGTCCACAAACACCTGTTCCGCACCAGGACTGAGCGCGAGATGCACTTAAGCGTTTCACCTGCTGTCCTCCCACCTGTGACCCAGAGCCAGGCCTTCGTACCCAGCCTGGCCCCCGTGAGGGTCAACAAGGGTCTCGTGCTATTATGCTCATATTTAGAATATCATTTTGCAACCCAGAGAGGATGCAACGCCTTTTCAGAGGCGTCTGGAATATATGCAGAAACTTATCACAGATCTCTCTCACACACCCACACCCACACCCACAAGCACACGCATCTCCCTTTTCAAGGAAGGAATGTAAGAGCCGCATGTTTAGACAACAATGACAAGAATTGGAACTTGTAACAGCTGGACCCTTTTGGTAGCAAGTATAACAAATCAGGAGGACCCACTTCAGATAAAGGAGGGCTTAGGAGGGCTCCAGTAACGTGGGGACACACACAGCTGGACCACAGGGCCTCGGAACCTGGGACCTTGAGTGCCACAAAGGCTTTTGCTCTCAGGCTCACTGCCACTCCCTCTATGGGATGTATTGTGCTTCTCTGTCCCATTGGGAATCCACTTCCTCAGCACTTTCTATGCCCACGGCAAAAACCCAGGCAGAGAGCCCGCTGTGGGCCCTGCTGCCCAGGGGGGACCTGGCCTCTTCATTCCCAACCCCAGGAGACTGGTGGGCCCAGCAGAAATCTGCCCTGCAGAAACTTCCAGCAAGGACACAGGCCTTTGCCTGGAAAATGTTCCCTGAAGCAAGACATGAAGTATCAAAGGATTGTAGACAGCCTCAATATCCGTGAACAGGGAAATGGTGGACAAAGTGTGATCCACTCATGCTGCCCAATACAGTGTCCCCCCATTTGATTAAGAAAGCAGTTGTTCCTTACATTCATTTATTCCACAGATACCTTCTGAGTACCTCCTCTGTGAGGCCCACTGTGCTCAGTGGAGGGCACGCCACAGTGAGCAATAATAAACCCCAGCTGTGTCTACCTAGGGGGGGGGGTCTGACTCTAATGTAATAGTAGTACCTACAGCTGTACCATCATGACCCTCAAAGAGGTATGAAGACAACCCAGACAGAGAAGTCAGGGAAGGCCACAGTGAGCAATAATGAACCCCAGCTGTGTCTACCTAGGGGAGGGGGTCTGACTCCAATGTAATAGTAGTACCTACAGCCACCATCATGACCCTCAAAGAGGTATGAAGACAACCCAGACAGAGAAGTCAGGGAAGGCTTCCTGGAGGAAGTGGCAATAGCGCCAAGATCAGGACAAGTGGGAGAGGATGGGAAGAGTATGTGCAAATATCCTGTGGCAAAAGACTTCATGGCCAAGCAAGGGACAGAAGGGGGTTGCTGGGGCTGGAACAGAGGGGCTGTGGTAGATGCATGATGTGCACCCCAGGTCCCCTTCCGGAAGTAGAGACTTCCAGTCGCCAGAGTGCTGCTAGCAGACAGGCAACCAGCATCAAGCCTCTTAAGGCCAGCCCCAGCTAAAGACAACTGTCTGCTGAAGGTCACATCATACCCAATGACAAATCAGCATGGAAGGAGAAAGGCCCAGTGTCCCCACCCAACAATTCTGAAGGGTCATCCAATTTCAAAGCTCTGCATGCACGGATAGAACAATGACCCCCCAAAGATGTCCGGGTGTTAATCCCCAGAACGTGTGATTGTGTTGGCTTACATATCTAAAGAAATTTTTTCTCTATAATGAGGGATCAGAGCATGCAGAGATGATCCGTGATTACCCAGGCAGGCACAGTGTAATCTCAAGGTTCCTTATAAAAGGGAGGCAGAAGGGTTAGAGTCAGGGAGGAGACTGGACAACAGAAGCTGAGGTGGGAGTGATGTAAACCATCACTCCAAGAGCCATGAACAAAGAATTCAAGAGGCCTTTAGAAACCAGGAAGGGCAAAGAAACACATTCTTCCCAGAGCCTCCAGAAGGAAGACGGCCCCGCTGACCCATTTTAGACTTCTCAACTCCAGAAGTGTAAGAGAATAATTATGTAATAAATACGTACTGTTTTAAGCCACTAAGTTTGTGGCAAAGTGTTAAGAGCAGTCCTGGGGGACTAACACAGCATCAGAGGCCAACTTCTCCCTCTGCCTTAGCCTGCTTTCCTCCCCTCCACTCCATGCATGTTGATCCCAGAACCCTCCCTAATAAGCCTCATGCATGCTAATGAGATCTGCTTCCCCAGGGACCCCCACCCCCACCCCCAGCAGTGAGTGCCCTGTAGTCTGAGAAAGCAGATGCTGGGTGGGACTTCAGAGCTGATTCAACCATCTTGCCTGCGTGGCAACAGGACCAGGTAGGGCTTGGTAAGAGCATAAGGTGACCAGGCAATTGTCAACAGTTTCACCATTGGCCAATTGGGACTGTTTACCCATGGGAGGGAATGCAGTGGTACTTGAGAAATTTCAGGGGAAAGTGAAATCAGTGGCATTAAATGGCTGTTGTTAAATTTGACCGACACTTTGAGAAAAGGTAAGGGGCTGAGAGCAGTTAAGAGCTGAGTGTGAGAGCCAGAAGTCCCCTGTAGAACATGAGGGGATCCTCGGTCTCCTATAGTGAGAGGGTGGAGCAGCCAAGTTCCATGACCTTGACCTACGCCAAGGTCATGATCTGGTTGGGCCAGACTGGCCCTCTGACATTTCAGATGGGGCACCTGAGCGGAGGCACCCCCAATATCTTAAATCCCAAGATTGCCTTGAACGCTCTGGGCCTGCAGAAGGTGGTCCAGTCTTCCCTACTAAGGGCTAAAGCTCCCCTATTCTTTGAAGAAATGCAGAGGTCTCTACTCTGCAAGACAGCCTGCCGTCCCTCCAGGATCTCCCCCACCTGCCCTTCCGGCCACTAGACTTGTAGTCAGGGGTCAAGTCACAATATAACTGGGCCAGAGAAGTGTTGCATTTGATAAGGAAGGAAAGGAACTCTAGCCCAAAGAAGCTCCGAGACCTGTGGCCTGAAGACACTGGCAGGATCTCAAGGGCCTGCCCGAATGCAGGACCAGTGCATGAGCCGATCACACTCTCCAGCCAGAGAGCCCAGGTGGGACAGGATTCTGAAGGGGCTCCATCCAAGATCACATGGCAGGGAGGGGTGAGGGGCAGGGGGAAGCATGTAGATTAGAATAGGGTTGATTAGCTTATCAACATAGAATTCAGTATTCTAGCAAGAGCTATAAGAGATGGGGCAGAATGCTCCTGAGATGGGTTCTGGAAGTGTGGACAAAGTAATGCCCTGTCATACTCTTAGAAATGCCCAGACTTCCACGTTAGATGGTAGAAAAGGGTATGAATGGACTCTGCGACGTGGGTATGCTGGAGTGAGTGTAAGGGCCAAAGAACAGTAGAGGACCATGCTCAGTGGGAGGACCCAGTAGAGACAGAGCTTGGGAATGTGCTGGTTAGAGGAGCACCAGTGTCACTGAGGGCAGGTGACAGCTGGCCTCCATGGGTCAGGGCTGCTGGCAGGAGAGGCACTCAGCAGCGATGAGGCCAGGGCACCCAACCACAGAGGTCCAGTGTGATCTTTCCCCATAAGAAGCAAGGTGGAGAGTGGTCAGGCCAGCATGGCAGCTTAAGTGGCCTGGCTCGTAGAGAAGCAAAGAGCCAGTCCACAGGACAAGGTGTTCCCTGGGGGCAAAATGGATGGGTAGCCAGCAGCAGAGCTACTCGATCGGTACAATCAAAGAAATCAAGAATGGATAGTCGGGAGCCTGAGGGTAATCCTCCCAATTAAAAAAAAAAAAAAGTCATGATTCTTTGCCCAGTTTCTGGATGTAAGCCAGCTTTCAGGCCAGGAACCCAGTGACTAAAGGAGGATCAAGCCCCCAGGGTGAGCCTATGACACCAAAGCAAGAATATCTAGTAATTATCATCCTAGTTCTTCCCCCAAAAGGTACACTGGAGAAATAGGGTACCCGAGCAAACCGAGGATCGTTGGACGGGGTCTGACTTGATATTGATATGCTGAGATCTTATGTATCATGGTGGCCTTCCATTAGAGCAGGGGCATATAGGGCTGGCTGATCAGTGGAAGGCTGGCCCCCGTCTGACTTACAGTGGACCCAGCCAATCCATAGACTCACCCAGTGGTCATGGTCCTACTCCCCAAATGTGTTAGAGGAATAGACTTAGTAGTTGTCACAACTCCCTCATTGACTCTTTGGCCTGTAGAGTCAGGGCTTTTTCTAGTAGGGCAGGCCAAGAGGAAGTCTCTGAAACTGCCCTCTGCCCCCTTCCAAGGTAGTGAACATAAAACTGTATTGCAGAGAGGCAGCAGATATCGGAGTTGTCCTTTAAAATCTAAAGGCTCCAAGGGTAGTGGTCTTCAATACAGCTCCGTTGAACTGACCAGTTCGGACCCTGCAAAAACAAGACAGATCCTAGAGTATAGACCATGAACTACTGCAAGCCCAAACAGGTAGTGGTCAAAATTACAGCTGCTGTGCCGAATGTGGTATCCTTGTTAGTGCAAACTATCATGACCTCAGTGCATGGTCTTTGGCCAGTGATCTGGTAAATGCATTGTTTTCCGTCACCATCGGAAGAGAGGATCGAAACCAGCTTGCCCTCAGCTGGAATGGATAAGAGTATTCATTGACAGTCTTGCCCCAGCAATAGAACTCTCCAGCCCTCTACTCCAAAACAGGTCCAAAAGATCTGGATTGGCTGGACATCTTACAGAATAGCTCGCTGGTCTACTGGTCAATAACCTCATGCCAATCAGAATGAATGGGCAAGAAGTGGCAACTACATTGTGGTCTTAGGAAGACCCATGCACTCTGGCCAGTTGGAGGATAGCCCCATTAAGTTTCAGGGGCCTCTCATATCGGTAAAAACTGGGGAGTCTGCTGTGCTCTGGGGCATTCCAGGACAACCAAAGTAAAGGACACATAGTGGTATCTTGGGCCTCCAACCTCAAAGAAGGAAGCACAACGCTTGGTAAGTCTCTTTGGGTTCTGAAAGCAGAGTTCCCATGTAGGAAAACCCCAAACAGCATAACAGAAGAAATGAAATACTGCCAGCTTTAAGATAGTCCAGGAGAGGGCTTTGCAGCAGGTCCAGCCTGTGGTATGAGAGGGGCTAGCTTGGGCTCAATGACCCAGAAGACCCTCTGATATCGGAGTGTCAGTATTAGAAAAAGATGTCATGTAGAGCTTTTGGCAAACCCCAAAGAGAGATTAGAATGCAGAGCCTTAAGGTTTTGTCACAGGCCATGCCATGTGGAAAATTGCAAATCTTTTGAAAAGCACCTCCTGGCATGCTAGGTATGGGCTTTGGTAGAGACAGACGGCCTGAATGGCCATGGGACACTGTGGAAATGCAGCTGTGACCACCTAGCTCAGGTGCTATAACCAAATACCATAAACTGGATAGTTTATAAACAGAAAAATATGTATTTTTCACAGTTCTGGAGGCTGGGAAGTCTAGTTCAAGATCATGGTACCAGCAAGGTTGATGAGTGCCCTCTTTGTGGTTCAGAGCTGACACCCTCTTCCTGTGTCCCCACATGATGGAAGGGGCTAGATCCCTTCCGAGCGTCTTTTATAAAGAACTGGTCTCTTTCATGGGGCTTCATCCTTACATATCTCCTCAAGACCTCAACCCCAGGTCTGGCTGATCTTAGGGGTTGGGACTTCAATATATGAAGTTTGGGGGAACGGGGACACAAACATCAGAACATACCACTGCCCGTCATAAACTGAGTTCTGTCAGACCCACCAAGTCACAAGGTCACGTGGACCCAGCAGCAGCCATCATAGGACAGAAGTGATGCCTCTAGGACCAAGTGAGGTCAGGACAAGAGGCCACACACAAGACACGTGAGCATACAACCCAGGCTCTCTGGTTATTCATCCCTGTTGCACCAGCACCTCTCTTTGTCTCACACCTATAGCCACATTGTGGGGAATGTGATCAGCTCATGAAAGAAGGAATAGCCAGAGCTTGGTTCACAGGGGTATTGGCTTGGTGTGTGGAAGCAAGTAAAAAATAAAAAAGTGTAAGGTCTACATGGCAGCCCCACTCGGGGTGGCCTTGAGACATGGCGGGTGAAGTGAAATCCCCCCAGTGCGTAGAGCTCTGAGCAATGCACTTGGTTGTCCACTTCGGTAGAAAAAGAAGGACTCATGGGCCCAGAAGGAAACCAATTAGAAGAAAGGACAGGGCTGGGAGGCAGTCACGGGGATGGGACTTGGATCAAAGCGTGAGCCTTGCTCTCTCATGTGTGGACATTTATTGGAGAGCATCCGTCATGGAAAGGGCACCAAATAAGTCAACAGGATGACTTAGCCAAGGGACATTAACCAGCTTTGGTCATTGGCCTCCTCTCTACTGGCACAAAGAGTACAGAAAAGGAGTAGTCTTGGTGGCAGGGATGGAGGCTTCGGAAGGTCTAACACACGGACGGCCACTCACAAAGCTGATCGAGCTGTAGCTGCCAAGTGCAGCCTTCCAGAGCCCCACACTAAGTCCCAAACCTGCCACCATTCCTTGAGGACACAACCGGTCACCTCATGCAAGTTGCCCACAGTGGATCCCTTTCATTCCTGGAAGGAGCAGCAATTCATTTTGTTAGGAATGAACACATATTCTGGGTACAGGCTTGTTTTTCCTACCCACAGGGCCTGAGCCAGGCTACCCTCCAAGGACTTACAGATGCACCAGCACAGGACCCCACAAAACATGTCAGCAAAGGAGGCGAGAAGGTGGGCCCGCAACTATGGGATAGATCATATCACTCATGACAGCACCCTGAATGTGCCAGTCAGATAGAGGACTGTGCCAAATCAGATGGCCATTTTACAAAGATGTGGTCCCCGTCTCGAGAGCAAAGCATATACAATCAACAATAGTTTGGCATGGGTCTACTCCAGTGGTATGCAGAATAATGACCATTTCCCCCAAAGATGTCCATGCCCTAATTCCAAGAGCCTGTATGTATGTTTCCTTATATGGCAAAAGGGATTTTGCAGACATGATTAAGCTGACCTTGAGATGAGGTGAGTATCCTGCATTATCTAGGTGGGCCCAGCCTCCTTATAAGTGAAATAGGGAGGCAGAAGAGTGTCAGAGTGATCCAGGGTGAGAAAGACTTGACCAGCCATTGCCAGCTTAGAAGATAGAAGGGAGCCATGAGACAAGGAAAGCAACCAGACTCCAGGATCTGGAAAAGGCGAGGAAATGGATTTTCCCCTAGAGTTTCCAGAAGACGTGGGTATGCTGGACCAGCCTAGACCTTGATTTTTAGCTCAGTGGGACTCATTTCCGACATCTGACATCCTAAACTATACATAAGACGACAAATTTATGTTGTTTGAAACTCACCAAGTTCCTCCTAATTTGCTACAATAGCAATCCAAAACTAGTAAACTAAATTGAAGGCAGGATGTGTTTGGAAGCAGGATGTGTTTGGAAGCGGAAGTAAGGGGGTCCCGTTTGCTCCTGGTCACCTACGTGGGGAATTTGGGCCACCATTCCCACAACCCTGGGTTCTAAGGGTTTGGAGATCTTGGTTCCAATGAGGAATGCTTCTGCCAATGAACATGGGAAGAGTTTCATGAGCTCTTGAAGCTGTGAACGCTGTCTGGGCACTTTAAGGTCCTTGGGCCAAGGGACCAGCAAGCAAGAAGAGTTCCCATCTTGGCAGGGGTTAAGGACCCTGGTCATCAGAAAGAGGTAGTTGTGAAATACACACACACGCGGTGGGGGGGTGGGTAGGAAGAAACATATTTGGTGTCTGGTTAATTAATCTGTTTGGGTGCCTCTTGGTACCTTCCCCAATTTTGACAGTAAGTGGAGAAGCACAACTCTGTCCTGAGCTCATGTTAGCCAGGGTCTCAGACCCCTCAGGGATGAAGGTCTGGTTATCCCACCAGATAAGCCACTGAGGCCAGGATGGTCATGAGCTGAGGGTGAAATTCGGAATAGATAACCAAGGTGAGAGAAAGCGAGTATCAGCTGTTGCCTCAGACCCACTGTAGCAATGGGGGGTTGTCGTTAATCCCACTAAACTTCCTCTTTTCTCCCTGAGGGAGAGGCACGCCAGCATCCTGGGGGATCTACCCCCTGAACATCCATGAAGAAGTAGAGGCTGATCATACAAGTGATGGACTGTGTTGGACGCTGTGGTCCACCACCCGGGGCCCTCATCAGCAATGAAGGGCTTCTCTCCCTATCTTTGGGGGCTGTCGTCTGCAGAGAGCATCCAGCCATCAGCTCCCTTCAGAGATGGCCTGGGCGGAGAGTGCCGCCTTGCTCAAGGTAACACCCCCATCCAATATGGCGACACAGACGCCCAGCATGTTTGCTCCAAATGAGGGACCGTTCTGTGCTCCTTGTGAGGTCAAACATGGCCACTGTTGAGACTGTATGAGAGCTCAGCTTCTCCTTCTGCCCACTCCTCCCTTGCTCTCTCTTTCACAAACATCAGTGTGAAGCCAGGAGAACCTCCGCTAAGGACATCCAGATGAGAGGCGATGGTAGCTGGACAGAGGTGGCAACAGAGGAACGTACGTGGGTCTGGGGGAGTGACTGGACAGCCTGCGGTGAAGGGCTGGAGGTGAGCCATGAACAAGAGGGTAAGGAAGGCGGCAGATCCAGCAGGACTCCTGGCTTCCAGCTCCCACAACTGAGTTCCAGGGTGAGATGGGGACACTGAGGAAGTGGCCAGGCCTGGAGGGGGCAAGATCAGGAGCTGGACAGGACATGTGAGTCTGAGGAACCTGTGAGACATCCTGGGGGAGGCAATGGCAGGCAGCGGGACCTGGCAGGTGTAGATCTGAAGGTCTTTGATGCTGCAGAGCTGAAGGAGATTATGCGGGGAGGAAGCGTGAGAAGAGAAGGAGGCCTGGGAAGGGCCAGGTAGAGGAGAATGAGCCAGCAAACCAAACTGAGAAGCAGTGGGCTGAGTTGGAGGATGGGGAACGAGTGTGAGTGCTGCTCTGTAGATGTCAAGTGCCCCGGGTGGGGGGGGCTGGGCAAGGTCATGCGGCAGACGGTACTGCCCCTAGAGTCCCCATGACCTAGAAAGACCACAGTCTATTTCTCCCTTACTGTACAGGTCCTGCGTGGCTCAGCAGGGACTCAGCTCATCATGGTCAGTCGGGCACCAGGTTGAAGGATACTCTGTCTCTAAACCAGCCTCCGCGATCTCCCAGGCAGGGAAGGGAAGGCATGCTGCCTCCTTATGTCTGTGTCGCTCATAAAAGCTGTCAAAGTGAGTTGCATGGCTCTGCCTAACTTCAAAGGAGGCAGGGAAGTACAGAACCACCCTGGAGTCCACAGAGGGAGAGAGCGGGGAGCTGTTGGTCCCACTACCATCCAACACAGTGAGTGGTGGTTGAACCAGACGCTGCTGCTGAGGCGGGGAAACTGAATGAGGGGTTGTAGGTCCTAGGTGACCTGAGAAAGAGGGGACTTTGGAGACTTGAAGGGACTAAAGGGTGGAAGGTGACTGGGATTGGTCGAGGCAGGACTGGAGGTATGGAGGAGACAAGAAGTGCTGACCACCCTTTCTATCGTGTCAGCTGGGATGAGTGGAGGGAGTCAGGGAAGGGGCTGGAAGGGGAGTGGAGGGAGGCAGGGAAGGGGTTGGAAGGGGACACCTGGAACAGTTAGAGTCCTGTTCGTTTGTTTTGTGGGATGTAACTTGAACGTGTGTTAAGGCTGATGGAAAGGATACCTTGCAAGGGGGAGGTTAACTATGCAAGAGGAAGACAGGATGCGCTGGGCACCGGGGGAAGAGGATACACGGTCTCTATGTGCCGATGCATCTGAGACCCTTGGATTTCCTGCCCAAACAGCTCTGAGCTTCCTGCCGGGGCCTGCTTGGGGGTCTTCCTCAGGTCCGTTGTCCTGAGGGTGGACAGCGCCCACCCATGTGTGTACTCCCAGGTACATGGGGTGGCCAAGGGGCAGCCATTTGTGGGGTGTAAGCATACAGTATGAATGAAGCCCCCCCATTGTCTGGGGCGGAGCCAAGCGAGGTGGGGGGAGCAGTGGGCCTGGGCCAGCTCTTCCCAGCTGTCACCTTCCAGCACAGGACTCCAGAGAATCCAAGAACTCCAGACCGAACCCATTATGCAGGTCATTATGCAAGTGTATCTGTATACATATACCATTGACCTTTGAACAATATAGGGGGGAGGAGTGCTGATGACCCAGTTAAAAACCCACGTATCACTCTACCCTGCAAATAACCTACTGTTCACCAGGAGTCTTACCAATGACGTAAATAGTTAATACGTATCATGCATGTTATCTGTACTAATATACTGTATTCTTACAATAAAGTCAGCTGATAAAAAGGGAAAATACTAAGAATATCATAAGGAAGAGAAAACACACTTACTATACTGTAAAAAAATCCGCTGTTGGGGTGCCTGGGTGGCTCAGTGGGTTAAGCCTCTGCCTTCAGCTCAGGTCATGATCTCAGGGTCCTGGGATCGAGCCCTGAATCGCACTCTCTGCTCAGAGGGGAGCCTGCTTTCCCCTCTCTCTCTGCCTACTTGTGATCCCTCTCTCTCTCTGTCAAATAAATAATCTTAAAAAAAAATCCGCTGTCAGTGGATGTGTGCAGTTCAAACCCACGTTGTTCAAGTCGTTCAAGGGCCAACTCTATAGGCATTCCCACACAAATTAGATTGGGAGCGTATGCCCACACAGACACATATAAGGATACAGTTTGTATCGGTCAGCTTCTGCTGTGTGACAAAGAAACACAGAAGTCTCAGTGGTGTACAACAAAAGGACTTTATTTCTCATGCAACTGTAGTGGCTCGGGCAGCCCCAGCCCACGCGGCTCATTCTGGGGCTCAGTCTGGAGGATCAGCATGTCTTCCTACTGCAATGGCGGGAGCTCAAGAGGCAAGCTCAGCCACGGGAGTCTATTTCAAGTCTCTGCTCATGCCACATCAGCTAACTTCCCTTTGGTGAAGCCCAGTATCAGAGAGCGGAAAAGTACGTTCTGCCAAGCCTGATGCCATAGCAAGTGCATAGTTGTCTGAAGCTACTACAGGGCAGGGAAAAATTGGAATCGATAATTTAAGCTATCACATACCAAAACGAGGTTCCCTAAGAGGAGAATGAAGTTGCTGGAAGGGGGGGGGTAATTTGTAATTTATTCTAAATTTATTTATTCTAAAGAATAGATGTTTTCATTTTGTTTGTTTGTTTTTTACAACTTACATGTGTTCCCATATTCCTGGTATAATAAAGCAAAAATAAGAAGACCTCAATTCTCTCCAATTCCAAGCAAAATCCTAATATGAAATTTTTACTAGCTGATTCACCTGGAAGACTGGCTAGCCATCTTTAAACAGCAAATTCTGTTTTAGATCCCGACCTCAAACTATAAGCAAAAGTTAATTATAAAAGGATAAGGGACCTAAATTTAAAAAAAAAAAGACGTGTAAAACATCATAGGGAGATCATATTTTGAAATGTATCAAGATGGCTTTTCTTTTTGCAGTTCCTTGGGTGACCTTCCAGCTTTTCAGCCAGAGGCTTGCATCGCCTCTAGGCTCTAAGCGGAGGAGGATGGAAGAAGGGAGAGGAGAAGGGGGGGTGGGGGAGAGAAAGGGAGGAAAGGAGGGAGGGTTGAGAGGGAGGAAAGGGAGGAAAGAGCTGGGGAGAGGGAGGGGGGGAAGAGGGGAAGGGGGAAGAGAGGAAAGGAGAAAGGACAGGAAGGAGGGAAAAGGTGGGAAGGAGGAGGGAAAGAGTGGACATCATCCACACAAACACCTGCCAGGCACTGCCCTTGTCCAAAAGCAGCCTGGTGGGAGGTAGGAGGTGGGAGGTGGGAGGTAGGAGGTGGGAGGTAGGAGGTGGCAGCTGGAGTATTTCCTTCCTCCTACATCCATCGACATTGAGGTGGTCAGAAACTACTGTTTTCAGCAAATGCATCAAAGACCCAATTCCAGCAGGAGAGGCCCCTTGGGGCCCTTGGCTTATAAGACACAGAAGAGCGGGCTGAGGGAGGGGGTGGAGAAGGAGGCGGAGGCCCAGTGTGGATCAAAGGAGTGACAAGGGAGGGCACCCACCATACCCGGTAATGTGACAAAAGTGAGTGGCAAAAACAAAATGCAAGAAGACACACATGTTGGATATCATTTGTATAAAAGTTTAAAACCAACACAAATGGTATCATTGTTTATAAATACATTCATATGTTGCAAAAAGTATAAAAACGTGCTCAGGAATGTTGCAACTTCTGGGTGGCAAAGGGAGGGATTTCAACTGGTCTGTATCATTTCCTTTGATTTTTAAAAGGGGAATCTGAAGCAAATATTCAAAATGTTAACATTTATTGTGTCTGGGTAATGGCTATAGGGGTGTCTGTTAAATTTCCTCTATTTTGAAATACACAGCATGGGAGAGAGAGGCTATGGATTAGCATGAATGGTTTGATGCCCTAGTTTGAAAACTATGTACACTTGGGTACATTTGCATGTGTGTGCACGCGTCTCTGCCTGTGGTTCTACGGGACTCTGTATCTGTGCACATTAGGTGTGTGTGTGTGGCCCTTTGTGTGCACCACTGTGTGTGAGCGCGCGTGCATCTGTATATCTATGTGCCTGTGTTTCTGTGATCTCATGTGTCTGTGCAGTCATGTCTGGTTGTATTTGTGTGTGTCTCTGAGTGTGCATATCTGCGTGAGTCTGTGCGACTGTGTGTGCCTGTGTGTGTTTGTGCCATCTTTGTGTGTACACATGGGAGAAAGACTGGCTGGATGAACACGAAACACCAAATCATTGACACAATCCTCTCTGGGAAAAGGAAATAGGATTTTCATTTCCCCTTCATACATTTTTCCTGTGTGTGTGTGTGTGTGGTACACACACACGCACACACGTGCATTTTTTTAAATGATAGTGTATTCTTTATTAAAATTTCAAAATACTTTGAAAAAAGCAGTGAAGACTTTCACAGTTTGAAAAATGAAAAGAATTTACCAGCGGATCGCTGATGCCCTCCAGGGTTCCTCTTTGCTCCCTGGGCCCCAACCTGGTGGGGTGGATTCCATCTCTCCCTGAGGGCCCCCAAGGACAGAAGAGCCTGAAGACACTTCCTAGCTCCACCCCAGGGGCATGGCCCAAAGCGAGATGAAATTTCTCTTGAAGTCTTGTGTCTTATCTTTACATGTTGGGCAATGTCTACATTCTCCACTTCAATGTATACATGTTTATCTTAATTATACAATCACGAGGTTTTAACCCCTGAATCTTGGGGTCCAGGAGCCATTCAAGGGGACTCCCTCTGGCTCACCTTCCCCAGCTCCTGTGCACCCCCTGTGTGTGCGTGCCTAGCCAGCTGCAACTGGAGTCAAGGTGAAGGGTGTAACCTCGGTCTGCGGTCCAGACCCGAGGCTCTTGGAAAGTCAGGGGGAAGAAGCCATCGTTATTTCAAGAGCACTGACAATGGGCTGGGCCAAGTTCTTGCTCTCTTGAGGATATTGAGACTCAGAGAAATTAAGCCCAAGGTCACCCAGTTGGACTCAGACTTCCAGGTTCATGCGGTGCACATACTGTCTCCCTACAGGACAGGCCCGAGGAGAAGGAACCAACTGTGACAAGGAAGAGGGTGGGTGTACAGAGCTTTGGCCTGAGGGAGAAGCCCCGGGGCAGGGTCTCTGCTCTCCTCATTGTCTCAGCTCTGTTTTACCCTTGGACCTGTGCAAGTGGTGCTGTAAGGCCGTTTGGGTTGTGAGCCCAAGGCCACTTCAGTGGCCCCTTGGAGCCAGACTGGCAGCCACACAAAGTCATTTAGGGGCAAGACTTGGCATTTAAGGCTGTTCTCTCAGGGTTACAAACTACACTTACATGCACTGAGTGACTTGGAGAAGACTCGAGAGAGTCTCACTGGCCCCCACAATGGTAGCAACTTTCTAGAAACCTTTTCCATGTGTGGCACAGGGAGAACGGTCCTGGAGCTGCTTTTGTGCTTCTTCCCAACATTGGTGCTGGGCCTGTGTGGAGATCCATTGCCCCACCCAGCCGCAGGCACAGCTCAGGGAGCGGGAACAGCCTCATCCCCATGTCCTAATGACCTACTGGGAGTAGGGACTTTACTAATGCAGCTGGCCTCAGGCCACCTGCTCTGCCAGGCCACCTCCCTGTTTGGGTCTGGTGTCTCCTGGGACCCAAGGAGGACCCGGAGTGGCATGGTTGTTTCCAGATCCTCTGAAAGTGCATTTGGGGTTTGGGGCCTCTCTTCACTCTTTAGCTTCTACCTTCCTTCCAGCTCAGCATTCAGGCATCAGCCCCCAGAACCAAGTCCATTCTCTCCCCCTTCCCTCTGGACGGTGCCCAGGGACCACCTTCCTCCCCAGGACTCAGGGCAGCAGCGCTGGCCCCACAGGACAAGGGCTAAACCTGATTGGTCCAAGCTAATCCCCTTCCCAGGGACTGGCTTGTAAGTCAGCCAATGGGATCATTTCTCTGCTCTCCATGAGTGTCCAAGCAGGTGCCAAGCCTGGAGCTACAGGAACCTTGAGACCAGAGAGGAACGGGTGTGCAGACAGGCTAACGTGTGGAGGACCACAGAGGAGAGTGGAAGGAGCCTGGGTCTTTGAATATACTGCTAAACCACCCAGAGTCCAGTTGCCATCATGTGAGAGAAGCCGATTTCCCCAGCTCCAAGGTTCGGTTATTTGCAGTCATGTTCACATAGATAAATCTGGTAAAAACACGGAAATTTCCCTTGGAAAAGGGGCTCAGAGTGTTGAGCAACTTGGAGGTGGGGGTAGGGAGGGTCTCCTGGTCCCCCAAGAATGCCTAGTCAGGATATCTCAGTCTTGCCTCGTTACTGTCCCCATTCCCGACCTTCCCCTCCTCTCCACCCCCCCACACCCATGCTAGCTCTGAGGGAAAGCACACTGGTTCGGGGCTGAGCAGACCACTAGGACTACTGCAGAAAGCAGGAAGGATGAGGTGGTCTGTAGCACCCAGAGGCGGTCCCTGCTCTCTGTCCCACCAGAAACTGTAAGTGCCCCTGAGCATAGTGCTGGGGACTGGCCAGAGTTCCATGAGAGCTGGGTGGTCCCATTTTATTCACTCCAAGGACAGGCAGCCCCTCCACCCCACCCTGCCACACATACACACCCTCAACCACCACCCTAGGACAGGTTTGAACCACTGCTCTCCAGGGAGTGGGTTCCCAGATGACAGTCACACATTTCATCTGTCCAGGTTCTCTGAGGTCCTCACCTGTAGGGATTTCTGGGGTGGAGGCCACATGGATGTGAGACAGATCTGTGAGCCAGGCGGGCTCCATCCTATCCTGGTCAGGGGCCGGCCATCTCTGAGCCTCCACATGGGCACAGACCTAGGAGGTCCAGGCTTTCAGCCCAGGGGGCCAGGGGCTGGGGGAGGTGACAGCCCTGTCACCCTCCTCCCCGGGTGGGGTGGGTGGGGGGGAGCGGGCAGCTGCTGTGTCTCAGCCTTTTCATCTGCTGTCTGTCTGATCACAGCCTCCCTGAGCAGGCTGAGTTAGTCTAGCCAACTCTGGGATCTCATTTCGAGCTCATTTTGCTTTCCTTACTGAGGTCCTCATTGCTAACCATTGTCGGCAAACGGCAAGGACAGGAACATCTGGAGACTGAGCTCTTGTCTGTAGCACCTGGATGCAGGGCCCAGCGACCGCAACGTGAGCACCTGCAGAGGGGCCCCAGAGCAAACACAGGTTCGCGCCTGTTTTTTAAGATATGAACCATAATATCTTTCTTTCTTTTTTTTTTTTTTAAAGATCTTATTTATTTATTTGTCAGAGAGAGGGACAGAGAGAGAGCAGACAGAGTGGCAGGCAGAGGGAGAAGCAGGCTCCCTGCCGAGCAAGGAGCCCGATGTGGGACTCGATCCCAGGACGCTGGGATCATGACCTGAGCCTAAGGCAGCTGCTTAACCAACTGAGCCACCCAGGCGTCCCTGAACCATAATATCTTAAGCTCTAGTCCAATCTACTGATAAAGCCAGTTACATTTCTGGTTAGACTCACATCCAGTTTTGTTCCTCGGACCACAGTAACAAAACAAGATGTATTTCACAAGATGTTTCAATAGGTTTCCAGTCCTAATTCCACATCTTCAATTTTTTAAAAAAGCCTCACCATTTTATGATATAGCACAGATCATTAAATGCCTATCACAACCCATGCCCAAGTCTTTCAATGCAAAAGATGGTTGACATTTAACCAGGAACTTTTAAAACACTTGAGAATAAATTATGACCCAAACTTACTCTTCTTAATGACACGTATAAAGTTCAGCTCTTTCATAAAAGGATTCAGGAATATGAAAACAAAGTTCCCAGCAATATTAAGGAAATAAAGGTCCTGCAAAATGGTCAGTTCTTGTTTCGATTAAGTTGTGCCTTTTTAATACAGTTGGTATAAAGTGAAACCCTTAAAAAAACATGTAGGAATTTAAAATAAAGTGGAACATCCTATTTTCAGGGTCACCAGCACGACAGTGAGATTTTGTCTCTTAAACAATGACACTTAGTATCTCTGTAGTTCCATGAATACTTTTGAAGTGTCATATTAAAACCAATCTCATGGCCTTGAGGCAAAGAGAAGCAATTAGTCTTGGAGTTGTGAATAAATAAAAATCCATTTATATACCCGTCCTTGACATGTACCTTGCAAATCTTAGAAACTTCATCTAGTGGGAAAAGAAATGTTAAATCATGAATACCAATACTAATCACATCACCATGTGGCTTCCTAAAACAGTTTGGTTTATACCAATCTTTTAAGTATGAATTTATATGTATATATTCATCCATGTTGAACACAAAACAAAGCCATCCTCTCTGGCACCTAGGAGAGGGTGGGGGAAGGAGTGAGGGATTTTAGGGGCTCCAAGGGCCATGATAAACAGGTTTCCAGTGGGTCTGCTCCTCAAACAGGAGCCTGGTGCATTTTTCCTCCTGCTCCCCTTTCCCTCAAACACTCAAAGGCCTGGAAATGGGGTAGGCTCGGTCTCCGAGGAACTTTGGGGTAGGTATCCACACCCTGCTCCATTTGGGGTTCCAGCCCTGTATTTAAGGGAGGACTCAGGAGGTCAAAGTATTTGGAAACTTGCTTCACTTCTAAATTGGGTGCATTCCTTCTGTGCTGCATGGGGTGAGTGTGGATGGGGGCTTTGCTTTTTCCTAGCCCCTCACACCACCCGGAGTGACTGGGGCAGTCCCTCACCTAGGAGAGCAGACCTCCCGGGCCTGGGCTGGCCTGGCCTGGTCACAGTGTAGAGAGCAGAGAGCCGTGCTGTCAGGTCCGAGCTCGGAGCCAGAAGCCTGGAGGCGCCAGGGCGTTGGGGAGCCGAGTGGGCAGCCTGTGGGCCGCGCTGGAGCTGCTGCACAGATCCCTGACCTACTTCCAGGCCCCCTTTCTCTTCTAGGAGCCGCTAAAAATCCATAAATTAAGGAAATTAACTGATGGGGCCTGCGGCATCTTTGTAAGCTATTTAAATCTATAAATTTACAACATCTTCTGCATATATCAAGTAATTGAACTAACTGCAGGGATGTAACTTTAATGAGAAAATTTCCCCCTTCTCCTGTAGTTCGAGCTCTAAAATAAATAAATAAATAAAGCCTTCCCTTAGGAGGAAAGTTTCTGCTTATTCCCGCGTGGAGAAGTTACAGAAGCGCTGTCCAGTCGCTCTTTCTTTCCACGCGCGAGGCGCCCTAATGAAGGCAAGCAGGCCCTGACTTGGTCCTTCTGCCACCAGCGCCCCTCACCACCAAATCCTCCCCCCCAACCCCCGCCCAGCCCCGGGCCCGCCCGGAGCGCCCCCCACCCCGCGTGTTCGTAGCCGCTAGAGGGCGTCTAGGTCCGGCTGGAGCTCCGGGTGGGGGCTCCCGCGCCGCTCCCAGCGGGAGCGCACCCACCCTCCAGCCCCGGTCAGCCTCTGGCCCGGGCGTCCCCGGAGCCGGGTGGGGGCGCAGTGCAGGCCAGGCGCACTAGAGACTCCGCGCTCCGTTTCCTAGGAGTCGGGAAATGGAGTTGGGGAGGGGGTGGAGCGGGCGGGGCGCAAGGGAAAGAGGAGAAAGAAGAAGCGGGGCGGCGTGGGGGAAGAGATAGGAGAGGAGGAGGAGGGGGCAGCCGACCCGGGGACCTGGAAGGGACGCCCCGGGCCCTGGGCTCGGCGCCCGGGGGAGTCTTAGCCGCAGACGTTTCTACCGCGCCGCGCGCGGAAAGGAAATGGCGCGTCTGGCCGGGGGCGGGTGCCGGCCGGGTGCCCCCGCGCGCCCCTCCCCCGCGGTGGCCGACCGCGTGTCCGCAGACGTCACGGGCGGCGCTGCTCCCCGGCAGAGGGGCAGTCGGGGCCGAGACCCGGGGAGGAAGGCCGTGGAGGGGGAGGGGCGTCCTGGCCCCCGGCTCCGCTCCAGCCCCGGCCGACTCGCAGCCCAGTTTCTTCCCAAGTCCCGCCCCTACCCCCGGGCGCCGCGGCGGCGGCAGCTCTTCTCTTTGTAACCGAAGAGTCAAGAAATGTGAGAAACGTGCCCTGTGTTACTTATTTGGGAGCCGAAAATTTATGCCCAGCTGAAAGCGCCTGGGGAAATATTACATCAGATGAAATGACAATGATTAAAATCAGCTTCTCCCCCGCCCCCTCCCGAGCCCGGAGGAGGCCCGGGCGCCGCGTGGCCGGCCGGCGGGGGGCGGGGGGCTGGGCGGCGGAGGGCGCGGGGGCCCGGGCGCACCGCTCCCGGGAGGGTCCTGGCGGAGGCCCCGGCGGGAAGGCGCGGGCTCCGGGAGAGGCGGGTGGGGATCGCCCGGCGAAAGGAGGGGAAACAGCGCATTTTTGTCGCCGAGCGCGGCAGGCGCGGGCGCGCGGAGCTAATTGCGACTCTAATCCTCTGCCCCGCGGCGCAGCCGAGCCCCGAGCCAGGAGTCGCTGCGCGCTCCCGCTCGCGCTCGCCGCGCTGGGTAATTTGGAGCCGAATCGCTGCCCTTTGCGTCCGGGCTCGGCCGCGACGGGGCGCGGGCTACAGACTGGGGTGGGGGGCTGATTTTCTCGCCAGCAGTCAGGGAAGGCCGCTGGAGAGAGAGGAGGGAGGAGAGGAGGTGGGAGCGGCGGGAGGGCAGCCGGAGAGCGGCACGAAAAGGAGGTGGCGGCGGCGGCGGCGGCCGCCGCGAGGAGGGGAGGAGGCGAGGAGGCGAGGGGAGGGCGGGGAGGGGAGGCCCCGGCGCGCCGCGCCGCGAGGGGCCGCGCGAAGCGGGGGCCGGGGCGGGAGGGGTGGGTGGGGGGAGGGTTGGGGGCGAGAGAGAAAGTAACTCCAGGACGAGACCGGAGCGACCCGCGCAGCGAGCATAGGCGGCGAGGCTGTGCCCGGCGCCCGAGACCGGCGGCTGCGGGGGGCGGGGGCTGCGCCCGAGCCGGATCCGCCGCTCCGGCTCCGAGGTAAGCCCCGCGCGGGCGGCCACCGCTCGGCGCCGCGCACCCCTGTCCCCAAAGTGGCGGCGATGCCGAGAAAGTCGCTCGCTTGGGGTTCGGACCTGGGTGGGGGCGGCTGCTTTGTCCCGGTGCCGGGTGGCGGGGGCTGGCGGCGCGGGGGCACCCAGCACAAAGGCCTGGCGCGGGAGGGGGGGATTGCCCACGTGGGCTGGCCCTGGCCCCGGGTGGACCCTCCCCACGCGGGCGGGCGCCGAGCTTCCGGCCGCGCGGGGCGGGAGGTGGGGGTGGGTGGATGTTGCAGGTCCCGGCCCTCGGGCCTCAGTGCAGGGCCGAGCGCCCTGCGGGGCCATCGAGTTTCCGGGGTCAGAAACGAGCTCATGCAGCTGGGGCTTCGGGGCGCACAGGGCCCGGCTTGGCGCCCAAATCAGAAAAAGTCTCTAACGGGACAGATGTGCGTCCTCTAACACCCACCCCGCGAGTGCGAGACGGGGCGGGAGAGGCCGGCGAGCTGGTGGTGCGCGGCCCCGGCCCCAGGTGCGCGGGGGTCGCGGGCCGAGCGCGGGCAGCACGGAGACGCGGTGGCCGCCTTCGGCTCCGACTGCCCGCGGGTACTCCCCGACTTGGACGCGCGCACGGGGCACACACTCGCAAACGCCCCTCTCCTGTAGCCAAAACGCCTTCTCGTCCTCCCGCGCCCCCCACCTCGAGTGCAGAAAGATAAGCTTCAAGTTTTCACTCCGTGTCTCAAATGTGCATGAAGGAATTTAACTGCACGAGTGAATAACAGCATTAGTTTCAATTAATTTTTTTAAATCCCGGCAACAATAAACTTTGAGAACAAAAGCGCTTTTACGTCCTTAATTAGGCGAGCTTCCCATCTGTGGTCTCTAAGTGTCTGCCTCTTGATTTAACTTTGTCCTCCGCCCCGCCCCCGCCGCACAGCCCCTCCCCACCCTGCCGGGCACTTCGGGTTCCATGGCCACCCCCGCCCCGCGGCGCCGGCGGCCTTGGCCCAGCCGGCTCTGGACGCCCCGAAGTTAACTCCGGCCGGCGGGCTCTGCGGCGGGGCTGGCGCGCACCAGGTGGCACGCCCGCCCCCCTCCGGACACCCCCACCCCCGACAATTCTGCAGGCCCCTGGCACTCTTGCCCGCGGCTGGCGCCCAGGGCTCAGAGCTGAAGGGAGCTCACGAGGCGCCTTCTGTTTACCTTTTATGGTTAAAATAACAGCTTAGCAAAGAAGCGACTTCACGAAGAAGCGATTTAGTGAAATCGTCTCAAGCTGCCGCAGCTCAGCCAGTTTAATCACCCCCAGAGAGCTGAACAACTGCGAGCACAATGGGACACAAAATCATTTTGTGTGTAAATGAGCGTGGCATTCTGCTCGCTTCCCTCTGCTCGGGCGGGCGGGGCTCGGCGGCGGCGGCGGCGGGCGGGCGGGCGCGGGACCCGGTTCTCCCACCGCAGCTCCGAGAAGCGGGTCAATACCTAGCCGGTTTGGCATCCCGCAGGCCCCGGAGCACACACCACGACGCGGAGGCCCCTGCAACAGGCGGTCTGGGCGAGCCTCTGGAGGGACCCCGGCGCGCTGGGGCTGGGTCGTGGGGTCGTGGGTTTGCTGGTGGTGTTGAGGGACTGAACTTGTGTCTCTTACTGCACCCACTTTTGTGCTTCTGACCGCAGCAGTGGTGTCGGGGAAAGGTCGTTGTCCAGCACAGATGCGTTTGCCCGAAGCAGCACGAGAGGTTCTGGTCGAGGCGTAAAGCCTGGGGCTTCCAATGGTGAGTTTCTGGTTTGTGGTGAACATCAGGTTGTGCTTGTGATGGAGAAGAGGCTTGGGTGAGAACAGGACTGAAGAGCTTTTGTAAGGGGTAGTTGGTGTTAAATGTCACTTTGAGTCGTGTTCCTGGTAGTTGGGAAAACATTGCGCAGTCCGCTTTGATAGAATTTCCATCGGAATTCCTTCCAGCAGTTTATCCCCACTGTGGCTTTCCTTCTGACTCCTCCCCCAGCAGAGCCTCCCAGGGCAGGATAACCCATCCTGAGGTCTGTTTTGGTCTCAGAACTTCCTTGAGATAAGCGACCTGCTTTTCTTTTCGGAGCTGGCCAGAAGTCAGGAATGCCACAACAGCAGACCCTGAGTAGCCCCCAGTGAGAGTCTAAATTAGACCTCGCTGTCTAATACCAACCGCCACCCTGACCCCAGTTTCGTGTCAGGGAACCTGTCCAGACACCAAGAGCAGAACAAATCCTGGGAGAGGAAACTTACTTAAATTGACAGGATTGATGATGCTCATTGGACCTTGGTCCAGGTTTTAAAATTGGAGGTTGGATTTCAAGACACAAGTCAAGGTTAGGATTTCAAGACAGATAAGTCCAGGTTAGGCTTGTGGGGGCACCAGCGTGTGTGAAGTCAGTGGCTGGGTGTGGGTGTTCACTGTGCCCCCCCAGGAGACAGCCTCAAGTCCACGCAAGGGACTTTGTAGACCTGTACCCCTCCTACAGTGTCCGTGGGTGGCTTCTAGCAACTGAATGACAGTCTTATTTCAGGTGGTCATGGCATAGAGGAAGATCGGTAAGTGACTGGGGAGGAGTATGAGACAGGGTCCATTTGCTGAGCTGCTGTCTGTTTCCTTCTGGCCAGCTCTCTAATGCCTTGGGGGGGGTGTGATCCCAAGGGGGTCTGGAATACATTAGGCACAGACAAGACTGTTCTGTGGGTCTGGGGAGCAACTGCAGAGGTGCGGGCTAGGCAAACAAAGGCAAGTTTCCTTTCTCAGGCGCCCTAGGGAAGAGGTGGCTTCCTGCGTGACTTTCGCTCTCCCCCTGGCTTCTGCCAAGGGAGGCTGCCCTGGGTCCAGCCATTCACAAACTGCGTCTTAACCACGGTGGAGACGGTGTTCAGAGAGGTCCCAGGCTCCCCAGCTCCTGGAGGGTGGGGGATCCTCCCTGAGCTGTGGTCCATGGGGCTCTCTGCTGATGCAAGAGGAGACACGCTTGGTAACGTGGCTCTGAACCAAAATACCAGGAAAATCAGATTTGTTCTGAGACATTGTGGGGCAATAATGGTGAGCATATGCTTCAGCGCTGTCATTAACCGAATTAGCAGACTTGGAGCTGCCCAGAAAACACGTGTGTGAGTGAGTGCGTGTGTGTGCGCACATGTGCATGTGTGAGAGTGTGTTTGTGTATGTGTGTAAGCTGCTCTGGCTTTGGAGCGTGGGGACAGGGTAGTGGCGGGTGGAATCTGGAGAGGGCTGTGTGGTGCGGGGCTCCCCGGGAGCACAGGCAGAAAGGATGAGTTGGAGCATCTTTGACTCTGGGAACCTGGGCAGCCACGACTGTTGAGGAGTAAAAGCCCTGTGGTTTTGTCGATGCTCCCCACAGATACTCTGGGCAGCGATGGAAGCCTAGATGCCTCACCGCAAGGAGCGGCCGAGCGGGTCTTCGCTTCACGCCCACGGCAGCGCCGGCACTGCGGTGAGAGTCAGCAGGGTGGGCTGAGGCAGCAGCCAGTGGCCCCCTCCCTGCCGTTTTCCCCAGCGTCTGCCTGCTCACCGGCCACCCGTCCTCTCGGCCGCCACCTTCCAGAGATGGCTGTTGACTGGCTGTACGATTATGTATTTTTTGAAACCACAATGCTCTTAATTTGATGTGAAATTTACTACATGTATAAAAACCCAGCGCCTTAGGTGCTGAGGAAGTCACTAATTTAGAGGTGTCTCGTTACTGAGACAAACTCGCAAAAACCCCTGAATCCCAATTCACAAATTGGTGATTCGTTTGTCAGGGGATATTTCACATCTAACACATAAGCCCGCGACCTTTAATTAGAATTTTGCAGTTTGTTTTATGCCCCTGGAGGCTGACACCTTGGAAAATTTTTTTTCTTGATTTCTTATTGCTAATAAGCATCTTTTCTTTTTTCCCTCTGGTACTTTGAAGAAAATGATGCAAATACACTTAATTACAGCGGTGGTCGTAATTTGTCAGCTGAATATGTGATCAGGCACAGGCAGAAGCGATCTGATTAGATCTGTGATCACACTGGCAGAAAAGGGAGTGCACAGCTCTGTGGTGGAGACACTCTTGTTCTCGCCTTGTCCCCATCTCCAGGAGGGAGGAAGCATGTCCCGGTTATCTCTTACCCGGTCGCCCGTGTCTCCCCTGGCCGCCCAGGGCATCCCACTGCCCGCCCAGCTCACCAAGTCCAACGCACCTGTGCACATCGACGTGGGCGGCCACATGTATACCAGCAGCCTGGCCACGCTCACCAAGTACCCCGACTCCAGGTAAGCACCAAGCGCGCCGTGGCTCCTGGCAGTATCGGCCGCCTGCTGCCAGTGGAGTCTGTCCCCTCCACCGGCCAACAGGTGGGCTCCCCAGGGCCCACCTGCTCTCCCAGACCCAGGGCGCTAGCGTTTGGGAGGCCCAGGCTGCCTCGAGAAAGATGCTTTATACAGGGACTTGGGACCCTGTGTGTGTGGCATTGGAAGTGCCAGGTAGAGCTCCTGACCCACCGGCAGAAGCTCCTGCGAGACCCTGAGAGGTAGCAGCTGGCTCCCTTGGGCCAGGCGGAGGGATGGGAAGCAGCTAGGAGCTCCAGGATGTTCAGGCGCCTCCAGGGCTGTGGGCCAGCAGGAGCCTCATACCCCCATCAGCACACCAGTATCTCTGACCTGGAGCCTCCCAACAGGGCCCCTTGCGCGCTCCGCCCAACTCCCTGGAGCTCCTGGGCCCGCTGGTGGGTTAAGCTCCCCAGCTCCTGCTGCTGGGGCATGACCCTCCCAGGGGCAGCCCCGGTTTCCTGTCGGCATGGCAGCAGGATGGGTCTCTGTGCATCTCCTGGGGGTGACGCAGTGTGCTGCTCACAGAGCCCACGCCGGCTTGCTCCTGGCACAAGGAGTCTTCTGCCACGGAGGGCAGAGCAGCAGGAGGGCTGAGGCTGTAGGGTATCGCCCTTGTTTTATACATTAAAAAAAAAAAACAACAAACCAAGAGGAGTTAATTAATCCCCCAGACACTGAGGGATCATTTCTGGGAAGGTTTCTCATCGGTCTGCCTTGTTGCCAGTGCTGTGGCTCAGCACAGAGGCCTCTGGGCACCTGGCCTCTGGAGCAGGGCGGGGCTGGAACTCTCCATGGGGGCAGGAAGGCTCCCTCGAGGGGCCTGAGCTGGAGGTGGAGATAGCGTCCAGTTGGGAATCTGGGGAGTCCAGGGTACAGGTGGTGGTTGGGCTTATTCCCTTGGCCCAACAGCGGCCAGGCCTGGGGCGCCTGTGAACTTGGGGCCTGGCAGGGGCAGCGGCCATGAGGCCACACCTCGCGCTCTCTTGCGGAGCTCTGTCTAGGATGGGAGATGGATTCTGCTTATTTAATTTCAATTTTGCCTTCTGCGGCATTCCCAAGTTGTTCGAGATAGATCATCCCTTAATCGGTTGACGACGTCTGTGAGTGAAATTCATAAAACCCTTGCCCCACAACCTCTCTGAAGAGTGTTTCTTAAAATCAGACACTTGCCTTTCTAGAGTAATCACAGCTCAGGCCTGCGGGGAATGGCTGCCTCATTCTTGTCTTCAGGCTGCTGCCTGGTATGGCAGGGGCAGGGGGCAGCCCCCTCCCCCTCCCCATACCCACAGCGGAGCTCTTCTTGCCCAGCATCCTGCTCTGTAAAGGGGGCAGGCCCTCTCACTGAGGGGGGCTGAGGCCCCCTGCGATCCCAGGATCTGGCCTGTGGGACCCTCAGCCTGCAGGACATGCCCAGAGGGGGTGGCGATCTGCATTCTTTCCCCGGGGCTGGGGCTCAGAGATGAATCTGTCATTCTTGCCTGGATGGCTTCTGGCTGAGGGGAGAGCTGCTCCCTGGGCCTGAAGCTTTGGCCTAGAGGCCAAGGAGTAGCGTGACCCGCAGGGCAGTCAGGGGACAATGGGTCAGGCCGCAGCGGGTCAGGCCAGGCCTGGGAAGCGGGTTGGACAGCCTGTGCTAGCAAGAACCCCTCAGATGTCTTGTCCTTCTTTAAGTGAATCATTAAAATTAAAAAAGATTTTTCACCAAATCTGGAAACCAAGATCAGCCCCTCACCCAGTGGCACTGATGTGTGAGTCAGCAAGAGAGGGAGCAGTGAGAGAGCTAAGGTCACCCCAGGGAGCTTCTGGATGTCAGGCAAGTCCCACCCGCGCGGTGCCATGAGACTGGGGGCCTGGTGCCCCACAGCCGTGGGTCCCCGAGCCCACAGGACTATGCCTGGGCTCCTCAGGGGGGTCCCTGAGCAGGGAGCAGGCACGGCCACTGGCTGGCCTGGGAGTTGCCATTATCCCGCAGCCAGAAAAAGCAAAGCATGGCTGTCCAGGGCTGCTGCCTTCACAGTCCCAAGCTGGGTCCATGCTGGCTCTGGGAAGCAGCCAATTAAGCCAGGAGCTCCAGAACTTCCACTTAAAACCTTCCACTGAAACATGCAGTTTCAATTGGAGCCAAAGCTTTAAAAAAAAAAAAAAAAAAAAAAAAAAAAAAGACTTCTGTCAGGTGGGGTCAGAACTGGCCAGATTATTCCATGAAGGACCTCTGTTGTTGGCAGCCCCAAACCCTGCAGCCTCCTCAGAGAGTGACCCAGGGAAGGAGCTGGCTCTTAAGACCCTGACAGTGGTTGGGGGGGTGAGGGTGGGGGAGGGGGCTTCTTTTGTGGCAATTGTCCTAACCTGCCCTCAACCTACTCACATCCTTGGTAGCCTCAGACCCCGACGGCCTGAAAGGCCTTTGTCCATCGAAGAGACGCTGACGGTAAGATCTAGAACCAGTCTTAAAGTAAGGCAGACTGAGAACCTTCTAGTCTTGGACGAATAAAGTAATCTAGAACCCAGCCAGACCTGGAATGTGGGGTGGCCAGGGTCACCCAAGAGATGTGCGGCTTAGGGGGGCCTAGAACAGTGCTTGCCACACAGAGTGTTCGAACTCAGTGAGGAAGAGTGGCGAAGGTTCCACAGGGAGGCTGAGGCTTTGGACTAGCTGGCTTGCTTATGGCTGTGGTTCATGCTTCTTCCTGATAGTGCCACATGTGGGCCCTCTCCTGTCTGGCAAAGACTGCCCATGGGACTGGGGCGCTGGATGGCCCCCATTCTGACATCTCCATGTCCATGCTCTGCTGAGGCCAGGTCCTGGGGGCTTCGGCAGCTGGAACAGGCCTTGGAGCCCACGACGCTTTCCAGCAGGGTCTGGGTGACCACAGCTCTGGTTGCACAGACCCGGGCTTCTCTACATCTCATCCAAGGCTCTGAGCTGCTCACGTCTATCTGTGAGGCAGCCTTGCCCTCTACATGCCCCCCACGGGGACGGGGGCTCGGCCATGTTCCCAGAGGGAAACTAGGTGAGTGTGTGGCTGCTGCACACTGGGGGCAGCCCTCAAATGTGGACAGGCTTTGGGACAGCCCGGCTTTGGGAATTCTCATGCCTCAGCTTCTGCCCAGCCTATGCCCTGGTGCACAATGGCAGGATGGGGTAGGGCCTTAGGAGCCCTTGGAGCTTGGAGCGCACAGAGGACCGGGCTGTTGATGGAGAGGCAGGCCTCCCTGGAGGGTCCTCACCAGGGCAGGCCATGAGTCAGGAGGCTCTGGCACCGGCCGTGCATCCCGGGCTACAAGGTCTCAGTCCCAGACCCGGGCCGCCACGCTCCCGGGCTGTGCACGCCACGCTGTCGCCACGGCAGGGTTTTGCCAGTGGGTGGCCAAACCTGTTGAAGGGTGTTTGGAGGGGTCGCCCCTGAGGGGACCCTGCCAACCCCACACCCCAAGGAGCGGCTCCTGACTGTCCACAGCCTGGGTCAGCTGGGGCCGGCTGCCCTGGGCATTAGAGAGGCCCCAGCCCTCCTCCGTGGAGCAGACAGGGGCCAGCAGGGTCTCCCTCGAGCTTCCCACAGAACCCCTGCCCTCCAGAGGACAGGCTGCTGGCATGGGACCCGTCTCTCCTGCCAGGGTGCGTGCCTGTTTCTGCACCTGCGCACACAGGCGCGTGGGTACACACCGAGCGTGTGTGTGCATGTAGATCGTGGTGCATGTGGACGTGTTTACCCTGCATCTTGTGTGCAGGCACTCTGGTGAGCGTGTGAGCGTGTGCTGTGGCACGCATGCTGTCCCCCCCATCCACGCCTGCCTCTCTTCCTCCCCAGGGGCCCCGTGAGTGAGTGTGTGCGAGTGCTTTGTCTATGAGTCCTCCTAGCGTACAGACGGTGTCTCAGGGTGGTGGGTGTTGGGCTGGTGTGGCCTCCGCCTGGGTGTGTCTGGGGCTGCCCGGGACTCGTGTGTTGCAAGGGAGGGGACCATGTGATCCCGGGCCAGGTGCCCAAGTGTGTTCCGTCCAAGGCTCCTTCACGTGAGTCGGGTGCGGTGGGTATGCGGGACCCAAGACCGCCTTGCCCAGCCTACGTGTGCTCACTGGGCGTGGGGCCACGGGCCGGGGTATCTGATGGCCAGTACGAGTTTTCTGGGTGGGTCTGCCTGGCAAGGGTCTGTGTGCATGGGGCAAGGAAGCTGCCGTGGCTGGGTCTCACGCTAGTTTCCCAGGCCTGGAGCGCGTCGGTGGGCAGGTGCGAGTGGTCAGGTGTGTCTGTCTCTGGCTGGGGCTTGTGGGGGTGGGCCGGGTACGGAACACGTGCTGGGGTCCTGTCCAGCTGTGGCCCCAGTGGACGTCTGTCGTGCCTGGCATGGCCCCAGAGTTCCACACGGCGGCCCCGTCACCCCTGCAGGTGGCCTGGCCCCGGCCTCAGACCCCACTCTCCCTCTCTCCTAGAATAAGCCGCCTCTTCAATGGCACCGAGCCCATCGTCCTGGACAGTCTGAAGCAACACTATTTCATCGACAGGGATGGGGAGATTTTCCGCTACGTCCTGAGCTTCCTGCGGACGTCCAAACTGCTGCTCCCGGATGACTTCAAGGTGAGTCTGCGGCCCTCCGCTCCCTGCACCACCTCTATGGGGCCATTACACAGGGGATGCTGGGACTTCGTGATTGGGCCCGCAGTCGTCATGGCAACCATAAAAAGTTAACTGATGAAGCCGAGGGCTACATCAGTTTTTCTAAACTAATTTTGTTTTCTCACATTTTTAGCTTATTTATCAGGGTGTAACAATGATTAAGCAGCCGCACTTACTGCATTTTGTTTGTCGCCTTGAAGGATGGTCGTGGGCCCAAGCTGGAGCTTCCTACAACTCTTCCTCGTTGGCAGCGGGCAGGGGAAACCCTGATCCAAACCAAAGACCTCTTAAACAAGAGGTTACCCCCAGGTCCCGGGGCGAGCCTGTCTAGGGCAGCCGACCTGGTTCCGAGAGGCCTGCCTCCACGCTGGGCCACTCCACAGTGTCGGGGATCCCAGAGGAAGGGAGCTCAGGCCTGGCTCGAGCCAGAAGATGTCCCTCCTTCCTTCCTGCACCCAGAGGCCCAGTGGCCCTGGGGCTGTTTGGATGGCCCTGGCTCCATCCAACTGATCCTGGGTGCCAACCACCAAAGTCAGGCTAGAGATACGGGGAAATAGGGGCAGACATGGGTCCTGTCCCCATAGCACTTACAACCCAGTGGGAAGACAGGTGTTGAACAACAGAAATGCATGAGTTCCCTGGGGGGCAAATGTTCCATAGAAGTAGAGAGTGTAGTGAAGGAAAACCATGGAGAACCCAGCCCCAGGGGTTTTGGAGGGAAGGATGCTTCTCTGGGTGAAGGAGGAATGGGGCCAACCAAGTGTGAGGGCCTTGATGAGGGGGCAGGGTGGCAAGAAGCTTGGTACCTTCCAGAACCAGAGAGAAGGTGTCGGCCTGGGGCTCTGTATGAACAGGGGCAGGGAAAGGAGGCTGCCCTTTGAGGTGGGACCTTGGTGACCAGCTCTGGCGTTTGGCTGGTCGGCATTTTACCCGGAATGCAATGGAAGGGTTGTGAGCAGGGAATGACCATCAGGTTTGCAATGAGAAGGACAGCCCTGGCTGCTGTGTGGAGAAGGATGCAGTGAGGGTGAGGTATGGGAGCAGGAGGCCAAGGGAGGTTTCCTGAAGGCCTTGGTCCAGGTGGGAGGCATCGAAGATAGAACAAAGCGGCAGATTAGATTTCTGTTTAGGAATTGGCCACAGAAGGCCGTGGCGTGGATTGGTCGGGGGTAAGGGGACTCTCGAGGCTGCCTCCTGGCCTTTGGCTTGGGTCCTGAGGGGATGTGTGGAGGCCCAGGGGTGGGACAAGCTGGAGGGAGTTGCATGAAGTGATGGCGGGGCATCGGGCAGAGAGGTTCTGGGCTGTAAGGGAAAATGTGTGCAGGTATCATTTAAAAACTTCGGGAGTGGATGAGAGCAGATGCCAGGGAGGGAGCCCTGAGGAACCCCAGCAGAGGGACAGGATGGGTTCCTGGCAGACAAGACAGGTCTGGGTCGGGGCTAATACCTGGCCTTCCCTCCGAGTAGCTGCAGAGGCTGGGGCCAGCAGGTGGAAGGGACTGAGGGCCTGTGGGGCGGGCCCTGCTCTGGGGGTTGGGCCTCCTTGCCTCTCCCCCAGGGGTCCTCAGGCTCACCTACCAGCCTTGAGCTCAGCCCCGGTGAATGGCCCAAGTCCTGGGTCCTAAGCTGCTCAGGGCCAGGGCAAACATGGGCATGCGTGTGTTTGAGGGACAGGTGGTGTGAGCATGCCAGCCTGGGAGTGGGCTGTGTGGAGGGGGGCTTCCCGCTCCCAGACGCCTCCTCAGCCTGCCTGCTAGGGCAGGATGGGCCCGGCGCTCGGCAGATTTTGTCTTCCCTCAGACCTCACCTCCTTCTCTGAGCTGGGTGTTTATGTCCACTTTATGGACAGGGAAACTGAGGCTCTGAGAAGGTCAGTAACTGAGATCAGAGGTCTCAGGGCTGGTAGATAGTGTGCCAGAAAGACGCCCCAGGCAGCTCTGCTTTGCCTCCCTGGGGTCTGTGACCCCCCCTTCCTCATCCGCCCCCCCTCCCCCCTGCAGGGGAGGCTGCTGCTGTGCTGTGCCAGGCCCAGCCTCTCCTCTCTGGGATTCTAAGAAGGCAGCAGGTCCCCAGGCATAGGCATGGCCTCAGGCTCCATGAGTCCAGCTCCCCCGGCCTTTGCAGAGGCTGCTCTCTGCTCCAGGGACTTGAGGCCAGATGGAGGAGTGTTACCGGCAAAGGCCCACACCAGCTGCTGCTTTTTGGGTTAAGGCTAGACTCCTGAGGCTTGTCCGCGTTCACCTGAGCCTCATTCTCCCCATCCGTACAATGGGCACAACCACCACAGTGTGCACTGAGCTGTGGGGTAGCAGCTCCACAGAAGTGCATATGGGGCAGGGCACGTGGGGGGCGGGGCTGGAGCCGGAAAGAGCAGCCCCCACCCGCCGCCCTCCCATCTGATCTGCGCGCCCCACAGGACTTCAGCCTGCTGTACGAGGAGGCCCGGTATTACCAGCTGCAGCCCATGGTGCGGGAGCTGGAGCGCTGGCAGCAGGAGCAGGAGCAGCGGCGCCGCAGCCGCGCCTGTGACTGCCTGGTGGTGCGGGTCACGCCGGACTTGGGGGAGCGCATCGCGCTTAGCGGCGAGAAGGCCCTCATCGAGGAGGTCTTCCCTGAGACGGGGGACGTCATGTGCAACTCTGTCAACGCCGGCTGGAACCAGGACCCCACGCACGTCATCCGCTTCCCGCTCAACGGCTACTGCCGGCTCAACTCCGTGCAGGTGAGGGCTGCGCCCGCCCCGCCCGCCTTCCCCCTCCTTCACCCCCTTGGCCCTCTGGCAGGCGGGCGACGGGGATAGGTGGGGGGAGGCGTCCTCCCTGAAACGGTGAAGCCCTCCGTGCCATCTTACAGAAAAGGCAACAATGTGTCGATGCATAATTTATGTCCCGCTCATAATTAAATGATGGCGCCTGGGGGATGGACTTAAAAAAATTGATCTGGGCTTTTTTTTTTTTTTTCCAAAAGGATGTTCTATAAAAATGGCCCAGAGTATTTTCAACAAAGTGTGCTTCATTTGACACCCAGAGTCTGCCTTTCAATTCAAATTAAACCCAGGCCATGGGCGGGGGGCAGGTCAGAGGCTGAGCGAAGGTGGCCTGGAGCCCCCTTGCTCCCACAGCCCCCCCACCCCCCCACCAGCCAAAGGCCAGCTGAGCGGGCCTTCCTCAGATGGGTGTCGGGGTTGGGGAACCCCAGATGGATGGGGCCTATTCCACACCGGCTCTTCCAGACCCAAGAGCATGCTCCTAGTTTAGGCTTAGGGCAGAGTGGATACTGGGGCGGGGGCGGGCAGTCTGCCTCCCCCTGCACACATTCCACAGGCTGTCAGAACCTGCTACTCGTGGGACACAGGTGTCAGACACAGTGACAAGACACCCCCAACCCCCACCCCTCAGAGGCACAAACCCACGTGGACACGGAGGCCTGTAGAGACTCAGACATGGAGAACACTCCTCGCCCTCCCCACCCTGAGTTCCCTTGAGCTGATGAGCCCCCGGGCCCCAGACCATCTGGGACTCACAGCTCAGGGAAGCAGGTGGCTGCCCAGAGGCCGCAGGCACGTCTCTCTTATTGAGTCAGGCCTCAGTGAGGTGGGGGAGGGGGCCAGGGACCACATGTCCGTAGAGAAAGGGTTAGGCCCTGGACAAGAGAGAAGGGGCCCCGAGTCTCTTTCTGCCTCCAGATGGAGGCTGTGGACTCCCCAAGAGGGGCAGGTTGGGGTAGCCTTTCCCAGGTTTGGTCACGCAGGGGAATCCTGGGTCTGGCAGCTCCAGTCCCTCCTGTGGTTGCTCAGCGAGTGGTTCTAGAAGCAGGGCGGTCTCCGACCCGAGATCGCAACAGGAGGGCTAGCTCGCCCTGGCTGATGCCCACCTGCCCGCAAGGCCGAGCCAGGCCAGCTATCTTGCCGCGGGGCCCTGCTGACCCTTCTTTCTTCCCGGGCAGGTGCTGGAGAGGCTGTTCCAGAGGGGTTTCAGTGTGGCTGCGTCCTGCGGGGGTGGCGTGGACTCCTCCCAGTTCAGCGAGTACGTGCTGTGCCGGGAGGAGCGGCGGCCGCAGCCCACCCCCACCGCAGTCCGGATAAAGCAGGAGCCCCTGGACTAGGCCCTGCCTCGGTGCCCGCCTGAGGCCGTCTGGCCCTGGGGACACCCCCAGGGACCTGGAAACAATGCTGGGGAGTGCCGCCTCTGCCTGCTCAGCCTCGGGGCATGAGACTGAGGGCGGAGCTGGAGGGTCCAGAACCAGCCCGGGGAGCCCCAGGTATCATGGCCACAGAACGTGGGCTGCCAGAGGCCCGCCCACTGAAGGTTGATGGGACCCAGAGATGCTGCTGTGGGAACAGTGCTCCGGGTGCTTGGGTTCCCCAGCCCCGTGCGGCCTTCTCCGAGGTGGGGTCAGCAGAGGCTTCCGGCCCCCGCCAGAGGAGCCGCTCATCCTTCTCCACGCGTGGCAACTCCTTTGGGTCTCCTTGCGTCACAGATGGCTTATTTTTCTACAGTATTTAAGATGGAAGGAACTAACTGCACAAGCCAGAGAGGCCGACAAGGACCAACGCTTCTTCATCTGGTGCTCAGTTCGTAGCTGGATGGGCAGCGCGCCCCGACCCCGCGGCAGAGGAGCTCCTGGGCACTGGGGCCCCGGGTGCCTGCAGAGTGGGGCTTGGAGACTTCTGGTCCCTGCTCCAAAGACAGACGCAAGAACGGCAATGCCTTCGGAACTGATGCAGGGTCCCCAGGGGGCAGGGCTGCTGGAAGGAGGGCTGTGTGGGGGTTGGAGGGGGGGAGCCTCCAGAACCATCTGAGACCCTGCCCCTTTGCCGCCACCCAGGGTGCAGGCCACACTTGGTGAGTCACCTGACCTACTAATGCCCTGAGGGCTTCCAGTCCTGTCTGTCCTCCTACCTGGGCTTCTGCAGAAGTCTCTCTCCATCCAGACCAGCCACGGGGCCACACCGCATCCTTACCTCAGGAATGGGCCCCATGGTGAAGGGGCCTGTGTGTCAGCAGCATCCTCTGGGTTCCCCAGCTCAGGAAGAGCCATCCTCAGCTCCGATTTTCCCACACTAATATGCACACTGAATTGGAAGCAAGCTGTTACACTAGCCTGCCGATGAGACTGGGACACAAGGCATACCTGGGGCTCTGGGCTCCAGATTCCAACAAGAGTGCCCCGAGGGGTCCTCACAGACCCACTCCCTCCCAGAGGACAGGTACAAAGATGGACACCCCCCACCCCCTGGCCTGGTCCCCCTTCCCCATGTGCTGGCTCCACCCGGGTGGGGAAGTCTTGGAGGGGCCCCCAGCTGGCCCCCTGCTGTGTATGATGCCTGTAGACCTGTATATGACTCCTAATATTGTAAAGATGCCGATGTACAATTGTGTGTGTGTGTGTAAACACATTACGTTCCCAGTTCATGCCATAAATGATGCTCTAAAGTGAATGATTCACATGCAGGCGTTGTCTCCTCCCCCCCATCCCCCCACCAATGGGAAGAACCCGCGGACCCCCCACTCCAGTGCAGCCCTAGCTGGGTGGGGGGAGGGGCAGGGTCCTGAGCCGCCGTTATTTATTGCATTTGGGTGTTTCCTCTCTGCTGTGCCTGTCCCCTCCGGGCAGCACAGATTCGGAATTCTGATTCACAGCCCCAAACCAGATGCGATGGGAGGCAGACAGAAAATGTCTGGGGGGCTTTTGAACCCAGTCTTAAATGTTTGAGATTTTTCCCTCCCTGGCTCTGGGTTGAGGTCGGCGTCCTCTTAGCGCCCCGCAAAGCAGTAGAAGGTGGTCATCCGTGGCTCAGGCTGGCCCGGGGGTCCTCGCAGCCCCCAGCACGAGAACCACAGGCTGCCAGGGTGGGAACAAGGCCTCAGCATGCGTCTTTCCAGGGGTAGGCCTCCCATTTTAATGAGTCTTTCTGCGTTTTTCCTCAAAGCCTTTATGCTTTAACCCGCGAGGACCCTTTTCACATGCCTGGTAAGGGGCACCAGCTTCCACCTGCCCGAAGGAGTAGGGGACACAGGACATGGGAGCACAGGACAGCCTCATCCCGGTGGAGGCCACAAAGCAGATGCCCTCCACTATACGATCTAATTTGCCGGACAGACTTGTTAGCCTTCTCCGCTTAGCAACGCGTCTACCATCCGCACATCTGCATTTTGACATCTGAGGCTCACGTCTGAGAGCAGGAGAAAGTGTTGCGTTTACTAGAAGGGAAGTCTTGTGAATACAGCTCAGTGCTGCTGCGTGCGTTTTTAGATTTTTCCGGTCGGACACCCAGGATGGTTATTGGTGGCTGGAGACTCCCTCACATTTTCAAGCCAACTCTCTTTCTGAATAGACCACTGTGCTGGAAAAACAACAAAGAAAAGAGTTAATTACCTTCACTGACTGTCACCCCTATGTCTTTACTAATTAAGTAAAATCAGGAAGTCCATTTCACGTAAATTGGGAGATGTCTCTGTCTGTAGAGATACGCTGTGCTCCCATAGTAATGCTAAAATTCTTATAGAGGCCCCATAAACAGCACAAATCAGTGATTCCTTTAAAATGTTTTTCTGCTTCTGGAATGACTACATTGCAAGTAAGCTTTTGATCCAATCCCAGCAGCATAAATGTTTCTTCGGTTCTTCATGAGCCTCAAAACTGATTATTTATGATAAGGGAGTTCTGCCAACCTTGCCCAACCTCTCCCAGGTCAGGGGAGAACTGGACAAGCCACAGCACATGGCTTCTGCCAGTTGAGCTCACCTGGCTTGAAGCCAGGTTCCAACACTAAGCATCTTTGAAAAAGGTTGGTTTGTTGTTTTGTTTTTTTTTTAAGCTACCACTTGACTGTGTTCCTTAGAATAAATAAAGGCTATTTTATAAATTACGCATGCAGCTCTAGTATTTTGTTTCTAAACCACGCATGGAGGCAGCCACAAGAAGGTACTCTGGTCTAGATGATTCTGAAATCACCGCTCCTCACACCTGGGACTTGGCCAGTGAATCGGATCCTGAGCTGCCCAAGTCCCAAATCCTAGACCTGATCGGAGGAGCTCCCAGACGACCTAGCATGCACCATGCTGGTAGTCCCGAGAACAGGGGCAGTTCCCTAGGTCCCAACCCCCCAGCCCTGATCCCTGTGTTCAGGGTACAGAGGGCCTTTTGCACTATCTTGATTGTGTGTGTGTGTGTGTGTGTACCAAACCCGTACATTTGGGAAATGGGCAGAGAAGCACAGATATGAGCAGAGAGGGACAGGCTCTCCATTGAGCCCCTGACCGAAGGAAGACTAACTGGGCTGAGCCCAGGAGAGCCTAATGAACATAGGGTTGGGGAACTGCCCTTTATCCCATTCAGGAGGCAGATCTGTGGACTATCCACTAGGGATGGCCCCAGTCCACTGGGCCCTATCCTCCCTCTCGACTCTCCAGAGACAAGAAAACAGCTAAAGTGACCCTGGACGACCCTAAGACACACGAGATTAGAGATTCTCCTAAATAGGTGACAAGGGAGGGGACATACAAAAATGGGAGAAGCCAGAGGATCTGCGGTTCAACCCAATGGGCAAGCTGGACAGTGAGAGGGACAACTGTTGGCCAGACAGGGCAGCTGCTAGCCTCGAGCCTGACACCTTGGCTAACGTGGGCTGTTGTAGAAACTAATGTTTCAACAGTGTGATGGCCATCACTTCCACTGGCTTTAAGGCGGGTGGGCCACAAACTCAAGACAGCTACATAATGCTGGTCTTGGCCCAGATGTGATGAGGACATGGCAGACCCATGTCCTCTTTGCTTACCCATCCCCATCCAAAGTAGGTAGCTCCGTGTGGAATGAAGGTCTGCCCTGCCTGGAGACTGGGACCCATGAGGTAGGCCTTTCTGGACCAAGAGAAAGAGAAAGGTATTAGTGGCAGCAAGGGGCAGGCTCTTGCCAGGAGCAAGACTAGCGCCCACAAGGTTCTAAAATGATCCCAGTGAAACCCAACCCTAGTGAGGTTGGTCAGAAAAGGAAGGCTAATGAGGGACTCTCCCTGGACCTCATAGCCCCTGCTTCAGTCCCTGCCCTCAAGGCCCTGTAAGTCCAAGGGCATTTCTGGTGAGCTATCAGTGCAAGGGAGACTCCAGCCCCTGGGCAGCCCCTCCAACCCCACCCCCACCCCACCCCCACTGATCTTACTGGGAACACTGAATGACAGCTCTGGTCCTCCAAGCCCCAGAGCCAGACAACCCAAGTACTACTGGGCCAAGGAGTGTTCTTCAAACCTCAGGGCTTTGGGCAGAGCGGGGAGCACAGCTGGGGATGTGCAGGGAGGCGTGGCTGCCTGTCAGGAGCTGTTTATTCACAAGGGACAGAGGCCACCTGTGTTTCTAGTCTGACCCTCCTACCCCCAGTGGAAGGATGTCTTGGACAGTATTTGTGCTATTTTAGGGTCACATAACTTCAACTTGAAGAGTAGGCTGATGAGGTTGCTGAGGCTTTGGACATCAGCTAGCAAAAGGGTCCCTGTTAACTGCAAAGATCCTTACCTTCCCAGTCACCTGAGGGGCACCACTGGCGAGGGCCAGCATGCGCCGGCCACTGGGGATGCTTGGGGACAAGACAACCCATGAGACTGAGGGAGGACATTTGTTTTTCCACAAGGATTGTTTGCCTGAGGCTCTGTGAAGTTATCTGGAAGAGAAATTTCCATATTATAGTTTTCCAGGTTATCACAACATCAAATCAAACACAGATGACCCCCCAAATTCCTTGATTTGCACATAGAGCGAACAACTCCTATGCCAGCACCTCTGTGGCCAGCAAGCCTTCTCTGAAATTCTAACGAGAGACCCAGAAACAGAGGCAGGCACACTCCCGCAGAAAACACAAAGGAGGGAGGGCTGGAGGTCAGGCGCACTTGGATTTTTGTCTTTATTTCCACTACATCGAATAGCCGGTCCTGACAGCCGTCTCTGGGCCTGCTGGTCACGCTGGACAATGCTCTTCCTCGCCCCGGAGCCCTGGCTCGGGACGATAACAGCTGGGTCATGCTGGGCCCGGCTCCCAGGACCTCCTCACACAGACATCACAGACCCAGACGATCTTAAAGGGCAGAGGCGGGGCCAGGGAGGGGCCGGGAAGCCCAAGCCAAGCGCCTGGGAGGATGCCGGCGGTGCCGCCCTGCCCTTCGTCCCCCACCGAGCCCCCCCCCCCCGCCCCCGCTACCCCAGGGGAACAGAGGTCCCCCGCGTCCCTGGCTGGACAGCCGGAGGTGCGCCACCTGCCAACTGCTCGAGCCGCTCCCGGCCAAGCCTGCTGCTCGCAGCCTGTGTCTACAATGTCACCAGAGCTTCCTCCTCTGTGTTCTGGACCCGGTCCAGGGCTCCCGCGGAAGCTGCGGTTCGGGCGAGGAGTCGCCCGGGCGGGGCGGGGCGGGGCGGCTGCTCCCACTCCGGACGCGGGCCACGCCCTCTTGGACGCGAACACACCCCCATTTCCCGGGGCCCACGGAGACACGCCTCGCCCTGCAGCCAAGCAGCAGGAAGGCAGATTTGTACGAGTATATACAAGGTCCTGGAATTCTCGCCCGGTTGCCACACAGTCGACGGAGCATAATTGGGGGGAGGTTGTGCAACTGCCCGAGAAGCCAGGCTGCTTCAGGTTCTCATCACAGGTGTCCATGAGTCTCGGGGCAGGGCCAGATGCCAACGTAGCCACCTTTGGGGGGCACTGATGGCCTTGCTTCGGCAGGTTCTGCCTAGAGTTGGGAAGCCTAGGTCTCTAGGAGCGGGGCCAATGGGAGCGTGAGTTGGAGACCTGGGACCTTGCCTGCAGCTCCCCCTCCCGAAGCTCCAGCACCAGTGGTAGCAGCCGCCCCGTCTGGCAGGCCAGCGAGCACAGCGTTGCCCCTGAGGCCCCCAGGTAGGACCCACACCTGCCCCCTGGTAGGGGAGGGTGGGCCCCAGGGGAGGCTCCACCCAACTCAGGCTGAGACTGCAACCCCTTCCCCACCCCCTGGGGCCTGTGCCCCGCAGCTGGCCTGCATTTGCAGCCTCTAGAAACCCCATGGGTGGGTCCTTGCCCCCGGGCCCAGTGAGTCACTTCCCCAAGCCCCCAAGGCCTTCGTTGAAGGTGCCTCCCTCTGCAGCAAAGCCTTCTTTGTTCTCTGGCTGGCTTCACTTCACAATCCTCTCCTCCCCTCTCCCTTGCAGACTCAGGTCCTGGCTGCTCTAGGCGCACGGGCTGTCAGCCGCACAGGGGTAGGCCAATGGATGCCACCTGGAAAGTGGGGTGGCCGTGCGGAGATTAGGAGCTTGCTTTCTCGCTTCCTGTGTCCCTGCCCCCTCCGAGCTCCGGGTCTCTCTCACTGCCCCAGAGGCTGGAGCAGCCCCTATTTCCCTGCCTAGGTGGTGCAGCCTGGATGTGTCAGGAGGGAGGGTGCTCATTCTGGTTGGCACCAAGGGGAGCTGCTGAACTGGCCTCTGACTCTGCCCTTGCATTAGGAAGAGGCTTCCTTGGCTCAGACCATTGCAGTATCATCACTCCCTCTCTTGGTTCTCCCTTTCCTTGGCCTACCCCGGGTCCCTTGCCCTGGTGGAGGAGTCCAGGAAGGCAATTCAGCAAAGTGCCTTGGGACACAGCTTCTAGTTGGCCTCCTCTCCCTTCTCCACCTTCCAGCCCCAGCCAGGCAGATCACATCGTGGGCTCACTGGCCCGGGTTGGTGTCTAGCTGCTGGGAGAGCTGAGCCACCCTGCACGGAAGGCGGCTGTCCACGGCACATCTTGTCTGTGTGTGAGCACCAGCCTTGCAGCCAACTAGAGCTCTGGTTTGGAATAAGTAGAAGACCAATTTTGGAGAAAAACAAACAAACAAACCTGTATGCACCAAGATTCTCAAATTTTGTTTACGATAGTAAAAGAAAAAAAAAAAAGAGCATTGGGGAGAAACCCTAGTGTCAGAGGAACGATGAAGTCCCTTATGGAACATCATTTGATGAGATGGATTTATCCTTCCACAAATACATATTGTCTACAGTCTGCCAGACACTCGTAGGACCTTTGATCAAGAAGAGGGGTTACCGGAGACCAGGCTCCTTGCCACATGCAGCAAACTCACCAAACCCGTAAACCACACCCATGATGAAGGAGCAATCGATAGTGTTATTTGCACAGAAAAAGAAAGGGGTGGGGTCCCTCAGCTATCAAGGACCAGAAAAGCAGCCCCAGCCTGTGCTCTTGCCAATAAAAACAATGGCCAGTGCATTCGCTTCATATTGCCACTGCGCTATCAAAGCCATGAGCGCGTAGTGGCTTCAAACAACACACACATATCCTCATACAGTCCTGGAGATCAAAAGTCTGAAATGGGTCTCACCAGGCTAAAACCAAGGTGTCAGCAGAGCTGCATTCCTTTCTGGCGACTCTAGGAGAGAATGTGTCTCCTTGCCTTTTCCACCCTCTAGAGGCTGCCACATTCTTTGACTCACGGCCCCTTCCTCCATCTTCAAAGTCAGATCAAATCTTTTTGATCCTGACTCTTCTGGACTCATGATTACATTGGGCCCACCCAGATAATCTGGGATAATCTCCCTATTTTAAGGTCAGCCTATTAACCTGAATTCCATTTGCAACCGTAATTCCCTCTTGCCATGGAAACTGACATACCCACAGATTCCCAGGTTCAGGATGCAGACATATCTGGGGCTTTAGCCTGTCTACCACAGCTAGGTAGCAACTTTAGCCAGTCGAAACCTATTTATTGAACACAAGTATGTGCCAGGTTCTGCTGGGGAGACAGCAGTGAATGAGGAAGACAAAAATCCCTGACCTTCTGGAGTTTACACTCCAGGGGAGGGAGATAGACAAGCAAAATAAATAAGCCAATGTAATATGAGTTAGATGGTGCTAACTGCTAAGAGGAAAGAAAAAGCGGGGAAGGGGATAGGCAGTGTCTGTATATTGCTATTTTCATCAGTGTGCTGGACATCTGTAATTTGCTCCTTTCCCTGCCCTACACCTTGCAGCCAGTATCTGTGAACAACATGAACCACCAGCTTCCTGTTGGGCATGGCTGGTGGGAAACTCCTTCAGGAGCCCAGAAGGATGCAAGTGAGGTCAGATCCCTCAGCCCTCCTCCAAAAGCCTCAGTCCCTATTAGGAAGCTTTTCCCACAGAGCCCACCCAGTTCCAAGAACACCTTCCTTTCTTGTTCCTTCCGACCTAGCGATGGTGACTATGGCTGCCTTTACTAGCCCCAGGGAGGGGGGTTCACTGTGCTTCTAGTTCCCCTATACCCTGTCAAAACCTTTGTAAATAGTACTTTATTAAATTCTTCTCAGATAGTCCTAATTGGAGGCTGCCATCTGTTTTCCTAGGAAGGATCTGTTGAGCTGGTAACATTTAGATAAAGCCCCAAAGGAGATGAGGTGGGAGATAGGCAGATACCTGGTGGGAGAGCATTTGGGGCAAGGTAGCCATAAGTGCAAAGGCCCTGTGGTAAAAGCATGCGTGATGTGTTTGGGAAACAAGGAGGCATGTATGGTTGGAGTGGGTGAGAGAGCGCAGAACAGCAGATGAGGTCACTGGGATACCTGGGATAGGACAGAAGTCCGATCATGTTGGGTCTTTGAAGAAAGTGCTGGGAGTGCTTTACCTATATCCCCTCAGCGCTCCCCATGGATGCACATGGACTCTGTGGCTTCCTACTGCCCCTGCAGCTCTCTGCCTGAGGGCCTTTGCTGGCCACAGGTCTATAGTAGACCCTAGTGCAGGGAGAAGGCCAGGGTGTTAATGATCTTGGGACTGGTCCCCAACCTATGTGGTTTGGTGAATAAACACCCAGGTGCCTTGCCTCTTGGGTTTGACAGTGGTGAGGCATGCTTTAGGCAGACTCTCAGAAATCCCCAGGAGGTTGAGCTCTTGTCCCCACAGCAGTAATTCCCTTATTAACACACCCTCTATTGGCTTCCTTCCTTTTCCTAGTCTCGTTTCTCTGTTTATCTCCCCATGCTCCCAGAAATCATCTCTCAAGTGAACTATACTTAGACTCAAGCCCCTGCCTCAGCATCGGCTTCTGGAACATTCCAATGTGAGATATGCTGTGAGCCATTATCTGGACTTGGGCCTCTAGAAGAACGAGGTGAGCAACCCCTGCAGATTAGAGGGCAAGGGGTGACATGGGGGCAAGAGAGAAGCGGGGAGACCGGCTAGATGCTGCTGTGATAGTTCAGAGGAGTGATGAAGGTGGCTTGGAGCAGGGAAGAAGCCATGCAGGTGGTCAGGAGTGGGTACATTCTAGATATTCTTTGAAGAGCCAATGGCACTGGCTGCCTGGTGACCTGTGGGATAAGAGGAACAGTAAGATGTCTAGGGTGATCTCAAGGTTTTTGGCCTGAGCACAGGAAGGATGGAGTTGTCTTTTATTGGGGATGAGGAAGATTGTTTGGTGGAGAGCAAAACAAGGAAGGCGGGGAGCTCAGTATTGGATATGCTGAGCTGAGATGCCTGTCAGACACATGAGCCCAAGCAGGCTGGTGGGCAGGGACACACGTAGGGAGCAGAGGAAGGAGCCCGGGTTTCAGGTTAAAGTTCAGAGTCATCTAGATATACAACCAGATGAGGTCTCCAAGGGAAAGAGTGGGGAAAGGAAAGGGCTGAGACTCCAGGACTGAGTCCCAGGCCCTGAACATCCAGAAGTCAGAAGAGAGAAGAGGGGACCAACAGAGGAGTCTAGAAGGAGCAGCCAGCTGTGGGGAAGATGGACCAGGAGGCTGAGTGTGGAAGAAGGGATCAGCCTGCCAGATGCCGCTGATGAGGCAGGCGAGGGGAGGCCTGGGGCAGATGGACCCAGAAGCATCAAGCTCACAATGACTTTAATCCCTGCTCTAGCAGGTGGAATGAGGAGGCAAGAACCTAAAGGGAGATTGTGCAAGAGAGAACAGTAGAAAGAGGAGAAAAGTCAAAACAAACATGAATGACTCTCGAGGGAAAAGTCATCAAGTTGTTTAAATTAGTTTTGTTTCATTTTGAAATCAGCCCCAATCTGCAAATACCATCACAATAATGCATCCCAAATAATCATTCCAAATAATGCAAACTATTTTTCTGATGAAGCATTTCATGGTAGCCTTGCTGGCACAATGCTCCGTCTCCCCCAAATATTTCAGCCTGTGTTTTCCACAAACAAGGACCTTCTCCTAGGTGGCCACCTACAGTCACCAACACCAGGAAAGTGCATTGCTATTCCTCTGACTCATTCAGGTTTTACCCATTGTTCCGGTGGCACCCTTACTAGCAAGGCGTCTGGTTCAGGGTCATGTGTGTGCTTTGCATTCATGTCTCTTTCTTTCCTCTGTCTGGAAAAAGTTCTGCCTTTCCTGACTTTTCACATCCTTAACATTTTTGATGATCACAAGCCAGTTATTTTGTAGAATGTCCCCCAGTTTGAGCTTGTTTTTTTTTGTTTTTTGTTTTGTTTTGTTTTCAGGATGAGAGCAGGTTATGTGACCTAGCAATTCAACTCTTGAAATACACCCCCAGCAAACCGGAAAACAGATGACGAAGCAAATACTTGTCTGTACTATTCACAGTAGCCAATAGGTGGAAAGAACCCAAATATCTATCATTGGGCGAGAAGACAAACAGTGGTACAGCCACACGATGGAATATTATTCAGCCCCAAAGAGGAAAGGGTACCGATACAGGCTACAGCATCGTTGAACTTCACAAGCAATACGTAGAGGAAAAGATGGCAGACACAGAAGACCACATGCTGTATGATCCCATTTATAGGAAATGTCTGGAATCAGTGAATCCATAGAGATAGACAGCAGGTTAGTGGTTATGGGGGAGGGAGGGTGGGTAATGGGGAATAATAATGAGTATGGGGGCTTTATTTTGGAGTAAGGAAAATATTCTGGAACTACACAGAGGTGGTGGTTGTACAACATTGTGAATACACTGAGTAGCCTGGGAGTGCTTGCTTTAAAATGGTTATACTTATGCTATATAAAGTTCATCTTAATTAAAAAAAAATTCAGGTCATGCATCTTTGGCAGGAATATGCAAGGAGGGTATTTCTGTTCTTTTCATCATGTCCGTTCAGGTGACACATGCTTTCTATTTGTCCCATTACCAACGGTGCTTACTTCGGCCACTAGATTAAGGGGGTGTCTACTAGGCTTCTCCTCCATAAGAGTCACTCCTTTTCTCTTTGCCATTAATAGCACTTGTCAGGTAGCTACTTTGAAACTGGATATTCTGATAGCCTGTCACTTCTAGAATTTTCCATCTACTCATTTATCTGTGTAGGTCAGTGACTTCCTAGCCATTCATTTCTATTCTATTCAAGGGGTTATAATCTGTTACATTCATTACTTATTTTGGTGTTCTAGCTCCAGATCTCACCAGTGGGAGCTCCTTTATGTTCCTTTATGTTGGTTTCGGACATTCCTTGGACATATCCCGTCATTTTTCGAGTACTTCTTGTTTACTGGCACAACAGGCTCATCCTGTATTTTCCCTGCTTCAGTCCTGTAGTCAATCCTTCTAGCAAAGAAAATTAGTTCATTTTAATGGAGAATGGTATTTAGAAACCAAGATACACCGCGAGGCGTACTCACTGCTATTGGGGCGGTGGTTTTCCCAGACCTTCTCAGTGGCCAAAGCTAGGGAATATATGTGTGCGTGTGCACATATATACTCATGATTTTGTGCACATTATTTCTCTCTATATAGAAAATTGTGAGTTCTTACCAATACTTCCAACTCCAACCCAACACCACATGTCTCAGTCTAGTGTTCTGTTCATATTTGAAACTCTCTCTTCTAGCAGTGAGAAACATCACTCCCCTAGCCTTAAAGTATCCAGTCCCTACCCTCCCCACAAATCCTCAGAAGCCTTCCTCATCCAGCTTGGGCTGTGACACATGTGCGAGGTCACACCCCTGCATAGATGCTTCCTTCATCCAGCACGGGTTCACACCCAGCCCCTCCCTGCACTGAGCTACTCTCCTGTGCAGACGTCCTTCTCACCTCTCAGGGTGCAAGCTCTTCTTTGGACCACCGCTGTTTCCTCCCTTGCTCAGCTCCACCTACTAAATTTTAGCCTGAAGTGTTCAGGAACGAAAGAGAGAACTCCGATAAAACATCAAGCATAAAAAGCAGATGAACAGACCTTATCCATTCTATATTTACAGTTTTACATTTTACATGGAAAAAAGACTGTAGAAATTATACAAAAATTATAATTGGCACGGTTGTGGCTTGAAATTATGAAGGCTCTTTTTTCCCCCCTTTTCCAGACTTCCCAAATTATCTGTAATATGGTTATGTTACTTTTCAATTAAAACATTTCAAGGAAAACATCACTTAAATAGCACTTTCTAAATCATCACAAGCTGCATATAGCATGCATGCTAATGGTCTGAGAAGATGCCCACGATTTTAATAGAAGATCTGGAGAAGAGCTGTTTTATATTAAAACAAACTGAGATCAGAATATAAAGTTCTCCTGAATTTTAAAAAGAAGACCTGAGTTCCAATTTGGGGGGAGGGGTATGGTACTTTTCTCTTCTTCTCCCTGTGTTTTAAGTTTCAAGATCTTGTACTGCCTTGACATCAGGAGGACCTCAAATGGTCTAATTTTAAAGTTTCCTCCTTCCCCTGCTCCTATAAAGTTCCTCAGCCAGATAACCCTCCTTATCCAAGTGATCCCACACAGTTCCTGTTCATCCCTGATGTCGGTGCTCTACCAGCTCATGGAATTCTTCAAACAAGCTGATCACAACCTCCTGCAGGAACCAGGGAGTACCTCGCTCTGTTGATACTCCGGAGCCCGCCTCCCACAGCCCCTGCTTGTTCATTCTGTTCCCAAGTGCAGCTCCCATGTGTCCCTGTGTGGCATGTGGTGTCCTCCAGGCTATGAGTATATGTGACTATTAAAATGCTATTGATCTCACTTGCCCGGTCTCAGCGGTTGTGTATTCAACCATCCCCACAACCCTAGGGCAGGAAGCCCTCCCTCACCAAAGGGGTAAAGAAGAGGTGATCCAAACACTGCCCTCTAATTACAACAAAATATCCTCTGGAAGTTACTGGAACAGACAATGATTAGAAGACTCTTAAAGCTGGAAAGCAGAAGGTAGACTAGCCAGGGACCCCAGGACTTGAGGAACAAGGATATAGTCAGTTCCCCAACGACTGGGTGCCGAAGATTCTTACAACCCAGAATCACCAAGAGGCATGAAAAACCAAAGACAACCAGGAAAGCCTGCTTTTGCGGGACAAAGGACAAGGAAAGGAAAAGCCCAAGAGAGACCTAACAGGGAGCCCCGTGGCTGATCCTCGACAGAGGCGCTGGCGGGAGTTCCGACCCACCTGCAGCAATTGAAAATCGGTGTAGAAGTTGGTCCACCTGCAGAAGCATCTTCAGCTGAGCCTCCAGTAAAAGACCCAGGCCCAGCAGCTTCTGTCCCCCATCCCCAAGTCTCCAGCTGAAGAGAGTGGCCCTACGCCACCGGGTAGCCCTGGAAATGACCCCCACAGATGACACCAACAGAGACTGAGCAGTAGCCCTAGCAGTTCTAGAAGAATTAATCTAGAAGACAAGAATCACAATGGAAGATTTCTGATAACCAAACCATCAAAAACATATATATGGGAACCTGCATACTTAGTCTAGACAGAGTGACTGCCCCCTAAAATAGATTTAAATAGGTCAAGAGTGCCATAACATAATAGCCAAAACGTCCAGGATACAATTAAAATCCCTCATCTTTCCGAAGAATCACAATTTGAGTAAGAAAAGACAACTGACTCCAATACCTAGATGAATCAATGTTGGAACTACCTAACAGGAATCTTATTTTATTTTATTTTTAAGATTTTATTTATGTATTTGACAGAGAGACACAGTGAGAGAGGGAACACAAGCAGGGGGAGTGAGAGAGGGAGAAGCAGGCTTCCCGCTGAGCAGGGAGCCTGATGCGGGGCTCGATCCCAGGACATTGGCAGATGCCCAATGACCGAGCCACCCAGGCACCCCTTTTATTTCATTTTGTTTTATTTTATTTTATTTTAAAAATGTTATTTACCCAACAAGAATTTTAAAGCATTATCATAAAAATGCTTCAAGAAACATTTGCAAATTCTCTTGAAACGAAGGGGAAAAAAATCTTAGCAAAAAGTAGCAGTAATTGAAGAAAACCAAATGGAAATTACAAAACTGGAATATACAACTGAAAAGAAAAACCCGCTAGATGGACTCCATAGTAGAATGGAGATGACAGAGGATAGAAACAATAAGCTTGAAGACAGATCAATAAAATTTACTCAGTCAAAACAACAGACAGAAAACAGACTGAAAAAGATAATGTCAGAGCCTCAGAGTTCTGTGGGACAACAACTAAAGATGTAACATTCATACAATTAGAATCTCAGAAAAGAAGAGAAAGGGTGTGGTACTGAAAAAATGTTTGAAGAAATACTATAAAAATAAAAATTAAAAATTAAAAAAATAGGGGCACCTGGATGGCTTGGGCTGTTGAGTGTCTGCCTTCAGTTTGGGTCCTGATCCTGGGGTCCTAGGATGGAACCCTTCCTCTGGCACCCTGCTCAGTGGGGAGTCTGCTTCTCCCTCTGACCCTCCCCCCTGCTTATGTGTGCTCTAATGTGTGTGCTCTCCCTCTCCCTCTCTCTCTAAAATGAATCAATAAAAAAACCATAATAAATAATAAACCAACCCTACACCAAGATGGAACATAATCAAACTTCTAAAACTAAAGACAAAGAAAAAATGCTGGAAAGAAATGACACATTACCTGTCAAGGAACATCAACTAGAATGAGAATGTTTTTTTTCCTCTGAAACCATGGGGGCCAAAAGTAAGTGGCATAATGTTTTTCAAGTACTGAAAGAAAAGAAAGAGCAAATTCCTCTATCCAGTAAAGCTATCCTTCAGAAATGAAGAAAAAACAATGTCATTCTTAGATAAGGAAGCTTAGAGAACTTGTTGCTTGCAGATTTATCCTTGGAAGAAGCTCTCCAACCAGAAAGAAGATGATAATAGAAGAAGGCTGAGACATTCAGAAAAGAAAGAAAAATAATGGAATGGGTAAAAATTAAAGGTAAATACAATAACCTCTTCATTGCCTCATGAGTTTCTTTAATCATATTTTGTGGTTAAAGCACAAGTTATAATACTATCTGATGTGGTGATGTTCAATATAGAGAGGAAATGCTTAACGTTATTATGTTTAAAAAGCCAGGATAGTAAAACAGATGGTTTTTACACTTCACTTGAAGTGGTCAAACATCGACACCAATAGACTGATACGTTATGTATATACATAGTAATACCTACAGCAACCACAAAGGAAACTATACAAAGCAATATACTCAAAAAAATCAAAAAGAAATAAAAATGAAACTAAAAATGTTCAAATAGCCCACAGGAAGGTAAGAACAAAGAAACAGAAGGATGAAAATCAGAGGCAACAAACAGAAAACAAATCATAAAATGACAGACTTAAGCTCTAACATATCAATAAATACTTTAAAAATAAATGTTCTAAATTCACAAATTAAAAGACAGAGATTGACAGAGTATGTGAAAACAGAGACACGCACACAACCACAATCCACGGATATGCTGTCTATAAGAAACTGACTTCAAACATAATGACAGGGAGGTTAAAAATAAAAGGGTGAAAAATAATATGCAAACACTAATTTTTTTTTTTTACATTGGCAATGCTTTTTGGATTTAACACCAAAAGCAAGGCAACAAAACAAAAATAAGCAAGTGGGAATGCATCAAACTAAGAACTTCTGCACACCAAAAGAAACCACCCAACAAAAATGAAAATGTAACCTATGGGATTGGAAGAAAATATTTGCAAATTATATATCTGATAAGGAATTAATGTCCACAATATATAAAGAGCTCGTACAACTCAAAAACAAACCAAAAAGAAAACCCCACTAACAATCCAATTAAAAAATGGACAGAGAAAAAAAAATAGACAGAGGATCTGAATACACATTTTCTAAAGAAGACATATGACATACAAATGGCCAACAAGTATGTGAAAAGGTCCTCAGCATGACTAATTGTCAGGGAAATGCAAATCAAAATCAAAATGAGATTATCACTTCACACCTGTTAAAATGGCTATCATCAAAAAGACAAGAGAAAACAAATGCTGGTGAGGGTATGAAGAAAAGAGAATCCTGTACAATTCCCCTGTTGTAAACTGGTACAGCCACTATGGAAAACAGTATGGAGGATCCTCAAACAACTAAAAATAGAGCTACCAGGGCACCTGGGTGGCTCAGTGAGTTAAGCGTCTGCCTTTGGCTCAGGTCATGGTCTCAGGGTCCTGGGATCAAGCCCTGCATCAGGCTCTCTGCTCAGCGGGGAGCCTGTTTCCCCCTCTCTCTGTCTGCCTCTCTGCCTACTTGTGACCTCTCTCTCTGTTAAATAAATAAATAAAATCTTTAAAAAATAATAAAAATAGAACTACTATATGATCCAGAAATTCTGCTTCTGAGTCTTTATCCGCAGAAGATGAAAACACAAACTCAAAAAGACATAGGCACCCCCATGTTCATTTCAGCATTGTTTACACTAGCCAGAACATGGAAGAAATCTAAGTGTACACTGATGGATAGATGGATAAAGAAAATATGGTGTGGCTATCCGATGGAATATTATTCTGCCACAAAAAAGAATGAAATCTTGTCATTTGTGACAACATGGATGGCACCCCTGAGGGCATTATGCTAAACAAAATAAGTCAGACAGAGAAATACAAATAAAATATGATCTCGCTTACATATGGAATCTAAACAAGCAAGCAAAGAAAACACACCAAACTCCTAGATACAAAGAACAGATTGGTGACTGTCAGAGGCACGAGGTGGGGGTGGAGGCAATGGGTGAAGGTGGTCCTTCTAGGTATAAACTTCTACTTATAAAATAAATTAGTCCTGAGGATGTAATGTACAGCATGGTGATTATAGTTAGTAATGCTACATTGTATGTTTGAAAGTTGTTAAAAGAGTAGATATTAAAAATTCTCATCATAAAAAATAATTTGTGACTATGTGTGGTGATGGATGTTCATTAGACTTTCTGGGGGAACATTTTGCACTATACATGAATATCAAATTATTATGTAATACATCTGAAACAAATATAATATTAAATGTTAATTATATCTCAATAAAAATAAAGTGATGGGGGGCACCTGGGTGGCTCAGTGGGTTAAGCCTCTGCCTTCAGCTCAGGTCATGGTCTCAGGGTCCTGGGATTGAGCCCCACATCAGGCTCTCTGCTCAGCAGGGAACCTGCTTCCCCCTCTCCCTCTGCCTGCCTTTCTGCCTACTTGTGATCTCTCTCTCTCTGTCAAATAAATAAATTTCTTTAAAAAATAAAGTGATGGAAGAGATAAATCATGCAAACATTAACTTAAAAAACAAGTAGCTATATTAATACTAGATAAAGTAGACTTCAGAGCAAATAAAGTTACTAAGCACAAAGAGAGACATTACTTAATCCACCAGGAAGATCTAGCTATCCTTAATGTATGTGCATCAAACAACAGAGCCTGAAAATATACGAAGCAAAAACTGACAGATCTAAAAGAAGAAACAGACAAATTCACAATTTGTGAAATTTGGGAATTTGGGAATTTAACACCCAACTCTTTGCAAATAATTGACAGCCTAGACAGAAAATAAGCAAAGGTAACTATGAACCAGCAGGATCTAAATGCCGTGTATAAAACATCCCACCCAACAAGAGCAGAACAGTTATTTATAAGTACCCATGAAGCATTCATCAAGATAGATATCTTGGGTCATAAAACAAACCTTAGCAAATTTAAAAGAATTGAAATCATACGGAGTATGTTCTCTGACCATAATGGAACCAACCCAGCAACCAATAACAGAAAGTCCAATAAGAAAATCTCCAAACACTTTGAAATTAAACAACATACTTCTGAATAATCCATGGTCCAAAAGGGAACTCCCCAAAGAAATTTAAAATATACATATAACGGAGTGAAAATGAAAACACAACATTTCAAAATTTGTGAGAGCCAGCCAAAGAAATGATAAGAAGAAAAATTATAGCACTAAATGCTTACATTTAAAAATAGAAGATGTCTCAAACCAACCAGCTAAGCTCCCATCTCAGGAACCTAGAAAAAAAAATTAAAATTAGACAAGTTGGAATGGCAGAAATAAGACATTCTCTATTTGCAGATGACATGTTGCTGGTGAGTAAAATCCCAGAGAATCTACCAAAAAAACAAAACAAAACACCATAAACTTTTAGAATTAATAAGAGAGTTCAGTAAGTTTGCAGGTGATAAGATCAACACATAAATATCAATTACATTTCTGTATATTAGCAGTGAACAAGTGGAAACCAAAATTTAAAAATGAAATGCCATTTAAAATTGCTCCAGGGTGCCTGGGTGGCTCAGTTGGTTGAGCAACTGCCTTCGGCTCAGGTCATGATCCCGGACTTCCAGGATTGAGTCCCGCATCGGGCTCCCAGCTCCTTGGGGAGTCTGCTTCTCCCTCTGACTTTCTCCTCTCTCATGCTCTCTCTCTCTCATTCTCCCTCAAATAAATAAATAAAATCTGTAAAAAAATAAAATAAAATTGCTCCAAAAAATAAATACTCAGATATCAATCTAGCAAAATGTATAATGAAAATTTTAAAATGCTCACAAAAGAAATCAAAAGATATAAATATGTGGAGAGATGTACTATGTTCATTGCTTGGAAGACTCATCCCAGTAAAATGTTTAGTCTTCCTAAAATGATGTATAAGTTTAATGCAACTCCTATTAAATTCTCAGCAAGGTTTTTTTGAGACATACACAAAATGATTTGAAAATTTATATGGGAAGACACAGGCCCTAGCTTAGCCAAAACTATTGGAAAAAGATTACGGTGGGAGGAAATGTTCTCCTTGATGTTAAGGTTCACCACATAACTACAGTAATTAAGATAGTGTAACTATTGGCAGAGGGATAGACAAATAGCAGAACAGAGTAGAAAACACAAAATTAGACACACACAAATATGCCCAACTCATATTTGACACAGGAGAAAAAGCAATTCATTGGAGGGTTTGCCTTTTCAATAAATAGTGTCAGAGCAATTGGACGTTCATAGACAAAAATGGAGAGAGAGAAAAAAATAAATAAACCTTGGCTTAAATTGCATTCCTTATACAAACATTAACTCAAAATGGATCATGGACTTAAATGTAAAATGTAAACTTACAAAACATTTAGAAAAAACACAGGAAGAAATGTTTAGGACCCCAGACAAAGCAAAAAGTTCTTAGAATGAAATTAAAAGCATGATCCATAAAATTTGATAAAATTGACCTCATCAAAATTAAAATGAAAAACCTCTGCTCTACATAAAACTCGGGATGGAAAAGGCAAACTACAGACTGAAAGAAAATATTTGCAAATTACTACTCTGAACAAAGGACTACTGCCTAGAATATAAAAAGAACTCCCAAAACTCAACAGTTAAAAAAAAAACAAACCTCAAAACAATACAATTAAAAATGGAAGAAAACCTTACACAGACATTTCACTGAAAAGGACATACGGATGGCAAATAAGCACATGAAAGAAAAACCAGGGGGCGCCTGGGTGGCTCAGTGAGTTAAAGCCTCTGTCTTCCACTCAGGTCATGATATCAGGGTCCTGGGATCAAGCCCCACATCAGGCTCTCTGCTCAGTGGGGAGCCTGCTCCCCCCCCCCCCGCCCTGCCTACCTCTCTGCCTACTTGTGATCTCTCTCTCTCTCTTTCTGTCAAATAAATAAATAAATAAATAAAAATCTTTAAAAAAAAATCAACACTGGAAGATCTATGGAATTGCTGAATCACTCTAACTACTATAACACTATGTTAACTGTACTGGAATTAAAACGAAAACTTTAAAAAATGCTCAACACAATGAATGCACTTAGAGAAATGCCAATTTAAAACACACTGAGATATTCCTACACACCTATACTGTATGAATTGCTAAAATAAAAATGCTGGTGAGTATGTCACAAAACTGAATGACTCCTACAATGGCTGGTGGGAAAATATGAAATGGTCAGCCACTCTGAAAAGTAGTTTGACGATTCCTTTTTAAAGCTAGCAGTGGACTTGCCATACAACCCAGCAATTGCCCTCCTGGGCATTTATCCCAGAGAAATGAAAACTTATTTTTATGAAGAAATTCATACCTAAGTGTTCATAAAACCTTTGGTCATAAGAGCCTCCCCCCCGCCACCGGGTACCTGCCCACATGTCCTTCAGTGGGTAAATAGTTAAACAAACTTAGATACATCCGTCTCGTGAAATACTACTCAGCAATAAAAAAGAATGCTCTGTTGAAACACAAAACAACTTGGATGAAACTGAGGAAATTATCTTGGGGGGAAAAAAGTTAATCTCCAAAGGATGGTACTGCATGATCTCACTTAAATAACATTTTTATACAATAACATAATTATAGAGACCAAAAATAGACTAGAGGCTACCAGAAGGGATGAAGGGAATGGGGAAGAAGGGAGGGAATGTCTATCAAGGGGTAGTTCCAGTGATGATGATAGATGATGTTCACACAGAACTATTCATGCGATAAAATGGCCTACACACACACACACACACACACACACACACACACGTGCATTTATAATTGGTGAAATCTGAACAACTCTATGCATGGTACCAGCATCAGTTTCCCAGTGTTCCATTAAAGTCATAGAAGATCCCACCTCTGGGGGAACTCAGGGAAGCATATGCAGGCCTGCCCTATGCATTTCCTTGCAACTTCCTGTGACTCTGTAATTATTTCAAAATAAACATTTCTTTAAAAAAAAAAATAGAAACAAAAACTTGAGGCTTTGGGCCCATTCTGCATAGCCTGGGCCTTCTCCTCAGACTTCGGTAGGCTTGTCTCCCTGCTCTGTCTCCTGATCCAGGAGGAGCTCTCTGTTCCATCCATGCCCCTGGCATGGCCCCAGGGAGGGGCTCCGTAAATGTCCCCTGAACAAACTCACGTGACTCCAGTGATGCAAACATGGAAAGAACACCAAACGGGAGTCTGTCCCTTTGGCATTTCCAGTAAAGGCCTGCAAATGCCAGGAGCACAGAGCTGAGGGGCCGGGGGTGCAGAGGGTTCATCATCCATTTTCCTAGAGGGCGGGTGAAGGAGGGGTTGTGTCAAACACCAGGTGAGGCCAAAGACCCAAAAAAAATCAGCGTGGGCAATGAGGGTGTCAGGAGAGGCAGGACGGGGTGGCGAGGTTTGCCACCACGGGGCCTTGAGAGAAGCTGGAGCTCCCCATAGACACCCATTTTCGGGTTCTAGCCTTGGGCAGCGTCCCCAGAGGGGCGTCCTTCTGGCTTCTAGTCCCCATCGCCTGAACCTAGGGGCTCATGCCCAGGCTGTGGGGGGGGGGGCAGGGGGCAGCCTTTTTGGCATTGTCTCCATCATCTGGCATTGTCTTTCTTCCCCATCATGGCACACACCACCTTCTTTCTCTTCTTCCAGTTACAAAACAAGATCTCCAGCACAGACGTAGCAGTAAATGCAAGCAGGCATGGAGGAAATGAGAGTAGGGGATCTGAGCGGACCGTTCACAGGGGCTCAGCACACAGGACCTCCTGAATTGTAAACAGACCTGCTCTGGGGGACTTTCCACCCGCATCTCAGTCCTTGGCACCCATTGAGGACCTGTCTCTGGCCCCAGGCAGGGACAGGGAGCATATCCTCACCTTCTCCACTCACAGTGACTGTTTTAGAGATGGAAATGCTACCCAGGCGACTGCAGAAGGAATTCTACTATGTGCATGGGAGATCTGCTTCTGCTGGAACTGCTGGCAACTTCCTCGCCTCTGGAAAAGCCTACAAAGGAAACAGATGCCCAGGAGAGAGAGCTGAGGGCTGGGGGAGGAGTCTGAGACCTGATGAGGGTCTCTCCTCCTGCCTCTAGCCCAGTCTGAAGCAGCCCGCCCCATTGCCCCTGGGCTTTTCAGTTATTTGAGCAAACATATTTCCTGTTCTGTCTTAAGGCAGTTTGAACTGAGGAACTGGGTTTGTTTTTTTGCCTTGCAACATAGAGTCCTGACTGATAAAAGGATTATCTGCACTAGTATTGTCATGGGCCCCCTTTAGCCAGCCACACATGATGTAAATGTGGATTTCCAGGAACACATCCATTGCCTAACTGGATAGGGGAAACTACCCATCACTATGAGAAACTAGGAGATGGTGTGAGACCAGCCCTCAGTTTTCTGCAAAGGGAAATCTCAACTGAGAAGTGGAGAGGGAGCAGAACTGAGTGGGACAATGTTAATGATACCTTCTCAGAATTTCACAGACTAAAGATGAGGGCGAGTTTGAGGCAGTCATTAAAACTTCTAAGAAATATATTCAGACTTTGGAATCTCCAGTTCAGGATTTAGGATCCCCCCCACCCCCGCCAGTGGTCCAAGGGAGATAGGTAAGGAACAGAAAAAAATGGTAAAGATCTAACTAATATTCATAATTTTGAGGGGTGATTTCACCTAAAAAGGAAGCAAGAAGTCGTGGAAACAGAACACTCCGGAGACAGAAGTATTCTTGGACATGAAAAATAGATTGTTTTTTCTATGAATCAATGAGAAGAGAACAGGCAAGTTTGAAAAAGAACATTATAAGCCAATCTTATTCATGAACATATACATAAAAATACTGACAAAATGTTATAAACTGAGTGAAGCAGTGTAAAATCCATCATAACCAAGTGAGGTTTAACCCAATAACATATGGAAGGTTTATCATTAGAAAAATATTGATGCGGGATACCTGGCTGTCTCAGTCAGCTAAGCATCTGCCTTCAGCTCAGGTCATGATCTAAGGGTCCTGGGATCGAGTCCTGCCGCATCTGTCTCCTTGCTCAGTGGGGAGCCTGCTTCTCCGTCTGCCTGCCACTCCCCCTGCTTGTGTTCTCTCTCTCTCTGACAAATAAATGAATAAAATTTTAAAAAAGAAAAATATTGGGGCATCTGGGTGGCTCAGTTGGTTAAGTGACTGCCTTTGGCTCAGGTCATGATCCCAGGGTGTTGGGATTGAGACCCACGTCCATCTCTCTGCTCAGTGGGGAGTCTGCATCTCTCTCTCCTTCCCCCTGCTCATTTTCTCTCTCTCTCTCTCTCTCTCTCTAATAAATAAATAAAATATTAAAAAATAAAATCAGAAACACGATGAGGGTGCTTATTATCTCTGATCCTTTTTCACCCTACACTATCAGTTCTAGCCACCTGAGTAAGAAAAGAGAAAAGAAGTAAAAGGACTGGAGACATTATAATTATCTACATGGGGATAAAAGCTGGAAACAAGTGGAACTAATGAGAGAGTTTAGCAAACTTGCTGTAAGCCTATTCAATATACAAAGATGGCATGCCTTGATGCCAGCAACACACCATTAGGAAGAGCAACTTTTAAAAATCCCATTCACAGCCACAACAAAAACCTCAAAGTACATACGGATAAAATCAACCAAACACATGTAAGATATTATGGAGAAAAATTTTATAGAAGGACATTATAAAATACTTTAAAAGATGGAAAGATATATGCAGTGTTCTTTGATGAAAAGATGACATTGTGAAAACACTGAATTTTCCCATATAACCATATAAACACAATGTATTTCCAATTAAAATGCCAACATTTTTAGTGTGCAATTTGAAACATTGATATTAGAAGTTACATGGAAAAGCAAAAGGTAACCAATAGACAAAAAAATTATAAACAACAAAAACAACAGAGAACTAGGGCTTGCCCTACCAGAAATCAAGACTTATTACAAAGTTATGGTAATTAAACCAATAAGGTACTAGCACAAGGTAGTAAAGAAGAACCAAAGGAGAAAAACTAAATGAACTGATGAATGTAAATATAAAAACTTGGCGTATGACATAAGTGACTTTAAAATGAGTGGGGAAAAGGAACCATTCAGTAAGTATTACTGGGACTACTGGCTACATGTACAGAAAAAAAAAAATCACCTCCCCCTACCATTTCATGCTATATAAAAATAAATTCCAGAAGGACTGAAGTCCTAAGCGTAAAAAGCAAAATGTAAAATCTTTTCAAAAGATGAGATAAGTGAATGTCTGCTTCTGGTCATTATACATCATAAATAATGAGAAAACTGGACAAAATATATGAATCAACTGTTTTCTGACATTGAACAACAAGCAGTGAAGGTCTGTATTGTCTGAGAAAAAGGAAACAAATGAAGTGGGGTCTTATGGTCACTTTGACTTTCTGCTTGGAGGCACCCTCTGGACTCTGTCACAGGGGAAAGAATTCAAACAGAGCATGGCACTCCTATTCAATTGAGAAGACAGAGACAGAGTTCAGAGAGGCTAAGGGGGACTGGAGTTTGCAGTGCACAACACAGGAGAGGAAGGAGCTTTGCACAGAAAAATCTCTAGAAATATGCATAGGCATCCTCTACAGTCTTTAGTTGCAACTAACTGATGCATAGAGTGAGACTCAAAGAGGCTGGATAAGGAAAAACTAATAGGAAAAGAACAACTACCAGGAAGCATTAAGTGGAATAATTCCATACAGAGAGCAATAAGTGGAACAATTCTCTCCCAGAGAGCTCGGAGATGTTGGCATTCTAACAGGCAGAATGAAGAGAATTTATTGAACACTGAGGCCATTCTGTAGATACCCCAGAAGGAATACAGTGTGATATTAAAGCTAAACTAGCCTGAGTGTAGACTCCTACAGACCCACCCTAACAAATTGTAAACACATGCTTCAAATGATTCACAGGTTACTTAGTTGGCTGGAAAAATAAAACTTAACTCTCTTTAAAAGAAGACAACAAAATCCAGTCATTAAATGATGTCTAGAATCCAAAAAAAAATTACTAGGCATGTGAAAATGTGATCTACAACGATGAGAGGAATGAGTCAATACAACAGAAAAAACAAAGATGATAAATCTATTAGATAGAACAATTTAAACAGTTATGTTTTTAGAAGTCAAGAGTTTGATGAGAATATAATGAGACTATAGAATATATAAAAAGAAGAACCAAATACAACTTCTGAAAATGAAAAATACACATTTTAAATGATTTCATTAGATGAGATTAATATCAGAATAGACACCAAAGAAGATAAAAATAGGCAAACATGAAGACATAGGATTTGAATGCATAGAATAGCAGCAAAGCAAAGCAGAAAGAAAAAAAAGCCTTAAAAAAAATGAACAGACTCTTAGAGACCTGTGGAACAATATCAAGCAGTCTAACACATCTATACATGCAAACAAATAAAAAAGAGGAAGAGGAACTTTTTTGGGGGAAATAATGATCCCCCCAAATCCCAGATTTGATGAAAAGTGTCCATCCCCACATAGAAGAATCTCAAAAAGCACAAACAGAATAAGCATAAATAAATCATAATTCAATAGTTGAAACAAGTGATGCAGTAACTATTTATTTATTTATTTGTTTGTTTGTTTATTTATTTAAAGGCACAATAGAACATTACATATAGAGATTACAAAGATAGTAGTTAATGCTGACTTCTGGTCAGAAGCAATGTGATCAAGAAGAAAATGCATTAACATCCTTGAATGCTGAAATAAAGAAATGTCAATTTCTAATTCTACATCCAACAAGGTAATCTTCAAAACTGTTTGTCTGAATCTGTCTTTATTTTACTTTAATTTTGGAGGTTACCTTGCTGGATATAGAATTTCACATTGATCTTTTTTTTCTCTCAGCATTTCAGAGAATATGTCACTAGCAGACCTTCATCTCAAGAAATGGTAAAAGAGGGATGCCGGGGTGGCTCAGTTGGTTAAGCGGCTGCCTTCGGCTCAGGTCATGATCCCAGCGTCCTGGGATCGAGTCCCACATTGGGCTCCTTGCTTGGCAGGGAGCCTGCTTCTCCCTCTGCCTCTGCCTGCCACTCTGTCTGCCTGTGCTCGCTCACTCTCTCTCCCTCTCTCTCTGACAAATAAATAAATTAAAAAAAAAAAAGAAATGGTAAAAGAAGAAAGAAGTTCTACAGCTGGAGGAATATGACACTAAATGGGAATCTGACTAACACAAAGGAGGGAAGAGAGGCAGAAAAGATAAACAGGTTGATAAATATACACCCTTCTTTTTCATTTTTTAAAAATTTTCTTTAAAAGATATTTGACTTTTTTTTTTGAGATTTTATTTATTTGACAGACAGAGATCACAAGCAGGCAGAGAGGCGACAGAAAGAGGAGGAAGCAGGCTCCCTGCCGAGCAGAGAGCCTGATGCAGGGCTCTATCCCAGGACCCTGGGATCATGACCTGAGCCAAAACAAGGAGTCCAATGCTTAACCAACTGAACCACCCAAATGTTCCAGAATACACAGTCTTTTTAAGTGTATATGGATCATTTACCAAAATAGACTATTTTCTGTTATAGAACACAAATCTCAATAAATTTTAAAGGACTGAAATCATAGATGTTTTCTAACTACAAAATATTAAATTAAAAATAAATAATAAGGTGTCTGGGTGGCTTAGCTGGTTAAGCATCTGCCTTCAGCTCAGGTCATGATTCCAGGATTCTAGGATCAAGCCTCACATCTGGCTCCCTGCTCAGAGGGAAGCCTGCTTCTCCATCTCCCTCTGTCTGCTTCTCCCCCTGCTTGTGTGTACTCTCTCTCTAATAAATAAATCTTTAAAAAAATAAAAAATCAATAAGATATCTATTTATAAATATTTGCAAATTAAATAATATAGTTTTAAATAATCCATGAGTAAAGAAGAAATTACAAAAAGTTCAATAATATGTTGAACTGAATAATAATGGAAATGTAACACTAAATTTTTGGTAGACAGCTGATATGGAGTTGAGCACTTAGAAGAAAGTTAAAAGCTTTCTTTCTTTTTTTTTTTTTTTAATAAAATTTATTTATTTGCTAGAGAGAGAGAGCGAGCACAGGCAGACAGATTGGCAGGCAGAGGCAGAGGGAGAAGCAGGCTTCCTGCCGAGCAAGGAGCCCGATGTGGGACTCGATCCCAGGACACTGGGATCATAACCTGAGCCGAAGGCAGCCGCCCAACCAGCTGAGCCACCCAGGCGTCCCAAGTTAAAAGCTTTCAATGCATATATTTAGAAAAGAAAAAAAGTCTAAAGTCAGTGTTCTAGGCTACCACTTTAAGAAGCTGGAAAAAGAAGAGCAAATTAAACCCAGAGGAAGAAGAAGGAAGGAAATAATATAATTAGAGTGGAAATCAATAAAATTAAAAATGGACAAATAGGTTCATCTGGCAGGCTCAGTCAGGAGAGCATGCAACTCTTTATAACAGGGTCGTAATTTTAAACCCCATGCTGGGTGTAGAGATTAATAAAAAAAAATAAGTAAACCTAAGAAAATGGACAAATAGTAGAGAAGGTCAATGAAATCAAAACCAGATTCTTTGAAAACCTCAATAAAACCTATAAACTCATAGTTAAACTGATCACAAAAAAACAATGACACAATTACCACATTAGGTATCAAAGAGGAGTCATCATTTAAGATCCTATAGATATTAAAAGAATAATAAGGAAATATAAAAATTTTGATTTTGTCAATAAATTTGTAAATGTAGATGAACTGGACAAACTCCTTGAAAAATACAAAGCATCAAAACTGACCCAGGAAAAAACAGAAAGTCTGAATAGTCCTCCATCTGCATTTGAAATTTTTATTAATTAAGAACTTTTAAAACTTCTAATAGAGAAAATTCCATACCAAAGAAAATTCTCTAATAGAGAAAATTCCATAATTAAGAACTTTTAAAACTTCTAATAGAGAAAATTCCTCACTGGAAACCTTCTATCAAACACTTAAGGAAGAAATCATTCATAAGTATACAAAAATTCTTTCAGAAAATAGAGAAGGAACGAATACTTCCCAATTCATTTTATGAGGCCAATATATTAACTTGTTAATGAAACCAGACAAAGACATTACAAGAAAACTCCACACTGCTATACCTCATTAACATAGATGTATAAGTCTTCAACAAAATATTAGCAAATTAACTCCAACAATAGATGAACAAGTGAGGTTTACTCCAGAAATGTGAGGTTGGTTTATCATTTCAAAATTAAATAATGTAATTCATTTAATTAACAGAATTGAAGAAAAAAATTCATCTGGCCACCTTAATAGATCCAAAAAGAATCTTTGACAAAATTCATTGTTCATTCATGAAAAGAAAATTCTCAGCAAACTAGGACTGTAAAGAAACTTCTTCAACCTAGTAAAGAACATCTGAAGAAGCTAGAACCAACATCACACTTAATCATGAAAGATAGGAAGCTTTCATCCTACGATCAGGAATAACAAGATGCCCATTCTTACCACTTCTTTTCAACATTGCATTGAATATCTTAGCCAATGCAATAAGGCAAGAAAATGAAATCAATTCTTTTTTAAAATTTGAGTATAGTTGACACATGATGGTCCATTAGTTTCAGGCATAAAACATAGTGATTCCAAACCTCTCTATGTTATGCTATGTTCGTCACAACTGTAGCTACCGTCTGTTAGCAGGCAATGCTATTATGATACCACTGACTATATTCCCTACTCCACACCTTTCATTCCATAACTGGAAGTCCATATCTCCCAGTTCCCTTCATTCATTTTGCCTATTTCCCCTTCTCTTCTGGGGAAAAAGAAATTTTAAAAATAGACAGCTTTTATAAGAAGAAGAAAATATTTCTTTCTTCAAAGATAACACAATAGTGTACATTTAAAAAATCCTAAGTAATGTTCAAAAGCCTTCTAGAAATGATAAGGAAATTTAACAAAGCCTCAGAGTTCAACCTCAATATAAAAACAAAACAACAACAACAACAAAACCCCAGGTTTCTGTGTACACTAGCAGCAAAGAATTGAAAAGAAAAAAATTTTTAAATTGGTAATAGCACCTAAACCCAGGAAATTACATAGGCCTAACTTTAACAAAAGATTTGCAAGACCTTATACTTAAAACTGCAAAATGTTGTTGAGAAAAATTAAAGAAGACCTAAGTAAGTGGGGAAAAGGAGATGTACTCCATGTTCATAAATTGAAAACAATATTGCTAGAATGTCAATTCTCTTCAGGTGGATCTACAGATTCAAAACAATCCCAATAGAAATGTTGGTAAGCTTTTTTGCATTGGTTGTTGTTGACAAGCTGATTATAAAATTTATATGGAAGTATGAAAGCCTAGAATATCCCAAACAATTTTGAAAAAGGTGAGAAAGGTTGTAGGACTTTCCTAAGTGATATCTACACTTTCTGTAAAACTATAGTAATCAAGACCAAGGGGTGCTGGTGTCAAGACAGATCAGTAGATAGAAATTCTGAAATGTACATCAGAACAGAGGTCCAGAAATATACCCTCACTTATACAGTTACTTGATTTTTGACACAGTGGTTTAGGTTATTTGATTGGGAAAATGACAGTCTTTATAGGACATGGTGCCAGAGTAATTGGACATCCCTATGAAAAAAAACGAGCTTTAACCCCTACCTCACAACCTACACAAAAATTTACTTGAAACAGATTAATAGACCTAAATGTAAACTACAAAGTTATAAAACTTCTAGAAGTAACTATAGGAGAAAATGTTTGTGAACCTGGGGTAGGCAAAGATGTGTTAGACAAGACATGACACATTTTTTGTAGAAAAAGAGAAATTTGGGTAAATTAGACTTTATCAAAATGAAAAAACTTCTGCTCTCTGAAAGACACTGTTTAGAAAATAAAAATACTGAGAGAAAATATCTTTTTTTTTTAAATAGGCTCCATGCCTAGCATGGAGCCCAGCATGGGGCTTGAACTCATGATCCTCGTTTCAAGACATGAGCTGAGATCAAGAGTTGGACAGGCACCTGATTGAGCCAACCGGGTGCCCCAAGAAAATATTCTTAATACATACTTCATACAAAGGATTTGTATAATTTCTTACAAAGGACTCAATAATAAGAATAACAAGAAGGAAGAGAAAGGAAAACATATATACATGACCAAGATTTGTACACAAATGTTCATAGCAGCTTTATTCGTAATAGCCCCAAACTGGAAATAACCTAAGTGTCTAACCACAGATAAGTGAAACACACACACACACACACACACACACACACACGGTACATCTATACAATTGAATACTAGTCAGTCATAAAAAGATGAACTCCAGTACCCAGGATAGCATGGGTGAATCTCAAAGCATTCTACTGGGCAAAGGAAGCCAGAGGAATATGCCATATTATTCTATTTAAATAAAATTTAGAAGAGGCAAATCTCATCTATAGTGACAAAAAGCAGATCAGTCATTGCCTGCGGCCAAATCACTGGGCTGGGGTGAGGGAACATTCTATATATTCTGTGGGAGGCATGGTTACAAGGTTGCATACATATGTCAAAAAGCATCAGATTCTACATTTAGAATGGGTGAATTCTGGGGTGCCTGGGTGGCTCAGTCAGTTAAGCTTCCGACTCTTGGTTTTTGGCTCAGGTCATGATCTCAGGGTCATGGGAGTGAGCCCCACATCCAGCTCTGTGCTCAACACAGAGTCTGCTTCAGATCCCCTCTCCTTCTCCCTCCTACTCACTCCCTGTCTTAAATAAATAAATAAATAAATAAATAAATAAATAAATGCAAGCTTAAAAAATAGAATGGTGCATTTTATTGTGTGCACATTATCCCTCAATCAATTTGAATTAAGAAGAAAAAAATATTTTCATGTCATTGAGAGTAGAGGAAGATTTTTTTGAATAAAATGTAAAAATTATAAACCACAAAGGAAAAGGAGAAGTCTATTACATTAAAATTCAAAACCTCTGCACATCAAAAGATACCACCAGCAATGTTTTTTTTTTTTAAAAAAAAAAGTCCACAGACTGGGAGAAGAAATTTATAACCCATATAACTGAAAAAAAGATTAGTACCCAGAGTATCTCACAAACTGTTACAAATCAATAAGAAAATTACAAATAATCTAATAGAAAAACGCTCAGGATATCATCATGCGAATCATAGGTGAGAAACACTGGATAGTCCATAAACCTGTGAAGAGATATTCGAGCTCTCTATTAAACAGGAAAATATAGTAAGAGTGGCAGAATGTGATCATCTTGATAGCACCAACTGTGGGCAAGGACATGGGGAAACGGGAACAGCTTTGTGTTCCCAGGGGGAGTGTATTTTCCTAGAGCAATTTGGAGATGAATCTGGCAAGAGTAGGAAAGCTTAAGGTGTGCTTCCCATCACGGCCAGTTCCCCATTTCATGGAATACTTCAAGTCTAGGGGCAAAATGAGACATTAAAATCTGTTGAGGGGCGCCTAGGTGGCTCACTGGGTTAAAGCCTCTGCCTTCGGCCCAAGTCATGATCCCAGGATCCTGGGATCGAACCCCACATCGGGCTCTCTGCTCAGCGGGGAGCCTGCTTTCTCCTCTCTCTCTGCCTGCCTCTCTGCCTACTTGTGATCTCTGTCAAATAAATAAATAAAATCTTTGAAAAAAAAAAAAAAAAGCATTGTTTCTTAGTCCCAAAGTGGGAATATCATAGATTTCCATTACTTGAGCAATGGATAGATAACATGTAGTATCATCCTCTAATGGAATAAAGTCAGTCATTACAACGAACTCAGAACGATATATGTCAACAGGGCAAGATCTAGAAAGTATACATATCTTTAGAGTAAATATCCATATTTAGAGAGAGACAGAAAGTAAGAAAGCAAGCTACAAAAAGATACCTACTGCCCAGAAAGGGAGGTGCTTAGCAGGACCCTAAGGAAGGGGTCCCCATTTTATGGAGATGGAAGGGGTCAGGGCTGGGGTAAAGAGCTGCACACTGCCTACAGGTAAGGCATCTTGCAGACTCTAGAACTCTCCAAACAGAGATCCAATACATGCTTTATATTAACAGTACAGGTCTTTTGAATGTGTGGGATGCTGCTGGCCGTCCCCGTCACCCTTGGCAATAAGATATGAACAATCACTGGAAAATATTGTGATCCCATAGCCTGAGCACTGCAGAATTCAAGATGAGTGCCCCTCCCCCGACCCCCCCAACTAGGCCTTCAGCACCAGCCCACATCACAACTTGCCTTGTTTTTCTTCTCCACTACCATATCACTCACTTTGGCTCCACGGACTCGCTTTGAGGTCTGGCAATTTCACATTTTTAATATAAACTCAGATGCTTAAGACAGCAGCATCAAATCCTTAAGGAAAAAAAAAAAGACACCTCCAAAATCTACTTCCTAATTTTCCACCTACCCTTTGTCTCCAAAAACGACACGCGTGTAAGAGCAGCTTTCGGGTTGCTGGTTGTAACCTCTTCCCTGAATGAAGAAAGCGAACCCTGCTTCCTTTTTCTCATGCACGCCAAACTCCTTAATCCCAAACCCATGTGCTTCTAAAGCCCTCCTGTGATTTTCACCTTGGGACTCCTGGTCCCCTGCTTGAGACGGCTGGGGTGTGGGAAGGAGGCAGGTGGATGTGTGTGAGTCTCTCTTTGTCTGTCTTCCATGGGGAATTTAAAAAACATTAGTATCTGAGCTGGACAGGATCAACAGAACGGAGGGAGGCTCTTGTTGTTTAAATTAGAGAACACTGTGAGAGTGGGAACCCTTCCCCGCCCTCATGCAAGAGCCAAAGATGCTCCTTTCGTCCTTCTGGCCCCCCCTCCACCCAGCTCCCTGCCCTGGGGGCTGCCCTGTTCGGGGGGCCACAAGAATGGGCTCCTTTGCCTCTGGTTTCCTGTTGGGGCCGGCCCCTGGGATCCTCCCGCTCAAGACTGGAATGAGAGAGGAGAATGCGGAGGGCATTTCTTCCCTCCGGGGCCACTCTCGTTGAAGGTCACTGCCCAGACAGGCTCCCACATAGCCCTTGTTTTCCTGCACGCTCCTGCCAGACTCTTGTGACAACATCCTAAAAGTGAAATAAACATGCATGGCAATTTTCTTAACAGTCTCTCCCCCTCTCTTTCTCTGTATTGGAGGAAAAAAAAAACCTTAGTCCTTCTCTCTCTGGTGTCTCTCTCCTGTGTTTTCGCACAGAATACGTCACTGCTGACACTACACATGGTGTGTGTGTGTGTGTGTGTGTGTGTGTGTGTGGCAGGGAGTGGGGCTTCCCACACCAAGCAGCCCCACAACACCTGCTGGGTGTCCTACAGTTCAACCCCATTCTGGCACTTTCTACCTGGAGAGAGCACCTGATCCCAGAGGGGAAGGGCTCAGTCCCACAAGGCTGCCCCCCACGTCGGGTGCTAACCACAAGTCCAGGGAGCTACCTGTGCGTAGACCCATCTGCTGCAAACCAGAATTAATTGACAGGAATGGTTCACAGAACGCAGGAGAACGGTTCCTTACAATCACGTTTACGAAAGGTTGATATGACAAAGGACACCAATGAACAACCAGATGAAGTTACACGGGCTGAGGTCTGTGAGGGCCCCCAGAGCAGGACTTCTGTCCCTGTGGAGTTGGGGTACGCCACCCTCCCAATACACAGATATGTTCCCCAACCTTGAAGCTCTCCAAACGCTGTCCTTTTGGGGATTTTTCTGGAAGCTTCATCACATAGGCATGATGGATCAGTAACTGACACCATCTTCAAGGGGCAGAGGGGAGGGGGGCTGTGGCGCCAAAGGTTGGGGATGGTCACCCGGGGGACCCCGGCACAGGGGAGCTTTCCTGGAGCAGAGTTGAGGGAGGGGCTGTGGCCAGGCGTCAGCCTCCGACTTTTCGGCCCATTGTGGCACTGAAGGTTGGGGATGGCCTCAGTGGGGGCATGAAGGTTTCCTCGCTCTGAGGGTTTTCCGCAGCTCCGAAAGGCACGGTTTCCGTCTGGGTGGCAGGTGGACTCATGGCGTGGGACTCAGGGTTTCCCAGTTGGAGGGCTCGAGGGACAGGACCCTGGAAAAGGAAGACTGAAAAACCAGGAAGACCATGCTTGGTCTTCCTGATGACCAGCCCTCATCTGGGAGATCACCTGGAGTTGCCTCGTGAGAACAGGAGACAGCCCATCGCCCAGGAGAGTCCCAGGGTTTCTGGAACCCTGGGCCAGGAACTGAGAGGGCAGAGACCCATGTGTATCTTGTGTTATCTGACTATTTCTGTCTGCCTCTGCTCGTTCATTCACAGATTCTGTCTACGCAGCACCTATGATGCATCAAGCAGGGTGGGGGGCCATGACAGCGTGGTGTGCGGCCTGTAGAGCCGTGTGCACCAGGAGAGGAGGGTTTCTGACCACTGGAGCATCTGAACGCTGGCCTCTGTGTCCTTCTCTATCGCAGAGTAAGGAATAAATGACAAAAGCCACCTACAATCCCCGGGATTTCCTGAGCACTGGTCTCCCATGAAACTTGGGGGACAACCCCTTCCCTGGCTTCGTGAAGGTTGCCATCTACTGGGGGGACGTCAGAGGAGTGGGGCTGTCTGGTGGAGGATTCCTGAGGGATTTCCAGGGAGAGAGTAGGGAAGGCCACAGAGAAGAGATTTCACGAACGCTCTTTGTATACAGTAAGAGGCTCCTTTAGGGAAAGGCCATGAAAGTGGCTTTAAAAAACATGATACCCTATTGCTGGTCCTGAGTCATCCGGTGACGGTGACGAACCAGTTCCTGACGAGGCATCCCGCTGCTGGGAAATTACCACCTGTTTCCCCAGGAGGCTTGAGAGCAGCTCCATCCCAAGGACCTGTGAGCAGGCCCAGGAACGGAAGGATCCTTGGTGGGAGAGCTCCATCCCTGTCACCTTTGCCCCTGCTGCTAGCCCAACAAGGACCCGCCTGAGGGCTCCCTGCCTGCCTCCAGCCTGAAACCAGCCTTAAAGGTGCAGAAAGAACCCCATAGGGAGGGGATGGTCCCATCCAGGGGAGCTGCTCAGTGGGACAGAGGCAGACCCAGGCCCTGAGGCTGAGGGGAGTTAGGAGAGGGGGCCGCGGTGATCGGGCTGGGGTTACGCCTCTAGTGTTAAGGGTGTCCCAGGTGCTGTGCTAAGGGCCCCTGTGAATCCTGTCACTCAGTCCTCCCAGAACCCTGTGGGGTAGACACCGCCATTCCCATTTGCAGGGGAGGAAACCAAAAGTGACAGGGATAGCCACCTGCCCGCAGGGCCCCCGGGAATGGGTGTTTGCGCCACTCTGCGAGACGGGCTGGAGAGCACGAGAGCACCACATGGGGACGGGGGTGGGTGCCAAGGGGTGGGGCAGCACAGAGCAGGTTTGGGGAGAGGCAGGAAGTCAGCTGGGCTGGAACAGAGGCCTGGTGAGGGGTGTTGAGGGACAGGGAAAGCCCCATGGTGAGAGCTTCCTGGGGCGGGCTGAGAGGTCAGGGCAGGAGGGGGAAGCAGGGGTGGGGTGGGGTGAGGACGGCCCCTCCGGCTAGAGTGCTTCAGGCAGAAGCACCACCCCCAACATCCCCTTTTCATTCACATAAAGCTGGGTTTGTTTCCATTTATCTGCTTGACTTTTCAGCCAAGATGCTGTTAGAAAAACATATTGCTCTAATTTAACCCACATGTGCATCCCCGGGACGGAGTCTAAGAGGAAATGTCAGGTCCTGAGTCCTCCCGGCCTTGTGGATGTGGCAGGGGAGGGCCTTGGCCTCAGGAAGGGCCCTGACCCTCCTTTCAGGGACCCTCCTAAAGCGAATCCCCACCCCAGTTGTGTGCCGGGGGCAGGCAGGAGGGGGTGTCCTAAGAAAGGAGGCTGGCAAGGTACCTTCCGCCAAGGCTTGCTTCCTGCAGCTGCCCAGAGCCGTCGGGGTGGAGAGCGGAGAAGGCCCGCAGGCATGGGGCAGGGATGGGGCCTGGGCAGGAGTTGCCGTCCACCCCCTTTCCCAGGTCTCCTAACTCTGAAGTAAGCAGAGGTGACAGGAAGGGGCTTATCCACTGACTTGGGGGAGATGCTCCCTGTAGGACCAAGGGAGAAGCCAGGCCCAGGGCTCAGCGATGTGGCACGAGACCCCAAGAGATCCCGCCTGAACGTCTGGTGCGCGTGATCGGCTCGATTTTGGAAACCTGTCTGGCAGCCCTCCCTTCGCTGGCCGAGAGCCAGCAGGGAACAAAGCCAGCGTGCTCATTTCAATACTCTCCACCAATTCTGCTCCCGTCCCATAACTTATTTTGAACATAATTATATTATTTGGAGGAACTGATGGCCAAAACTTAGAAAATAAAACCAGTCTCACACAGATGTTTTTTCAGGGCTGGGACTGAAGACACGGCATCCAAGGGCAGGGCTGAAACGCCTCACTTTTGATGCAAGGCCTTGTGCCTTCTTGGTGGCTTACAAGTCTAGTTCTTGGTGAATTAATTCAGAAGGACACGCTGAGCCTCCTTCCCCAAGCTTGCCACCTCCCGGATACCTCGGTCTACCACAAAACTTACTGTCCGCTTGCTCTGGCCTTGATTTCCAAGCAAAGGCACTTCTAAATGAAGAACCGGATGTCTGAGGCAGTGCCAGAGTGAGGGCTCACGCGAGCTGCTTACATCTGTGACCCTCAGGGTCCCCTCTCACCCTTGTGGCTTCCAAGAGTTGAGCCCCCAGACCCTTTGGTGGCAGGGAAGGGCCAGGAGCAGCCATCAGAACACACCTGGATGGCCTTTCAAAGGGAACTGCTGGAAAGAAGGGATTGGGGCCGATTATAGGGTTACCGAAATAGACGAAAGTGTATTTCTAGCAGAAACAGCAAAAGAAATGGAAATGATCTCTCAGAATGTCAGCATGGGCTGGGTTTGCGTTTACTGCCCAGAGACTGGAGAACAGGTCTTGTTCATGACTGTGGCCAGTGTCCCCTGGTCATGTCTGTGGCCAGGCAGTCTTCTTGGGGTCCCCTCCACCAAAGAAGAGCAGGGCTCCCTGGGGTCATGCTTTGAAAGCTTTGAAGTCTCCCAGGCCACCAGCTACCCATTTCAATCTCCAGACAGGGGCTCAGCTGACAGCCAGAATGCAGCTCTCAGGAGCTTCCTGAAGGCTGGGAAGGCCTGGGGGAGCCACTTGGGGCATGGCAGCCTTCCCTTAGTGCCCTTCCCAGAGGAGCAAAGGGAGGGAGAGCATTCCGGATTTTGCAAGGACAGGTGTCCAGGCCAGGCTTGAGATGCTCTGGTTCTGTCGGGGGAATGACTCAGCCCATTCCCTAGCCAATCCTTTGATGGACCTCCATGCCAAGAGGCTGCTAGACTGTCACAGCAGAGACACTTTGCAAGAACCCAGGGCCACAAGCAGGCAGAGAACCCAGAGATCCAGAACGCTAAATCCACATACATTCAGCCCTGCCCCAACACACGGATCCCAAAGTGAGGGCTGAGGACCCTGCACCTTTGAGCTCATCTCCTGGGAGGCGAAGGCAAGGGAGCCCCAGGTTCAAGACCAGGTTCAGTACTGAAAACCAGCCACTGCACATGAGCTCCAGGGAGGAAATCCAGCACACAAAACCTCAGGTGGCGGGTCTTAAATGTTACCTTCTTAAGTTGGGGCTGGGCCTAAATTTTGGTTTATCCCATTGGTCTCCCCAAGTTCTGGTGACCAGTTAAGAGGAAGCTGCCTCTCACCATTAACACAGTTGATAAATGCTGAGCAGACGAGTGCCAGGCGCCCCGCTCATGGTCACCGAGGCCGCCCATGTGCCTCCGATGGAAACTTTTTTATGGTTTAACAAGAATTTGATGTGATTCTTTTTTTCCACGATGGGCTGGGCCTCTGGACACAAGGCTATACAGTAACCCTGTAATCTTGGGATTTAATCAAAACATATTCCAACAACTCATGCTGGTGCTACAAATGAATGTTTATTTTAAAACAATTTGCTATGGCTTTTTTTTTTTTAATTAAAAAAATTTTTTTTTTTTTCTTGGAGCTAGATTCCTCCCAGCCCTAAGCCGTTCTCTCCCCCTCGAAAGACTGTGTCATATACTCAGGTCGTAATTAACCACAGAGCTGCTTCAGAGAAGGGGACAACAAGAGGACATTTGACAAAGAGTTAACAGATGTCATCTTAGAGGCTGCTGGCCCGCTGCTGCTGGGTCATTTGCGGGATAAAAGCTGATTTTGCTGCTGTTGTCAACAGAGAGTAGTAATAATTATATGCGGGCTGCATTAGGCATAACAGATTGAATGTAGAGCATTCTGTTAAAAAGCAGCTCATAGCCTGTTTCTCTCAAGATACAATGGAGACGACCCCTAGTTCTCAGTTCTGAAAGTCGTCCCCGAGGATCCTTTCAGACTTTCCAATCGAGAAATAGGTCAAGTTCTTCCATGGCAAAAACCGCTGAGGTCCAGGGGATGGCAAAAAAGACCGGCTCGGGAGCGAGGACAGGCACACTTCAGTGAGCTAGCCTCACCGCACCCCAGAGCTGCCTTTTTCCATTTGAAAAATGAAAGAATTAAATTCAAAACAAACAACTTCAATTTAACACCAAACTACAGGATAACCAATCTTAAAAATGTCACCTAGGAATGGATCTTAATACCCGTAGAAAACACAAAAACAGCACCATTGTTCCCCGGCAAGGCAGAGCAACCTCGCAGAATTTCAGTGAAGGAGAAAGAAGGGAAAAACACCTTATTACTTCCAACCCCTGCGAGCCATTTTGGTCTCCAAAGGTTTTAGGCTGCCCGAGGCCGTGTGTCTGCAGTGTTTCGGGAAATGACTTGCCTTTGCACGAACGTGGCTCTGTTCTGCAGCGAGGCTGCCTGCCCCCGAGCAGCGCCGCTCCATTTCTGGTTAACTCTTCCTTTCCGGGCCCGCCGCGCGCGCAGGAGCAGTGTGGATGGGGGGCTGGCGGGCGGGCAGGGTCCAGGGACGCCACGGCCACCACCGTGCACGCACTGGGGCCTCCTGCAGGGAGAAGCCGGGCCTGGGGTGGTGGCTCCAGCAGGAAGCAGGAAGGCCGGCGACCCCCGCTGCTTTTTAAAGAATCTATTCTCAAACCGACTATAAAGCAACTATCCTCAGACACACAACACAGCCGAAGCCAGGGGACAGAAGTGGGACCTGGTGAGCCAACAACGGCCAAGCCAGCCTCTCGGGATCCCCGGGAGGGACAGCATGCGGCCTCTGCCCCAGGCTCAGGCAGGACGGTCTTCCTCTGGTTCATGCGATGCGAGCAGGGTCTGGCCTGCTGAGGACACTTAGGTCCCCCTGTGACCCTTACTGAGGGAAGCCAAGTGACGGGAACACCCGCACATCCGCCTGCACATCTGAGCCAAGAGATGACAGAAAACCGCTTAGCACTTAAGAGGTTAATACAATTCCTAAGTGTTCGGCAATCACTGCAATTTAGTGCCATTTCGATTATTACACAATAAACAGACCCTGTTGTCTGGAAGCAAATTTTTATGAGTATAGCTGAAGGGTCTGCAACTTATTTAGCTGCTGAAACTCGCAGGGAAGGAGCATTTCCGAATGCTGAGACCACGGATCAGAAATGCAGGTAGCACACAGAGGTTACTCCAGGGTCAGGGCTCCGGCAGCTCAACACCATGACCTTTAAAATGAGGATGTCATTAGGAGGAGATAAAGTTCACCAAAGCGTTCTTTAAACGGAACCCTGTTAGGAACGATATTGTTGAGTTTCCGAGGGAAGGATTTGGGGATTTTCAGAAACATGTTAAGTTCGGGAAAGAACATCATGTTAACATGGGCTGGGGATATGTAAACCATTTGCCCACCTCGGTTATGCATTACACCACACACACACACCACACACACACACACACACACACACACACGAGTCAGTTCGTCTGTACCGGCCCCTGCCATCTTTCACAGGTACTTGGGAACAATGACCATAAACCAGGTCACATTCCTAATATAACAAGAGACCCCAAACATGGGAACCAGAGAACAGGGAGGTGGGAGATACGGGAACCCGCAAAGCCTGTCCACATTTCACTACACTCATCTCTGAGAGGAACTTCTTACCCCCGAGGCATACAGGGGTTCAGTTCTGGGGAGGAAGAGCGCCTTGCCCCAGCTCCACTCATGGAAGAAGGAAATCACCCCAAATACACTTCACGATTCAAGGTTAAAATGTGCACAGAGCATTCATGTGGGCACATCTTAAGGCATGCAAAGGGCTCTTGCATTGAGGAGGTGTAAAGCAGCCTCTGAGTGAGGCAAGGAGGTTATTTTTATTCCCATTTTGCAGATGATATAACTGAGGCTCCCCCTGAGACAGAAGAGCTTGGTTAGCCTACCCCAACAGCTGCTGTATTCCAGGAACCCTTCCCAGAGGGGATGGAATCCCAGAAGGAAGGTCTGGGTTCCTCCTCTGAGGGAATTGGACACACTTATAGTTAGCCCATAGGAACTGGGTCTCTCACCACACAGGGTGCCTGTGACCCAAGGAGCTTAATGGGGGCCGTATGGGAGGCAGGACAAAGCTGTGAAGTCCACTCTGATCCTAGGGTACGTGTATGCCTGCTCCTGAGGGAGATGAGTCCTGGGGGCAGGGAGGGCACCTTGCGCCCAGGAGGCTGGGCTAGAGCCAGTGACTGCGTTAGCCCGGCTAAGAGGAGGTGGTGCAGACAGCAGAAAGGAGGTCTCAGCTGCAGAATTAGGTAAGAGTTTACACACACACACACACACACACACACACCTCCAGCAGATCAGCCTCAAGGGGTCCGACGAGCACACCCTGAGACACCCCAGTTTGGGTCACGTTTCTTTGTGTGTGGCATCCTTCTTTGGTCTCCAAAAAAATGCTGATGCTCCTTGCAGGGGTAATGTTCAGTTCCTGATGTGAGTTCATGAGATACTCTCAACCATCCTCTAGTCTGCCTGTCCTCACATCCATCCATCCATCCTTCCTTCCATCCATCAATTCATCCCTCTGTTCAACAGATCCCTATTCCACCTCTGGCCAGGTTCTAGGTGCTGGAGGGATAAGAGGTCCCAGCATGCATAGAAGGAAGACCTTCGGTGGTGGGGGGTGGGGGGGCGAAGCTGGAGACTCAGAGAGGGGAACATTGCTCTGGGAGACCCAGAGGTGGGTAAACCACCCTTTTTGGACACCCTGCTGGCCCCTATGTTGCTTGGACCACTATGACAGACGGCTCACAGCGTGGTTTGGGTCCCTCGAGCATTAATCATCTCCTCAAGGGGTCAAGTCTCCTCTCCTCTCAGAGAGGAAAATGCAATTCATGATCATAGCATGGGGAGAGAGAAAACAGGAATCAGAGGACAGTGACAAGGGCAGCCACAGAGACGCCCATACATTCCGCGTCGGAGGCCTTTTAGAGACCCAGGCAAGGCCTATTAGGAGCACAGATGCCACCAGGCCCAGAGCTGTCTTGTCCCCCCGCTCCCCCCCATTCCAAATTCTCTTTGAAACAGTGTTAGTAACTGGCTGTTCAAAACAACTGTGTGCTTATAAAGCCCAGGCTCAGGGCAGAGTCTCAGACAAAGAAACACAATCTACCGACTGAAATGTAGAGTTGACCTTGAAGGACATGGGAGTAACAAGGGTGCTGACCCCCTGGACACAGTCAAAATTCAGGTATAACTTTTGACTCCCCCAAACCTTAACTCCTCATGGTCTACTATCGACCAGAAGTCTTACAATAACATACATATCCCGTAACCCATATTTCGTGTGCTTTTTTTTTTTTTTAAAAGATTTTATTTATTTATTTGACAGATAGAGATCACAAGTAGGCAGAGAGGCAGGCAGAGAGAGAGAGAGAGGAGGAAACAGGCTTCCTGCTGAGCAGATGGCCCAATATGGGGCTCGATCCCAGGACCCTGGGATCATGACCCGAGCCAAAGGCAGAGGCTTTAACCCACTGAGCCACCCAGGCACCCCTCGTGTGCTTTTTGTATTGTATGCTATATTCTTACAATACGGGGAGCTAGAGGAAAGAACGTGCTATGAAGAAAATCATAAGGCAGAGAAAATACATTTACAGCACAGTACTGTATTTATTGAAAAAAAAAATCCATATATAACTGGATATTTGTGGGTCGAGCCTGGGCTGTTCAAGGGTCAGCTGTCATTTCGAACTTAGCCAGCTTCAATCCTAACATTTCTCAAATGGTCGGAAGAAGAGACGCAGACCACAACACTGCTTCTGAAATTTGTCCCTTCTCTCCTGATTCTTCCCTGGAGTACTTTTCCACACTCCCCAGTACTGTCCCCCAGGCTTCTTTCTCTTGACCCTGACTTTCTCTCTCTTTCCCTTTCTTTGCTGTTCAAAACCCCCAATGGACTGGCCTGGCTGGCCAGAGAAGAAAGTTATTGGATGTTCCCGGGCCCCTTGGACCCCTCATCCAACCTTCTGTGGGTTAGGGGTAAGCCTTAAATGAAATAATATAAACAAACATTTACTAAAAGAATTGATACACGGTAGACAATTAAGGAATAATTTTTCATACACAAAAATCATTACAGATTTTACTATTTTGAAAGTGTTCATGATTTCACATAAAACGATTCTATATATTACAAAAATTAGCTTAGGAATTGGGGAGAATGTTCTCCTGGTTTATGGCAAGGCGAACTGGAAAGCAAAATTACTATTATGCAATGTTTTCCCCCCAATAATTCCTGTGTTAATATTCAAATGAAAATGGGCTCCCAAATTTCTGCATTTTTATCATGTGTGTCTGTGCTAGCATTTATGTTATATTCTGAATTAACAAACATCAAACGCTAAAAAATTACATATGCATAAAAATGGGGAAAGGGATATGCATCTTTTGTAAATCTCAGTGGAACACACGCAAACCTCTAGCCCTACCATTACACTCCCAGCTCAAACCACATGGTAGTTTTGGAATAAGAAGCATTAATGAGTACAAAACAATAAGAAGGCGGTCTGGGCATGTACTAAAAAAAAATAAATCTTTTTTTTTTTTTTTTTGACACAGTGATAGAGAGCACAAGTAGGCAGAGCATCAGGCAGAGGGAGAGGGAGAAGCAGGTTCTCCACTGAGCAAGAGTCTGATGTGGGGCTCGATCCCAGGACCCCGAGATTATGACCTGAGCCGAAGGCAGCCGCTTAACCAACTGAGCCACCCAGGCGCCCCTAAAATAAGTCTTTAAATCAGGCTGTCCTTATCATTGGGTGCCTCCTATGGAATATCATTCTCAGTAAAGAACCTTCTGGCTCGCCGACGTTCTTTCTGCTGGTTAACATGCCATTCAAGTCATCTCATGTCACACACAAAGTTAACGAGAATCCAAAACAAAATAAAAAGGAGAGAATGTCAAAAGAACAAACTTTTAAACTCTGCACTTTTTATTATTAGATGCTATTCCTAACTTGTTAAAATTGATCAAATAGAAAGCTGTGAAAAGAAGAAAAAAAATTAAGCCAACTAGAAAAGTGTGACTTGGGTTTAATATTTTATAATTGCCAAGGGACATACTGAGATCAATGAATTTTTGCCCGAGATGAACGTCAGAAAGAGATGTACTTCAGTCTTTTAGGGAACATTGGTCTATTTAATTCTTGTGTCTGATGCATGGGAAATAGGCCCTACCTCAGCCTTCTCTCTTTGCCGGGGGCCTCGCCGGCGGCAGACATTACCAGTTTTAATAGGGCCACTGTCTGAGGAGTGGCAAGGCATCCCATAACCCATCGACTCTAATGGATCTGCCTGTTTATTCACTTACACCTTTTTTTCCAGCTAATTTTAGTTTTGCATGCTGAGTTGTTTCACTTTGAATTAAATGAAAAGAAACAAAGGAAAAAGCCAGTGCCGCTAATAAACTATGATTATGTTCACAGCCCCTCTCGACAGGCTTTTCCACATACCAGGTACACCGTCTGAGAACGGACTCACTGCAGCATTTTCTCCACTTGTTGACGGAATTGACATTTTATTCATGCTCGCATTTGGAGGAAAAATTAGATTATTCAAATCACTTTACATATAACGCGCTGTTTTTTGTAGTCGATCTGAAGGCCCAGCCTCAGGCCCCAGATGGCCTCAGATTTCAGACACTGGTCAGCGACTTTTTCTACCTGGGGAGTCACCCCAGAGCTCTCGGCGGGGTCATACAAACAGGACAAATGCTGAGATATGTTGCTTTGGCTAATGAAAAACCAGAGAGACACAAGGAGACCCAGGCTGAGTATCCTCCAACAGAAATCACAAAAGTCGCTGCTTTAAAAACATCCTCCCTCCCAAATTCTCTCCTTAGGCAGACAGAGCTTGAAGAGGATTCCAGAAAGTTTTAGGCTAATACCTGCCAAGGAACACGAGAGGGACAAGGGTGTCCAGTACAGAAGAGAAGGAAACTTGGGCCAGCTTCCCCACATTTTCTGAACAAGAGTCATTTTCCACTGTTGGATTTGCCACAAGTCCTGCATGCAGAAGGGGTGGGCAGTGCCCACCCGTGCCCCAGGGGAACTCCCGCCAATTCCTCTGGGACCAGGCAGGTTGCAGGGGTTGCCTCCTTTCTGCCACAGGTAAGGTCAGCCTCCATTGGAGGCTGGTGGCCTGAGCTCCAGAAGAGGCATCCTCTACATGGGAGGGAGGGCTACTATTCCCCAGAGACCAGAAGATTCCCCTGGAAACAGCCCGTGCCTGGAGCACACTTCCTCCAGAATGGCACCATACTGTGGTGCTGAGTCCTCTCCTAGCAGAGAATTACTATGATTGTTGCCCAATAGGGAGCTAAGATAATTTACAAAATAATCTGGAAAATTTGGAGAGAGAATTTAGACTAGCCAGGAGGAACAGAACGTGATCTGTCATGGAATCTAATAAAAATAGGGCCCTCCGAGTGTTCACCAGAATGTCAACAGCTCTCTGAACGAAATCCCTTTCAGACGAAACAATCGCCCGATGCCTCCTTTTGCCCTCACGCAATTAAAACGGGGTAATTTTTTAGCCTGTTTCTCTGAGCTGTAATCTGTCACTTGAAGAAGAAAGGCCCTTAGCATCCCAGCTGTATCCAGTTTCACACAATGGCTTTCCTTCTACCGAGTCTTCCCGAGCAGCCTGAAGTCTGGCAGCTCACAGACTCCACAGCCCTGGCTTTCTTGGACTCCGGTGCCTTGTCCACTGTTTCTTCCCCACCTCACCCCTCATCCCCCAGCCAGTTTTTCCTTCGTGCAGCAGGAGCTCTACAGGAGCGTTGACTTCTACTGGACTGGGGCGCGGATGCTGGTGCAGAGCTGAGACAGACCAGCGTCTGTTGGCTAAAGAAACCAAGGAGCGCAGCGCGGAGGGTCCTCAGCTTACTTCCCTGCACAGGGCCATTCAGCCCTGCTGTTCAACCCAGAGTGTCAGGGGCCCTGTCTCCTCTCCATACCCAGCTTCCAGGAAAACAAGGCACGGGTCCACAATACGTGCCTTGCAGGGCAACCCCAGCACAGCCTCACCACGCAAGGAACTATCAGCCGCCGAATAATTATAGTTCCCCTCCACGCGTGCGAGCGGACCCGGATCCTCACTCTCAGACCCACCGTGCAAAGCAGCCGGGGAACAACAGACTCAAGTTGGAAGTGATTTACTTCATTAGCTGGGATTACAAGTTTAACTTACAAACCAGAGGTCAAAATTTCTCATTAACAAGGGGGCCGTGAATCGCTGCAGGCTTTGGTTCAAGAGGAGACCACTCTTATTACTAACTACACATTTCAATCTGTCTTTGATGTTCTCCTCCTTCCCTCCTCCCTTTTATTTTTTGGCAGAGGAGCTGATTTTAATTGTGGCGCTACAACAAGGCTCCCTCCATCCCGGGGAGCAGCCTCCTGTCTGCTGCCGCCGAGCACCAGGCTACAAGATTGGGTGCAGCCCATCGCTCAGGGCACATTTTAATGGCTCCTCTTTCCTACAAGGCTTGGATTGTTTTCCACGTGATTCTGGTTAATTTCACTGCAGGGGAAAGGGCATCGGTTTTCCTTGTGAGCTTCTGATCCGCCTGCCTCAGAGAGGTGAAATATATTAAAATGGAGAAGGAGGCGTCATTCTAACTGTCCCAACGCAAAGACCAGACCCGACACATTCTCCGGCGCCCAGTAAAGAGAAAGGAGTTTGACAGAGACCACGGTGCTGTGAAAAAAAAAAAGTGTTCTCTCGAAAAACAGCAGCTCTCCTTGTTTACAAAATTCTCAGACTGTTTTTCACATGCCTCTTCTCTTGAAAACCACAGCCAAGGGTTAAAAGAAGCAAACTGAAATGAGATAAAAACCTTTGCACAGGACGCTCTATTTGGAATCTCAAAATCCAACCCCACAGATAAGAACAGGAAGAAAATAGAGCAGCCTCTCCCGGTGTATAGCACAAATCAGAGAATGCTTAATGGGCACTTTCTATTTCTAAAGACCGTGACCCCCATGCAGGCCATGGTGGCACAGGGACCATCTTAACAGAAACAGGGCTTCGAACGGAGTCACTGGTGGAAGTGATTACGATATCTAATTATTTAGTAGCATGGCAGTTATAGAGAATACCTAAATTGTTATTCCGGTCTAGTCTGGGAAGAAGGTCACATTCAAACCACATAAGCTCTAAATTCTCCTCGGTTACTATTAATGTGTGAGGACGTTGCCGTTAATGTTTGTTCTCCCCAAGAAATGTTTTCTTAGTCCCCGTGTGAAGAGCCAGCCCATGGGTACCGCAGAGACTGCGGCTGAGTGCCCAGTGCCCAGACAAGAGGGGGCCACGCAGCCCCTCCCCGAGTGAGAGTCGGCAGCCGGGATTCCGGCTGGCCCATTTGGCCACACCCAACCCCAGCCACGTTCCAGGCAAGGCAGTGTGCCGTGGGGAAGAAAACTCAGCATGCAAAATGAGCGTGACAAGGGGGATGGTGTGGATCGGTGGGGGTTCTGCACAGGACCACCCGGTTCCCCTTCTGTGCCCCTTGGGGGGCTTCACATCCTTGGAGAGATGACTACTTTCTTTGCTTTTCTGCTTAAGGTTCAGTATTAGTCCCTTGACGTCTCTAGTTCCCTTTAACAAAGATACTGGTTAGAACTCAAGGAATCTTTTGGCCGGGAGGTGAAGAGTGGGTCTCAGGTTGGGGAGGAGGTGGGGAGGGTGGGGACAGTCAGTGGCTCAGACCTAGGAAGCCAAGGTGGTTCCAGGTCACAGGGGCCCGAGGCAGCCTGGCCATCTGGGCTAGCGGCCACTTCCCGCCGCCCGCAGCAGCCCGGGCCAGGCCAGGCGGTCACCTTGACTGGGCTGCTGGGGCGTCTCTCACCCACGCTGGGGGGCTTTTCAGCTTCACCAGGGGACTATCTTAACAACAAGACATCTTAGAAAGGTCATTATTGCTGGTCTGATTTCAAATAGGCACCACAGTGAAGGACTGTCTTTGTGTGGGATTAATTTTAAAACCTCAGGATTTGATGTCAGTGGGAAAGAACCAGCGTGGGACTCACACTGCTGCCTTCTCCCGCTTCTGGCCAGCGCCGGGGGCTCGTTTCTTAGGAGATGAAAACTCTGACAAGCCCTTCAGTCAAGCTGAAAGCAGGCAGCGGTCCAACAACACCCACAGGCCTCCCGGGCATCCTGTGACCCCTCCGAAAAGTCACATTCACTTTGCTCTTGAGAAAGGAAAAATAATGCTGGAGGCGCTTTATTTTAAACCATGTGAAATAAGGAAATGTGAAGATGCGAAAATGAAGTGGAAAAAAAAAAGTTAGAATTCATTTCTGTCCTTTGCAACGGTTTAGAAGCCAAACTGGCTTCATTTTGAGTGTAAAAATCTGATCCATTCACCAGTAGGCTGAGACTACAAAATGCTTAAGGTAAAATATGTAAATATGGAAAATTATCTGTTGAAAACCATCTCCTTTTGTGCTTGAAAGAATTTTTTAAAGCATCTTTATTTCTATTCTGCATTAATATACTGTGGAACAGAAAAGTTACTTTCTGGCAAAACAACAAAACCAAGGTGCTGAAAATAGAGGGAGGGAGTCTACAGTGAAGTCCACAGATGAAGGGAAGGACAAAACGGATTCTACCTTGCCGGTCGCCTGTATGGCATCGTTAGGTAATAATTTAAAGAATATCATTAATATAACAAATTACAGAATCTGTGTTTCAAAAGCAGCGTCTGCCTGATAGCTTGAAACAAAACCCACCTCCCAGCCTGCACTACCTTTTCTTTTGGAAGTGAGGTCATTCTCCGTAGACCCCTCCACCTCCCCCTGACCCGGCATTCCCGCCCACCCTGGCCCCACATCCTTGATGAAAGAACTAGAGGCCTCTTGGCTGTGCGTTTAGACACATACTACAAATACACAAATAATTGGCCACAAACAGCTTATCTGATTTCTAAATATTCTCAAGTTCGTTTTTAAAAAAATATGTAAGAACAGCAGGAGAAATGCATGCGGTATAGTATCATCATTCATTTAGTTTGGTTTAAATATATTTTATCGCAACAGAAATGGTTTCTGTTACATGATGTCGTCTAACTTGCAGAAATTGTTTTGTGGGGTTTTCCCCCCAGTTCCATTCCTTTGGGGAGGGGTTTAATCAATGAGTGGAGTGTCTCATCAAATGAACATCTAGAGAGTGTGGTGTTTCCTGTCTCTTCCTGGATGGAAACATACATCCTCACCAGCTGGACACCCGGCCCTGTCAGCCAGGGATGGAGGGATGTGCCTAAGGTTGAGAATGGTATGTGTCTGAGAGCGAATCACCAGGGCTTTCGACCCAGGTGTACAGAATGCTCAGCTCCTACAGGGGCAGACATGATATACACTTGAACTTGTCTTTATTTATTGCAGCAGTATTGTTGGGGGGATGGGAAGGCACTTGAAACTGAAAAATTACTCTCGGTTTTGCAAACCCTTGGGTATTTTCTGAAAGATCAGAGAGTAGAAAGTAGAAGGCTTTCTCAGAACAGTTTGCAAATCTGCTTTTTCTACTGTAAACGCTCATGGTCCTATCCCTTGTTTCCATGCTTTGCTTTGTTTAAATCTCTCATTTTCTCAACAGGGTCACCAAAAAAATAATTTTTTTAAACATCACACACACACACACACACTCAAAAGATACTTGTCCAAGAAGGGTTCCCAGCTCAGGGCACCTGGGTGGCTCAGTGGGTTAAGCCTCTGCCTTCGGCTCAGGTCATGATCCCAGGGTCCTGGGATCGAGCCCCGCATCGCATCGGGCTCTCTGCTCAGCAGGGGGCCTGCTTCCTCCTCTCTCTCTGCCTGCCCCTCTGCCTACTTGTGATCTCTGTCAAATAAATAAATGAAATCTTAAAAAAAAAAAGAGGGGTTCCCAGCTCCTGCCTATGCTGATGGAGGGTAAGTTCACAGAGTCCAGCTCCCAGCTCCTTTCCCGACCTAGAGCTGCCCCAGAGAGCCCAGAAAGGAAGGATGCTAGGAGCCCAAGAGTTGCTGATGGGTCAGTAAGATGGGGCTAGGAGCCAGTGTATAAAGTGTTGACATTTTGCTCATAGTAGATTTTTTTTTTCATTAATTCTTATTTTTAAAATTTGCATTAAAATATATATCTTGATTACAGAGTATTTTGGCATTTTCTTAATTTTTTTTCCAAAGACAAGTGCCTCGCCCCACTTCTCTCTGATCCTAGCCCCACCAGCTGAGCGGACTCCTGCCTGGAGGATTCATGGCAGCCAACATGGCAGAAGAGCGGCTATTTCTCCCAACGCCCCACCCTAGAGGGCTGGAAGCAATTTCTTGACCTGTCTTTCTCCATCCAGGCTCACTGCACTCTCTCATCTTAGCCCTCATCCCTTCATAAAGATTTCCTAAACAATAAAACTTTCAACTTTAAGAAATCCAGGGTGGGAAAGAGTTACTGAATTAAAATAGAACCTTTCTTGTCCATGACACTAGAATCCATTATCAGAAACCACATAGCATGTAAAGGGTTGTGTTCCGATAAAGACCTTAAAAAGACAAGAAGAGATGTATTATTAGCATAATTCTCATCCACCACCTCCGTCACTTCCTGGGTGCCATTCATGGAGCTGAGGACTCCACACATTTATCTTGCTTAGTTCCCAGCAAATCTGAGGTTGCATACAGTTTCAATACACTACTCGTGGGGCACAGCAAGGACGTGAAGTCAGACCAGATTCCAAAGCCCACGTGCCTTGCAAGGAGTCTTGGAGACAAGTTTGATTTGACTATTTCTTGTACATTTCGCTGGCCTGACTCTGGGCATGGATGCTGAGCCCAGGGCAGAAGTTGGGCCATCTCTCTCCACCACCATCACCTGTAGGCCTGAGGTTCTGTAGCTGATGACCCTGGAGCATCACCCTGCAGAGGCTGTTTCCCCACCCGCATGGCCGTGGGCAGAGGTGGTCCCTTCTGCCCTGCCAGGCAGCCCTGGACATCAAACGCGTGCCCAGGACCAGAATCCACTTCCTCTGATTGATGTCTTCACAGCGGCCAGCAGCAGGAGCACTGATTTTTAATTCTGGGTCCTTACACAATAATAATCAAGATGAAGCAGTAAGATAAATAGATCTCCAGCTTTAAAGGAAGACAGGATGGGTGTGGGGGGGAACGTTGGTTGTCGCAACCAGAAACTTGAGCATCAAGAAAAGCACGTCTGTTTGTGACACTCCCAGCATGCCAAAGAGTCAGGCCACAATCAGGACAGTCACTGACCTGGGCTCTTCCCCTTCCCTCCTCCCTGGGGGTCCCATCTGTGTGGCCTGGCTCCCTGCCCTTTCCTCCCCGAGGCGGGCCCCAGAGGGTAATATGCTCCCAGCCTGCTCTCTTCCATTCCTTCTAGGCCACTCCCTCAGCTTTTCACGTCATCCTCATCGTGTTATGCCAAGAGCCCCCACCTGCACTGTTGGTTCCAACGCCCCACCCCACCCTGACCAAGCCTCTTTTAAAAATTAACCTCTATCCTCCTTAAGGTACGTTAACCCATGCGCCTCCAAAAACCTATTGCATATACAGAGGGCTCTCAACTACAACTACTTCTCAGTCTTCACAAATGCAACCTCCTAGTCTCTCTACGGTCGGCCCTTGTATGTTTTCTTTTTTCTAGCTTACTTTATTGTACACAATACAGTATATAAGACAGATCACATACAAAATCCATGTTTAAGTGACTGTGGATGTCCTCAGTAAGGCTCCCAGTTACCAGCAGGCTACTAATAGTCAAAAGTTTCTGGGAGGTTTTGGAGAGTCAGAAGCGATACGTGGACATCCTACTTCATGAAGGTGTTGGTGTCTCTACCCCTCCCCATGTTGTTCAAGGGTCAACTGTATGTTCTTTCTGAATATTTATAGGCTTTTACAACATGCATGGAACTCCATTAAAACTACGTAGTATTATTTGTTATCAACGAACTTTACATATGTTGTGCAGATTGTTGTAGGTTTTGTGGGGTTTTTTTTGTCTTTTGTTTTTTACTCAATGGTACATCTTAGAAATCTATTTGCATGCATGTAGGTCCAACTCAAAGATGGCTATATAGGGGAGCCTGGGTGGCTCAGTGGGTTAAGCATCTGCCTTCAGCTCAGGTCATGATCGCAGGGTCATGGGATCGAGCCCTTCATTGGGCTCTCTGCTCAGTGGGAAGCCTGCTTCTCCTGATTCCTCTGCCTGCTGCTCCTCTTGTTTGTTCTCTCTCTCAAATAAATAAAATCTTATAAAAAAAAAAAAAGGCTGTATAAAACTCCACACTGAGAAGAGGCCTCAGTCAACTCAGGCATTCCAGTACTGATGGGCATGTAGGTTTCAGCTGCTTTGATAAAGGTTGCCACAGTGATCCTCTATGCACATAGATATTTCCCGAGGAGAGATATGGCAGAAGCGAAACTGCTGGGCTACAGGGTAGGCACCTGGCTGAAGGACACCACTACGCCCTCCAGGACAGGAGCACAAATGCATGGTCCAGTAGCATCTGAGGGCAGGATCCCAGTATCCTCACTAGTGCCTGATAACATCAGACTTGTAAATTTCCCCTCATTTGATGGAGTGACAATGCATTCAACTTGCATTTTCCTTATGATTTGGCAGGATTGAGCATCTTTCTGTAATAAATTTTTACAAGACACGTTCCATGCCTTGTCTGTGAATTGCCTGTTCATGTTCTTTGCCTGTTTAAAAAAAAAATGAGTTGGGATGCCTGGGTGGCTCAGTCGGTTAAGCATGTCTGCCTTTGGTTCAGGTCATGATCCCAGGGTCCTGGGATGGAGCCCTGCATCGGGCTCCCTGCTCAGCAAGGAGTCTGCTTCTCCTTCTCCCTCCCCCCTCCCCCATTTGTGCTCACACTCTTTCTCTCAAATAAATAAATACAATATAAATAATATTTATTTATAAATAATAATTAAAATTAAAATGAAATAAAATTTAAAACATTTATTAAATAAAATTAAAATAAAATAAATATTAAATATAAAACAATTAAAATTAAATATTTTAATTAAATATTAATTAAAAAATAAAATAAAAATTAAAAAATGATTCACACTCACTTCCCTGCTCGAGCACACAGCAAGTACTCAGGACATACGGTATCTCAAGACACTCCATTTGCTTCGTACGTGGTCACAGCAGCTCTGGGCCATCCTGTGGCTCTGACATAGTCCGTTGAAGAGGATCAAACACAACCTCTTCCAGGAGGTCTTCTCATATTTTCATGGCATTTGAAGATCACTGATGCTGAAGCCAGAGGTGACCACAGCTGGCACTGACAAGGAGCCCCTTAAAGGCAGGGGGACTCTAGAACATGCCACACCTTGGGCCTCACTGCCCTGCCCCTGTGGGTTTTTCACAACCAGCTGGGGCTTCAATGGGGATCTGTGCAGCTACTAGTGGGCTAGCCCCAGCCCTGGCCTCAGACCAAGGTGCAGGGCTCTTGGGGGCCTGGAGGGGCCTTCCCCAGCTGAGTGCCTACTGTGTGCAAGCTCTAAGCAAGGCAGCCCACAATCGCCTCTGTTTGACCCCAGGACCTTGACAGATACCAATACTGAGTTCCTCCAGTTGCTCCAAACCTCCCAGCAGGGGCCTGGGAAGAATGGGACCCGAACTCGGATCAGCCCTCCTGCTGTCTCCATGCTTTGCTGCCGGCCCTGTCTGCACTCCTGGGCAGGTCGCTCCCGGGAGCTGAGGTGCAACCACTGTGACTGGGGCCCAGCCATAGCGCCCGGCACCCTCACTCAGCACCTGCACCCTTTCCACGGTGCCAGCACCTCTGGGCCACTGCTTGAGCTGCTGTAGGCAGAGCACTGGGGAGTCCGAGTTCCCCATGAGGGAATCCCTTGCCTTGCCCCTCCCCATGGCCCCACCTCCCCCATTCCCCCTCCCCAGCGACTCAGAGGACGCTGAGTAACAGAGGCACGTGAGGAAAGTCATCTCTGAGCTGAGAAGCCCTTCGGTGGAGCCCACAGTCAGCCAGAGACCCAGCCACCCTGCGCACCTCTGCCCCGAAAGCCCAAGACAGAGAGAGAAAAAGAGAGACAGAGAGAGAGAGAAAGGAGCACAGGTTCTGAAGGCCAACGGACCCAATTTTGGTCAAAGTCTAAGAAATCCTTCACTCAATATTAACATTTAATACTGAAAAGTACTAATGGTGACCTGATTCCCTCTTTTGAATTCCAACCCTCGCAGATAGGCTCTCTCTCGAGGTGACAAGCCGTTGGTACCTGAATTCATTACTGCCTGATTAATTATGCTGCCTTTGTACAAGGGAAACAGGGACTTCAATCAGCCACAGCCACCATCCCCAGGCCGCTGCCTTGTCAGGCCGGCCACTGTCAGAGAGCCTGGCCCCACGCCCGATGTGGGGGTGGCCAGGAAGCTGGGAGTAGTGGCTGCCTCCATGGGGCCTGTCAGCAGTCAGAGGGCCTGGGATTTGGGGCCCTTTCTGAAGAAAGAAAGAGAGGGGGAGGGAGAGAGAGGAAGGAAGGAAGGGAGGGAGGGAAAGGGAAAGGGAAAGGAAAGGAAAGGAAAGGGAAGGGAAGGGAAGGGAAAGGAAGAGGAAAAGGAAAAGGAAAGGGAAGGGAAAAAGTAAGGGCATTTGAGCAGTCAGGAGAGGGAAAGCTGAGTCAGGTCCACAGGCTATAGAGCAGAGAGAGGCTGACCAGGAATCCTCCCCTGGATTCTCTGAAACTCAGGATCATCCCTTCAGGATGGGGCACAGGGACTCACTCAGAAAATGCTGTTTAGAGCGAAAGTGTCCTTTGGGATACATAGCGTGGTAAAGACGAAGGTCAATTTGCCAGCTCTCCAGACTTGAGGGTGGGCGCAGATCCGGTGGGCATCAAAGCGGAGCCTCGACATCTGGGGTGGGGATTGGGCAGCTCCAGGCACCAAGGCCAGGGGAGAACCATCACCTCCCACCTTCACTGGGCTGTTTACCTGCCAGGGAGCTCCCGCTATGGCCCTCTGTCCTATACATTCGGCATTTGTCAAGGACTACAAAGTCCTGAAACACAGTCCTATTTGGGGAATTGCAGAGTGATGCATTTTTCCATGGAAGAAAAGATTAGATAGCTTTGTAAATGTCAGTTCCCCACCCCTACCCTGAACCTTCAAGTGTGGAGAATGGAAGGGGCAGAAGCCAGCCTGAGTGTGCCCTGTGAGCCTTGTCCTCAGCAGGTCTGGTGTTGAATCCACCCTATCATGGATGTGCTGTGTGACCATGGCCAAGTTACCCACCCTCTCTGAGCCTTGAGCCACGTGCCGCATGGGATGGTTGTGAGCATTACATAAGGAGCATACATGAAACCCTTGTTTTTGCCCCAGACCACCTTGGGACATAGGCCAGCTGTTTTAGATACCACTTTGTCAAGGCTGAGCAGTGAAAACACAAAGGGCTACTTTTCCTTGCTAAGCTGTGTGTGAAGCCACCATCCCACTGGGAAGCTTCGGGGCCTGGGTGGACAAGCAGTACAGGGAAGCTTTAGAAAACTTTGTTTCGAGGCCACAGCAGAGCAGTCCCAGTGGCCTCCTCCTCCAGGCTGCCCTCCGGGAGGCTTCGTTGGCCTCTGCACAAGGCCCCAGGCAAGGTGTGGTCACCTGCAGGGAGTGGGAAGGGAGGGCTGTTGCACATGTCCTGGGAAGAGGCAGGAACCATGCCGTGGTGCAGGGGCTGGAGGAGACGGGGAGGGGCATCACCCAGCAGAAGCCAGGCCTGGTGTTCGGTCAAGGGAGTAGGTGAGGTCCAGCCTGGTCAGAGGCAGTCACAAGCCAAGTACCAGGAATCCTCTGGTGGTCAGAGGTGCTGGGCGTATGCACCCCCACTCAGACCATCTCTGAGCACACAGTGTGAAGTCGCACCAGAGACCCAGAAAGAAAAATCTAGTAGCTGGACTGAATGGTATTTCCCAAAATCCACAGGTTGAAGCCGTAATCCCCAGTGGGTTGGTATTTGGAGGTGGGGCCTTTGGGAGTAATTAGGGTTAGCGGGGGAGGGGCTGAAGGGGGGTTCAGAGAGCTCACTCTCTCTCTTCTGCCAGGTGGTGACACTGAGAATCCTGCTGTCTACAAGCCAGAGAGAGCCCTCACCAGAACCCAACCATACCAGAACCTTGATCTCAGACTTCCAGCCTCCAGAACTTTGAGAAAGGACATGTCTGTTGTTCAAGCCACCCAGTCTATGATATTTTGTCATGACAGCCTGAGCTGACAAGGGTACTCATGAATGGTTTTCTCTTGTCTTTGCTGCTGTGTGGCTCTAAAGCTGCATGTAAGCCAAAAGGACAAGGCGAGCACCTGGCACAGAGCTCTAAGCAACTCTGGAATCTCCTGGAAACTGTCAAGGAAATGCAAGTACCCTGAGGACAAGAGGATCACCCATTGTCACATGCTCTGTCTCATCACTTGTCAGCAGAGAGCAGGCTGCTATGAAGTCCCAAAGTTAAGGAAGCTGAGGTGTAAGCAAGGTATAGAGGAAGCACCAGGCTCCGACCCACCTGGGACATCTGGGCATTTCGGCCCATCAGTACAACAGATGCAGAGTCTGAAGCATATATTCCTGGTCTCCTCATGTTGCTTCACAAATGCGGTAGCCCATTTGTTACTAAATGCGGTAGCCCATACTAAGCCCAGGGGCTCCGTAAGAATGGAGGAGGGTCTCCAGGACACCTACCTGTCATCTGCCTGGAATACCAGAAAGAACACTGGACCAAGAGTGAAAAGATTTGATATGCGTAGATCAGCTCCTCAATTTATAAGCTGGGTTCTCAGGGCAGGCTCCTTAACCTCTCTGTGCCTTAATTTCCTTTCTATAAAATGTACCCACACCCCTCCCATTAGGTTATTATGGGATCAATGAGATTGTAAGTAATGGGGGCTCTGTTAAGGTTGGTCTCCTTTTCTCCCTTCTAAATATTTGCCCATTTGTTTTTAATTTTACCAGTATTTCACAAAATTCACTGAGCAAGGGGAAAAGAACCTCCCCTACTTTTTTTTTTTTTAAAAAGATATCATAGTATTTAGAAAGAACATAGGTCCTAGGAAAAAAATGTTGACTAGGCCGGCACATAGTAGATATTCAATAAATATCTGAAGAAGGGAGAAAGGAAGGGACAAAGGAACTCTCCAGGGAGAGTGGGTGATTCTCTTGTCAGGCTCCTATATCTTTATTATGGTAAATACTCGATTTGGGGGCCCTCTTTCTGCATGTCTGTCTCTCTCAGGGGCTGTGAGCTCTGCTAAGACAGGCACAGCCCAACGCTGAGCCTGAGCTCTGGCAAAGCTCCACAAACACGGGGGAAACAGAAAGGAAGCTGTTCTAGTCCTAGTGTTTCCTCCACACACACAGATGGCCAGACTCAATAGCATGGTTTTCCAGGCTCTGTGTACCTGACCATGGTGAGTATGGATGATATAGTGGGAGCAAGACAGTGGTAAGTCGGACTGTGCTTTAAAAAAATGACTGGCCTCGGGACGCCTGGGTGGCTCAGTTGGTTAAGCAGCTGCCTTCGGCTCAGGTCATGATCCCAGCGTCCTGGGATCGAGTCCCACATCAGGCTCCTTGCTTGGCAGAGAGCCTGCTTCTCCCTCTGCCTCTGCCTGCCACTCTGTCTGCCTGTGCTCGCTCGTTCACTCTCTCTCCTTCTCTCTCTGACAAATAAATAAGTAAAATTAAAAAAAAAAAATGACTGGCCTCAAAGGCATTCTGGAACATCCATTTGATTCAGAAAAGTCAAAAAGGTACATTCTCCATTAACTGCTATTGATAGTGGCAAATCTGTATGGTCACATCAGAAATATTTACCTTTCTGCCTCCTACTAAATCTTTAGTCATTGTTTTCATGGCATATCTTTTTTCTTCCTTTCTTATCCTTATGCCTAGGTTATGTCTCAACATGTAATTGGGTTTTGGTTATTTATCCTAACAGGTTTTGTAGTTTGATGGCAGTATTTAGTTCATTTATATTTAATTTAATTTCTCATATATTTGGGTTTCAATCTACAATGTTTCTATTTCTTTTTCTATTTGCCTCACCTTCTTTGCCTTCTTTTGGAGTCATTATTTTCATTTCATTTCACTTTCTATTATTAGCTTGTTAGTTATATATTTTCACCATTCCTTTAGAAAGTATGTTATAGATTGAATTATGTCCCCCCAATAAACTCATATGTTGAAGCCCTAATGCCCGAATGTGATTATATTTGAAAATAGCACTCGGGTGCCTGGGTGGCTCAGATGGTTATGCATCTGACTCTTGATCTTAATGCAGGTCTTAATCTCAGGGTTTTGAGTTCAAGTCCCGTGCCACATGGAGCCCACTTTTAAAAAGTACAGATATTTTCTTTTGCTGTATATTCCAATTCACTAATCCTCTCTTTATCTGTGTCTGATCTGCCTTGAATTCCTCTAATACGTTCTTAATTTTAATCATTTTTTTCAGTCATAAATTTTCCATTGATTTTCAAGATGTTTCTCTTCTTTGCTGGAATTTTCCATTTTGTTTTTTATTTCCTTGAATGTATCAATCAGGAGTTATCCTGAACTCTATCTGATAATTCTAATAATTGGATCTCCTGTGGGTCAGTTTCTATTATCTATTTTTTTTCTCTCTCAGTTTTCAGTCATTTGGTCTTGTCTCCTGGTGTACCTAGTAAATCCTGATCAAATGCTACATGTTATATATGAAAATTACAGAACCAGTGTGATACTATGGATGATGCTATCTTTCTCCAGAGATTTTCTTTTGTTTCTGTAAAGCAGTTGGTATGGAGGCAGATCATCTTAATCTGGTTTGAACCAAAGTTGTATCTTTGTGAGACTTGGTCCTTTTCTGCTGTGCCCTTCCTATTGGTATAATCTTGAGGTCCTAACCAAAAACCTAGGATATTACCAGGATCTCTCTGAGATTGCCAAAGGACTGTTCATCTTCTTAACCTTTAAGTCCCTGCTCTTAGATATAAATGCCTTGAGGGGAATAATAGTGCTGTTACAGACTAAATGTTTGTGGCTCCCCCTGCCCCAATTTATATGTTGAAGCCTTAACCCCCAAAATGATAGTGTAAGGAAGTGAAGCCTTTGGAAGATAATTAGGTTTAGATGAGATCTTGAGAGTGAAGGCTCCATGATAGGATTAGTGCTCCTGTAAGAAAAGGAAGAAGTATCAGAGCTTCCTCTCTGGGCCACTTGTAAAGATGTATCTGCTAGCCAGCAAGAGAGCCCTCACCAAATCTTCCAACACCTTGATCTTGAACTTCTAGTCTTCATTACTGTGAGAAATGAGTGTCTATTATTTAAGCCACCCAATCTATGGGGTTTTGTTATAGCAGCCCAAAGTGATTGAGACAAGTGTCAAATGTCAAGCTCATCTGTCTATACTTTACTTCTCTCTAGGGTCTTGTCCTCTGAAGTTCTTACAGCCTAGGTAGATCTCTGATGTTTTAAGACAGATTTTAAAAATTACCCAACTGGGGCGCCTGGGTGGCTCAATGGATTAAGCCGCTGCCTTCAGCTCAGGTCACGATCTCAGGGTCCTGGGGTCGAGCCCTGCATCGGGCTCTTTGCTCAGCAGGGAGCCTGCTTCCCCCTCTCTCCCTGCCTGCCTCTCTGCCTACTTGTGATCTCTCTCTCTGTCAAATAAATAAATAAAATCTTAAATAAATAAATAAAAACTACCCAATTGATCTAGTTGTTTGAGGTCGGAGGCTTGGTTTGAACCAGGCTGGTGTTCCAGAGCTAAAAGCAGAAGTCTCAACTATTCCTTTACCATAATGCCCCAACTATAATGATGGTTAGCACAAAAATTAAGGTTTAGGGTATTGGCTTTGGAGTAATATATTCCATGTGGATGGGTATTTAAAAAGTACAAATTAATTCAACTGATTGGAAAAAGGAGAAAATTACAGTTTTCAATTAAGGTAAATTATTTTAATTAAATTAGTACCAGAAGCTTTTGAGCAGTCACTGGAAACATGCAATATATCACAGCTAACTTCCCAATATTTTTCCTCTGGTAAAGCGTACGTTTGGTTTATAGTGGCAAAAATGAAAGGCGCTCCTAACACTCCCAGCCTTCCACCAGACCCTGAATCACACCGAAAGATGCCTGTTAGGTCCCTAAGAAGATAATGACTGGCTCCACATCATAACTCAGGAAAACTCAACAAATATATAGCAACCAAATTTAAAGATTCTTTTGTTCTCTGAAAGTTTCAGAAATTTTTTTTCAAAGTGCAAATATCCATAAAAACAGATGAGGGAAAGAATAAATAGGAAAAAAAACAAACAGGGACACCTGGGTGGCTCAGTTGGTTAAGCATCTGCCTTCGGCTTGGGTCATGGTCTCAGGGTCCTGGGGTCGAGTCCCACATCTGGCTCCCTGCTCAGCAGGGAGTCTGCTTCTCCCTCTCCCTCTGTCGCTCCCCCTGCTTGTGCGCTCACTCTCTCTTTCTCTGACAAATAAATAAAATCTTAATAAAAGAAAAAAACAAACATAATTTTCCATAATAGAGGCATGATACAGTGAACAACTTGTCAAATGACCACTGCTGTTTCAAGTGTTGCCCTTAGCAGGTTCATGTCACATGGGCAATCAAAGGGCCATCAAAAGCACAAAGTTCAACCTGATGTGGCAGAGTATCAGGATGAACTAGTTAACCTGAAGGCCAGGCTGCATGCTGTATGCTAAACTCCATGTCCTACAGGGAGAGAGGGAGGACAAGAGCAGTTGGGAAAACTAAGGGTGTCAACCGCAAGCACTCACATTCTGATGAGCAAATGGTCTTTATTACCAGTGCTGGGCATAACTACCAGCAAATGTACAGCTAAGGTTGCTCAAGTGAAATGCCTCGGGAACTAGATGGATGGAAATAAATCTGTGAGCCGAAGAGACCACTCCTTCAGAAGGCTATAGATCAGTCAATGTGATAACGCTTTGGCCTCCAAACACCATTGAGAGATTAAAAAACAAAAGCTCAAATTGTATTGCTTCAGCTAACAAAATAAAGGACGATGACAGGGAGTCCATGGGGGTCTCCTGAGTCCCTATAGAGACACACACACACAAGGGAAAAAATGGTTGCAGACGGGTTATAATTACAACATCTATTAGGACTTATTGGGTCCTCCTTCAGATATAGTCTCACCATCTTATCTTCCAGATGATGAATTGACACCATCCAGGGAAATCCTTTTCATCGTCCAGGATTCATAACAAACATTAATTCTTCGGTAAAGCCTTCCACACCTCCCTCTGGTGGCTTCCTTCCTTGTCGTCATCTAACCTAGAGCGTGAGCTCCATAATTTCAGAAGTTTGAGCAGACAGAAGGTCCTCAATGTTTCTTAAATGGACAAGTGGGAATTAGTGTGCGCCAAGTCACAGAGAAAGACGTGGGCCAATCGTCCTGAGCTCCACCCCAGGTAATCCCGCCAGGTTTCAAGGCCAGTTCCCAAGCTTGAGAATACCATACAAAAAGTAAAAGATTAAAAAATTCAAACATAATAAAAATAAAATAGAGAGAATAACATAATGAACTACCATATACCCATGACTGATGTCCTTCTTGTTTCCAACTATACCTTCACCCACTTTCTGCATCGCAACATAAAGCTATTTAGGAATAAATTCCAGATACTATATCATTTCATCTGTAAATATTTTGGCATGTATTTCCAAAATAGATGAAAAATACATTAAAATCTTTTAAAATGCCTAAAAATGTAAGAATATTACTCTGAAGTAATGTAATAATACCTTTTAAATATCAACTATCCTATTGGTGTTCAGACTTACAAGTGTTCTATGGACGTCAGTTGTTTTTCTTTTTGCCATTTGTTTGATTTGGAATCTAAGTGTGATTCTTTTCCTTACAATTAATTACTGAGGAATTGGGTCACTTGTCCTGTGGTGTCACAAGATCTGGATAGCTTTGATTATGTTCCCATAATGTCGTTTAACATGGTCCCTACCTACACTTTGTATTTCCTGTAAGGTGATAGCTGATCTTGATGAGGCTGGACCAGGTTCAGGTTTGATTTGTGTTTGGGCGGGGTGGAGGGGTGGTGGGAGCTTGAGGAATGTTAAGACTACTTCACAGTTGGCGCTGAGTTTTTCCACTAGAAGGCACATCATGTCAGGTTCTCACTCTCTCTCTTTTTAAGATTTTTATTTATTTATTTGAAAGAGAGAGAGAGAATCAGTGGTGGTGAGTGGTGGGGGGGGGAAGCAGAGGCAGAGGGAGAAGCAGACTCCCCACTAAGCAGGGAGCATGATGTGGGGCTCGATTCCAGCACCCCAGGATCATGACCTGAGCTGAAGGCAGATGCTTAACTGACTGAGCCACCCAGGCACCCCATCAAGTTCTCCCTTTCCATGATGTTAGTAGTCATAGCTTATCTGCCTAGATCCATTAATTTATTAGGGATGCACAATGATGATGTCTATCATTCTTTCTTTTATGAGCTAGAAGTACTTTTATTTTTAAGGTTTTATTTCTTTATTTTGAGAGAGAGAGAGAGTGTGTGCGCCAGCACGCGTGAGCAGGGGGAGGGGCAGAGGGAGAGAGAGAGAACCTCAAGCAGACTCCACAAAGAGCCTAGCACAGAGCTCCTGTGGGGCTCGGTCTCACAACCCTGAAATCAGGACCTGAGTCAAAAGCAAGACTCAGATGTCAAACCAAATGAGCTGCCCAGGTGCCCCTGAGCAGGAAATACTTTTATAAAGAGAAATTTCCCCTCATCTATCATTTCACCACCCAAGCCCAATTTTAAAACCACTTAACCAAGCCCAAGCTTTCTCTCAAGTTAGAATCCTAAGTAGGAGCCTGAACAACTTTAAGGAAACCTTCATTTATCCCTTAGTTTCTAGCTGAGAATTAACTGGATGACCGTGGGCCTGACAGCTACAGAAAAGACAGCCTGGCTTGGTTCTTCCCTTACCAGTTCAGCTGAGGACCTGCCTTCCCTGAGATTTTCTTTAAAAGCATTGCTCCAGGGCTTGCTCTAAAGATCTACCCTTTCTCTTTGAAAGTGTTTTCTCCTATAATTAAGAGAGTTTCTAATTTGGGGACTAGATACAAATTCATCAAAATTATATTTTTAAAAAGTCATAATCCTGAAGCTGCCAAGATCTGGCTCCAGGGAAATCCTGAATTGAGGAAGGACGCTAATCAGGACAGAATTTAAGACAATAGTTGATAATCTTTCATTCCAGAATAGGGAATATCCTAAGGAAATGCCAAGTAAAAAAGTAAAATCGGGGATTGATTTTGTATTTTGAGAAACTGACCAAGTTTCTTGATCAAATGTTCATTGCAAGTCTGACTCAAGGTTGAACAGATAAAAGAATCCTCCAGGGTACCCCCACCTCCTGGGTCTCAGCATGCTGTGATTTTGAAAAGCCAGACCCTGGCAATCAGAGACCTCACCGCCGATGAAATGAAGAATGCTTCGCCTCCAATTCCTGGCTCCTGTTAACATGCCCTCCGGTCCGTGCTGGCGCCAGGCTGGGAGGGAGAGTGGTCCTTGTCTTGCTCTCTGCAGAGGCTAAACGGCATGTCTGCTCCTCGGTTGAGGAAAGAACGGCATCATTCTTATTAATTTAGTGAGGCCAGGACCCTCGCTGAGGTCTGGCTCTGTCCACCCAGTGGAGCTATCCCAGTAGCACTACCCAGACCTCCAGGATTTAGGCCCTGAGAAAATCCCCGCTTCTGGCCACTCCTCGTAAGCTTTCACTAGGCTCCCCTGTGGTTTGCCAACTCATGATGTGGCCTTGGTACAATCTATTTGTGCCTCAGTTTCCCCAGGTAAAGTAATAAGGTTGGGCTGGAGTTCTGATTTGCAGACTCATTCAGGAAGCTTTTCCAAACCCTCTATTAGGGTTTGCCCCGGGGACTCACGGCATGGATGGGTGGGGGGGTGAGGGTGGAGGTGAAAAGGCCCAGAAGTTCGCTGCCCTGCACCCGGGCTCTCCCGCTCGGGCCACCAGCTGCTCCACCTCTCGCCCGGGTTTTGCCCTCGGCCTGGGCGGGGTCATGCTCGACTCCCGGCGGGTTCCGGGAGGCTGGGCGCCCTGGCCCGGGTTGGGCAGCCCCACCGGAAAGACTCGTTTCAGCCCGAGCGGGCGGAGGCCGGGCGGAAACAGACTTGTCGTCCCCCCTCGGGCCCTCCCGGTCCCCGCCCTCCCGCGCAGTCCCGCGGGGGTTGGGGAAACGGCTGCGGGCAGCTGCGGCCGCCCAGGGTCACCCCCTCCCACGCCGGCCACGCCCCCTGGCCACGCCCCCCAGGCCACACCTGGGCTCCGCCTCGGGTCCCCCGCCCGGACTCCGCGTGGAGCCTGGAGGGGGAGGGGAGAGAGGCCGGCCCCCGAGGGGAGGGTCTGACCCGAACTGGGGACCCGTTGCCAAGAAACCGGACCCCCGCCTCGGGCTCAGACAGCAGCCTGGAGCAGCTGCCTCTCCCACACCCCCTCCACCTCCCGCCCCTTCATCATCCAGAAAGGCTTCTGGCGCTGCGGTGCTCAGGCGACCCCAGGCGGAGACAAGAACCTTGGACGGCGGCACCGTGGGTGAAAGCCCCCGAGGGCGAGCTTGACGGCTGCTCTCCAGCTCCGCCACGCCTCCGGGCCCTGGGGTGAGGCCCCGCCACTAGACGGCTTTGGCCGGGCCACCCCACTTCTGGGGGCCGCAGCCTCCAAACGGGGTGCTGGTGCAGAGCTGTAGGGCGGTGGGACCCAGGCGTCGCCCGAAGGACCGGCCAGCTCGGATGGGGGCCTGCGTACAGGCGGATGTGGGGACGGCACGAGCCGTCTGTCAGCAGGCGGCGTGTTCAGGGTCCCCAACTCTGCCCCGGTGTGTGTCAAGGCACGGGGGACACCAGCCCCTGCCCAGGCTGAAGCCCCGTAGACCGTGCAGACGAGGCACTGACCCCTCTCCGCAGAATAGGAACCCTTTCCTGATGGGGAAGATGGGCACCCCCAGATCTCTGCCCACAGCCTCCCTAAGGGCCACTGTGCCACAGGATGGGACACCCAGGCATTTCACAGGCCCTCCCTGAAAACGGAAACCTGGATGCAACACAGCCCTCTCCACCATGGGGCGCAGGTGGCTCAGATCTCTGCTCACCTGCTCAAAGGCTCTTTGGCATTGTGGCAGCAGAGGAACGCTGATGGGGAAGTACCACTGTGCGGAAAATACCTACAGAGACCACCGACATCTGAGAGCATGTGCAGCTTTATTGCCAGGCTTTAGTCCGAAACCAAGAGAAACCGGAGCCCAAAGCACTGGACTCTGCACCACGAGAGGCAAGGGCAAGTCTGTCCCTCCTGTAATCTTATGTGACCTTCGTCCACTTATCTAAAATCTCTGAGCCTCACAGTGTTCTCATTCATAAAAAAGAGCCTGCCCTATCTTCAGAGTACAGTCAGAACGAGAGGGGACAATAAACACAACTCATTGACACCTTTGGGGAGCGCCAAAGATGGGACAAGTTTTCGCAACACCTGGAGAAGACTGTGCAGCTGCTGAGATTACTGGCAGGGAGACAATCCCATCCCCGAAGGAAGAAAACTGAAATGAGTACTTTATTTCCCTTCTATAAAAATGCAATCCAATACTGGAGATGTGTGAAAATTAAGGAGTCATTAGAAGCCATTTGCTGGGTTTTAACTTTCTCTTTCTATCAAAGAAATGGAGGGGACAGGAATGCGGGGTGCTCTGGGTCTGAGGGGGTGAGCCTCAATTATGATATTACACGTACTCGAACTGAAGTCCTGCTTCTATCATTTACAAGCACTGTTACCATAGGTGAGTGACTTCACCTCTCTGTGACTCAGTTTTCTCATCTGCATAATGGAAAAAATTACAGTACTAGGCTCTGGGGGCTGGTGAGAAGATTAAATGAGAAAACGAATATAAACATCCTTGGCCCAGGGCCTGGCACATGGCAATACAAGATAAATGCTAACTAGGGCTTTTGCTGTCATTCGGTGCTTTCTAGTCTTTCCTCCTCTCTTACCAACATTCTACTGTAAAGTTTTCAGGGGTGCCTGGGTGGCTCAGTAGGTTAAAGCCTCTGCCTTCGGCTCAGGTCATGATCCCAGGGTCCTGGGATTGAGCCCTGCATCGGGCTCTCTGCTCAGCAGGGAGCCTGTTTCCCCCTCTCTCTGCCTGCCTCTCTGCCTACTTGTGATCTCTGTCTGTCAAATAAATAAATAAACCTTAAAAAAAAATCTTTAAAGTTTTCAAATATACCAAAAAAAAGAGAAAAGAATGGAAATAATTGTAGAGGAAACATCCATGTATGTTTCACCTAGATTCTCCAATTAATATTTGATTCAATTTGCTTCATCACGTGTATGTGAATCCAGCCCTCTGTCCATTTAGCAATCCATCTTTTCTGGTTACTGTTGTGAAACAAACTTCCCAAAACTTAGTAACTTAGAGCAACAGCAATTTTGCTGTGCTCATGGATTCTGTGAGTTAGGAATTCAGATGGGACATGTAAGATTTACTTGTTTTTGCTCTATAATGGCCACGCCCACTTTCAGTGACCCCCCCCCCACCCCCCGGGACACAATCCTGGAGTCTGAGAGCCACCCTGCCCCAAGATCTCAAGTCAGCCCACCATAAAGCTGGAAAGATTGCCAGCAGATTGGGGCTGTATACCCCTAGGCCCTAACCTAGGGCCACTTCTGAGAGGTCCATCCCCAAGAGTCTGGCTCCAAAGCCCTTCAGATTGGGGACACCTGAACAATACCAGAGGACTCAGCCTGCCACCCAGATAGAAACTGGGCCATTTGGAATGAAGGAAAGGATTCAAAATAACAGAAATCTGCATGCCCCTCTGGCCACCCCCACATTCAGCTAGCCCTTGGACACAAACCTGGAGCCTGACGGTCACCCTGAACAATGTCCTCAACTCAACCCCATATAAAGAACAAAAGAGCGACCGTAGACCTGGCCCACCATGCCCCTAGGCCCTAACCGTTACCTTAGTTTCAGTTCTGAGCACCCTACACTTTTGGGATACCTGGGCCATAGCAGAGGACTCAGCCTGCCACCAGAAAGAAAAAGTGTCATTTGGAACAACGGAACGGATTCAGAGTAGGAGAAATCTGTATGCCCACCTGAGGCCACCCCCACATTGAGCGGTCACCTGGACGGAAAGGAGAAAATGGGAGGCACACAAGCAACACTGGACCAAAACAATTCTGAAATCTGGCTGGCTACCAGTTGTCAGTTCCTTGGGAGTTGCTTTCCATGGTTCTTGGCTCTGCCCTCTGAGTCATGCTTCCACTTCCCGAAGAAATTAGCTGCATTGGTACGTAAGCCTTCTGAAACTGCTTCCTGCCCATAAAAGCAGGAGAATTCAAAGGCCTCCTTTAATTTTGAATTGCCTCTTTCCCTTTCATTCCAATCTACTTCACTTCCTTTAAAACCTGTGTGGATTTCCTCTGTATCAATCTATAAATCCAATCCATTAAACAAAAGGCATAGTTACAAAGCTCTTCAAACTAAGCCCTTCTCTACTTTGGGCTCTCCATGAGATTGCTGTGGGACAATTTCCTCAGGACCACTAGGCACACAGAGTGTTTGCAAGGTGTGCTATTAATATATTTAAGAGAACTTCTGTCTGGTTGGAAGGGGCCTCAAGCCACCACTTAAAAACTTCCTGGTGTCTTCATGAAGAGTTTTATAGGTGGGCACTTACCCTCATCTTTACCCTGGGATGTCTTCTTAGTGCCTTACATTCATTCTTCTCTCTGAAGCTCTTTCTTCCTTTGAGAATCTTCCACTGGGAGACACTTGGAATGAGAGGTTGTTTTTGAACCCAGCAACTCCTGACTTCTACACTCTTCTAAATTTAATTCTTCAAACATGTTATTTCCTTCTCTAGTTCCCCTCTCTCTAGCCATACCCTAAGACACACTGTTGAAAGAAACCAGGGGATACTTTCATTGTCCTGCTTAGAAATCTCCTGAGATGGTCAGAGCTGGAAATACCGGGAGGGTCTTTCACTCCCATGTCTGGCACCTGGGCTAGAATGATCTGCAGACTGAGACAACAGAATGGGATGCCTATGACCCAGTTCAGTTGGCTTCATGGCTGCACAGTGGCCTCACCGAAGTCGAACTTCTCACTGATGGCTCGGGGCTCCAAGCACAGGTGTTCCTGTGGACAAAGTGGAAGTGTCTTGAACCGTTCCTGACCTGGCCTGGCCTTGGAACTTGTCATCATCCCCCTTGGACTCAAGTGTTCCACAGTCATCTACGCACCAGATTCCAGACTCCCTGTCCACCAAGGAGCATTGCCCAGTTTCCCTTGTTTGCTGCAGTTGTACGAGAGCAGGTGGGAAGGAAGATGTTGCTGTGGTCACTTTGGGAAAATAAATTCTGCCCCATTATCTTTATTTTGATGCATTTCAAAGTAAGTTACTGATATCCTTATGCTTCCACACAGAAAACGTGTGAGATTGCCACACAGCCTCTCCACCAATTGCAATTGTCCATCCTACATTTTCATTGTTGGGGTCCGCATATAGGGGGAACTCAGTGTGGTGTTCATTTGCATTTCTAATTAATGATATAGAATAATTTTTAATGTGCTTATTGACCATAGCTTTCTTTGGGAAGTTTCTTTTCAAATCATTTGCCCAATTTTTTGGACATTTTAATTATTGAGTTAGTAAGGATGATATGTTTTATGAATATTTTCTCCATCTCCACTTATCTTTTCATTTTTGTGATGGCATTTTAAAAAGATTTATTATTTATTTATTTATTTATTTTGAGAGAGACAGAGAGTGTGCATGAGGGGGAGAAGCAGAGCAAGAGGGAGAGAGAAGCTCAAGCAGACTCTGCACTGAGCACAGACCCTGACATGGGGCTCGATCTTACAACCCTGAGATCATGAGCTGAGACAAAATCAAGAATCGGATGCTTAACCAACTGAGCCACCTAGGCATTCCTGTGATGGCATTTTTTTCATGAGCAGAGGATTTTAATCTTTTTTAAAGATTTATTTATTTGAGAGAGAGAGAGAGAGAGAGAGAGAAAGGTGGGGGAAGGGCAGAGGGAGAGAGACAATCTCAAGCAGACTGCCCACTGAACAGGGACCCCCGACACAGGGCTCGATTTCTCAACCCTGAGATCGTGATCTGAGCTGAAATCAAGAGTCAACGCTTAACTGACTGAGCCATCCAGGTGTCCCACCGCCCCCCAAGAGGATTTTAATTTTGAGGAGGTCCGTTTTGTCTGTTTTTTCTTCTATGGTTTGCTTTTTTAGTGATATAGTAACAATCTGTCTCCTCAACATTGTAAAGCTATTCTCCTGTGTTTTCCTTTGGAAGCTTTAAGTTTTCGCATTGACACGTAGGTCGGTGAGCCACGTGGAATTAATCTTTAATGTGGTGTGGGGTAAGGGTTCTGGAAGCTTTTCCCAGTGCTAAGGGAGCTCAGCTGGAACTACATTTGCCTTCCCCGTATGGTTCTGGGTTCGGGATGAGCACAAGAGAAATGTGTGCCATATCTGGAAAATGGAAGAGAAGGAAGTGCCAATTCTGAGCACCAACGCCCTGCACGGAGCCACGCCCATGGTCGCTTATCTGTCAGGTCACTCTGTGTGCAGCAGCCAGGCATAGCGTCTCCACTTCATGGGAACCGGAGTGTCTCCACGTGTCTCCAGGTTCATGGGATTGCTTCCTCCTGCTGCTCTGGGTCCTGGGCCAGGGAGTGCCGCAGCTCCATGGTCAAGGGCACCGGCTTCTTCTGTAGGGCATCCTCATCACCCAGGTTAGCGTTGCTGACAATCAGAGACAGGTTTCAGGTTGTCCTCACGGGGTCCACCTTGTCCTTGTCCTCCCCCGCTCACACCCGTCTTTCTTTCCTATCTTTCCAGTCTTGTTGATTTCAGGCCCAACATGGACATGAAAGCAACAGCTTTACAAAGACGGTCCAACCAGCTCTCACCGTTGGTAAGGCCGAATTCCTATAGGAAAACCCTCATTCTATATCACTCACTCTGCTTCTCTCATCAAACCCTAACTGCTACCAGAGTTGAGGTTCTTTTTTTTTTTTTTTTTTTTCCTATATGGATATCCAGTTGTCCCAGCACCATTTGGGAGAGACTCTCCTTTCCCTGTGGGATGGCTTTGGTATTTTTGTCAGAATCATTTGACTGTCTGCATGAGTATCTGCTTCCGGGATTCTCTATCCTCTTCCTTCATCTGTTTTTCAATCTTGTCACCAGTACCACACCATCTTGATTACTACAATTTCATAGTGAATCTTAAAGTTCTCATTCTTTTTTGAGTCAGAAGATTCCTTTCCTAATAGACAACATTGTGGACCTGCAATACCACTGCTGTCAGGCTAGCATATGTCGATTTAGCAAAGACAAAATATTAGAAGGATTTGTGAACACCTTAAAGTTGCCTTGAGTCTTATTTATCAGAACACCAACTGCAGGTATCTGAAAATCAGTCACTGTGCACAGATGGTCATGCATCCTCCAGCAGGAGAACGAGGTGTCAGCCCCTGATGTATTTTTCTGCTACTGGGATGACTCGTAGCTGTGAATTCAGGTGAAATTCCCATAAGAGTGGATTTCTTTTTACCAGGAAGATAATCAGTTTGAGTTTTCTAATTTGTCCAGGTTGAGGCTTCCTTCTAGGACAGAGCAAGCAAGATACACCAGGGAGGGAAAAGGTACTATCTGGAACACAGTCAGATTGGATGTCCCAAAAGGACTGTTATGGGTTGAACTGTGGTCCCCTCCTAACCCCCAGCACCTCAGAATGGGACCTTATTTGGAAACGGGGCCACTGCAGATGCAATTAGTTAAGAGGCGGTAATTTACTAGAGCATGGTAGGCTCTAATCCAATATGACTGTGTCTTTATAAAAAGGAGAAATTTGGATGCAGAGACAGACATGCATAAGGGAAAGACGATATGGAGACTTTTGGAGAACACCATCCACCGCCAAGGAACGCCCCAGGCTGCAAGCTGCTAGCAGAGGACCTGAAACACATCCTTCCCTCCCAGCTGCCAGAAGGAGGTAACTCTTTGATCTCAGGCTTCCACCCCCGGAGGAACCCTGAGCAAATACATTTCTGTTGTTTAAGTCACTCTAAACGTTTTGTTGGGTGCCCTTGGCCTGCCCTGCAGTGGGTCGCAAGTCCCCACTTTTTCTTTGGGAACCTGCTTGTCCAATTTCACGTGCCTCTGGTGGGAGTTCAACTCCATCCAGAACTTGCTCCCTGGCCCAAGATTTGGTCTGACACACACCCCTTGCCAGGAATCTGAGTTGTGAATGGAGGAAAACGGTTCATGCCCAGCCATTCTGATGGCCGTAACCCCAAATCCTTCCTTACATCCCCACATCCTCTGACCACCTGGCTTCCCAACCTACCTGCAGCTGCCTAGCTGTTGTTTGATTCTTTGTGTTGTCTCACGTCTTTTTCATAATCATCATTTCTTTTGCTTACATTCGCCAGAGTTGGTTTCTGTCCTTTGCAATAAAGAGCCCCAGTTGATTCAGCCATGCCCTTTGCCTGGATCTGGAAGGACCCAAAGCCCCTCGGAAATCAGTCTTCCTGCCCTCATCTAAGAGCTACCAGGTGGGGCCAGGCAAAAATCAGCATCCGCTGTAGCGTGGGGGTGGGGAGTACCGGAAGCCTGGCTCAGAGCATGAGAGCCCAGAGTGGCAAAGGGGCAAAGCCCGGTGGGGGGTTGTGGAGCCCCAGTGAGATGGGAAGAATGTGTGTGGGGGTGGGGCGGGGGAGCAGTGGCAGTGGTCTTGTCATGGGAAGCTGGGACAAAAGCAGGACAAGGAGGGTGCCCAGAGCAGGGAACTGGAGTCTTCATGGGAGGAGGCAGGTGACCACAAGGAGTGGGGGTGTACAGTGTGGGTTGTGTGACCCCAAAGGGGATGAGGAGGGCTTCTGTGTGTGAGTAGAAGCAGCAGCACCAAGAGATGGGTATGTACAGGGGGCACGGATCTAATATGGAAATATATGGATAAAATGAGAGCCAGATTGCTCACTGTTAGAAAAGGGAGTTTTAAATATGGAAAGGAAGAAAAAACTAGAATCAACTTGTTATGGGCTGACTCTGTCCTTCCCCCAAATTTATCTGTGAAAGCCCTAAGCCACCAGTACCTAAGAATGACTGTATTTGAAGAGAGGGTCTTTAAAGAGGTAACTAAATTAAAATGAGGCCAGTAGGGTGGGCCCTAATCCCATCTGACAAGTGTCCTTACACAGCGGAGATTAGGACCTGCAGAAGGGTGGCAGGGGCACAGGTACACAGAGG